>CAJQUW010009695.1:7500-360160 GCA_907163375.1 Prostheceraeus crozeri | reverse complement strand
CATTGCAAGTTGAATAAGACACCGGGTTCATCTGGAATAGATGAAAAATCCTAAAAGCATCAAGCTCAACAGGAGTGCAATGCATGACGATGCTTTTCAATGAAATTGTGAATGAAGGCAGCATCCCTGATGATTGGAAACTGAGGACTATCGTTCCTCTAGCTTCACTCAGCTGCGAAGCTAACTATGACTCAAACTCACGACCACAATCTGAAAGTTTTTGAAAGAGTACTCGAGAGGCGGATTAGAATGCAAGTAAAGATCGACGAAATGCAATTTGGCTTCATGCCTGATAAGGGCACAACAGATGCAATTTTCATAGTGCGCAATGGAAGAGAAATATCTGGCCGAGAAGAAGGTGCTGTAATTTGCTTTTGTCAACCTTGAAAATGCGTTCGACCGGGTTCCCAGAGACTTGGTCAAGTGGGTACTCCGAAAATCTGAAATTGAAGAATGGCTTGTTCAATCAGTTTTAAACTTGTATGAAGACGTCAGAACATCCGTGCGCTTTGGGGGAGACAACAGCAAGTTTTTTGAAGTAAAGGTTGATTTGCATTGTACTAAGGCTCTGTTTTAAGCCCACTGCTCTTTACGATCGTCATGACTGCCACCAGTGCGGGTTTTTCAGAAGGACTTCATCTCGAAGTTCTCTATGCAGACGATCTCATTTTGGCTGCAGAAGGTGAAGAAGAACCACAAGAAAAGCTTAAGACGTGGAATGAGTGCCTAACATCAAAAGGTTTGAAAGTTAATCTGGCCAAAGCAAAAGTGATGAAAACGGCAGTAAGAGATGGAGAGACTTTAATAACCTGCAAATACCCGTGTAGTGTCTGTTCGGGTAGTGTCGGCTGCAATTCAATACAGTGCACCAGCTGTCGATCATGGACTCACGGACGTTGTTGTGGTATAAAAGGCAGTCTGACAAGAGCGTCGTCGAACTTTTGTGTGTGGGAGATGCTCAAGTGATATGCCCGTTGTGAAAAACAGAAGTCCAATGAAAGCGATCAGTTAGGAGAATGACGAGTGCGACACTGTTACCCGTTTCTGCTACTTGGGAGACATATTGGATTCCGGTGGTGGAACAGAGGCAGTTGTAACCGCGCGAATTCAATCGGGCTGGAAGAAATTCCGAGAACTATCGCCTATCATGACCAGTCGTGCTGCTCCATACTGGATGAAAGGAAAGATTTTTTACTCATGCGTCAGAGCCTGCATGACTTACGGAAGTGAGACTGCCTGTTCAATTCCTGGAGGACTTCAGTTCGTTCGTCTTATATTTCTTCACAAGTACAAACATAGCAACTGAGAAGCTGTCCCTCCCTCGCACTGTCTAACTAATGATATTAATAACTTTTTAAGTAAAGGACATAAACATCGGTAACCGAACAAAGCGGATAAAAAGTTTGTAAATGATATTGAAATTGCCATAGAATATTTCTCTCAAAATCTAAGATGATTCCATCATTTCAACAACAGAGGTGCCAACAACTCTAATGAAAAGCTAAAAATTTCTTTCGATAAAAATACAGTTCACTTGCCCCCGTAGTCTAATGACACTTTGGAAAATAACATTAAATTATTTGAAACTGAGGCTAAAAGAATTTTTCACGTAAGGAAGTTGAGTTTTTAAAAAAGAATACAAAAATTCAAGGAAAAAGTTGTAGTATTTTTTAATTTCACTATGAAAAATTATCCAATTACTTGAAATCATGTACGCACGATTAATCATACCTAATACTGAGCCTCTATGCCATTTGTTAGGGCAATTGGCTCCAAAGTTTAATAACAACCCAGTATACGTGTCCTTTCGAAACACACTGGTCTCTACAGTATTCGACATACTTATGCTAACATCCAAAAAAAGAAATACTTGAGCCTCCTACTTCAGAGGTATATTCCAAATTCGGATGCTGTTGATTCAGAAATTGCTTAAACTTATTTTACCTAAATTATCAAAAATGCATATACAGTCTTCTACCTATCTATAATAAAAGATGGGACTACAGTCCACTTTAAAACAATTCCGTTCCAATTCTGAAAGGAAGAGGTTTGCTAACGTGGGTGCAAGGGGAGACCCCATGCTTACACCATCGACCTGTCGGAACATTTTGTTGCCAAAAAGAAAATGTTCCTCCGTTGCAAATTTACATAATTTTATAAAAGTATCTTTACTAACTTACTAGGATGTAAATGAACATAAAACTTTGTTCAATGATAAAAATCAGCCGAATAGTTTCATCGACTGGGTTTCACTTGTACAAATGAAACTACATCGATGAAATTACTAGGATGATTTTTTATAGAGTGAACAAAGTCCCTCAACATAACCCTAGTAAGTTAGTAAAGATACTTTTATAAAATTATGTAAATTTGCAACGGAAGGACATTTTCATTTTGGCAACAAAATGTTCCGACAGGTCGATGGTGTAAGCATGGGGTCTCCCCTTGCACCCACTTTAGCAAACCTCTTCCTTTCAGAATTGGAACGGAATTGTTTTAAAGTGGACTGTAGTCCCATCTTTTATTATAGATAGGTAGATGACTGTATATGCATTTTTGATAATTTAGGTAAAATAAGTTTAAGCAATTTCTGAATCAACAGCATCCGAATTTGGAATTTACCTCTGAAGTAGGAGGCTCAAGTATTTCTTTTTTAGATGCTAGCATAAGTATGTCGAATACTGAAGAGACCAGTGTGTTTCGAAAGGACACGTATACTGGGTTGTTATTAAACTTTGGAGCCAATTGCCCTAGGAAATGGCACATATGCTCAGTATTAGGTATGATTAATCGTGCGTACATGATTTCGAATAATTGGATAATTTTTCATAGTGAAATTAAAAAATACTACAACTTTTTGACAGTAATGGTTTTCCGGAGAACTTTGTTCTCAACTTGGTTAAAAAAATCCAGGATAATGATAGAATCGTTAAGAAAACGAACAGCTTCTTGAGGAGTCATAATTTGATTACTGTTTAGTCAGATAAATGTAATAGAATCGTTATCACTGATAAAGACAGCATAATACAGAGGACGGAAAACCGTCTACAATTTCAGAATCAAATAAAAAAAAATAATAAAGCTATTGAAAACCAGGCGAACAGCTTGATGTGTTACAAGTGTCATGGCAAGCAAGCGATAGATTATGAAAAATTATTAACTTCCGGAAGCACTTCAGCTAAATTTCGGGTCTCAATAAAAGATCATAAAGATAAAGTTAACAACGCTTTTCCTTTACGACCGATAGCTTCAGGAATCAACACGCCGATTCAAAAAATTGATTTGCTTACGATTGTAATTTCAAACCAATTGGTTAAAAAAGTGCCAGCTCACTTAAATAGCTCAAAATCACTGATTGAACATTAGAATCACAGCTCAGCGAAATAAAAGACGACGATCAGATTTTTATCTCATTAGACGCAAAAACGTATACCCTAGCATCCCAATAGATGAAGGGTTAAACGCCATTAGAAGAGTTTGCCTATTCCTACTGGGATCAAATAGAAAATTATGGATTTATTGCGAGTGATTTAGTTGACATGCCGAAATTCATATCATATAATTAAGAGCTATCGTATCACAATAAAATTTATTTTTCACCACCTTTTGCAATAATTTTGATGAATTATAAAGAAGCAAAATCAGTAAAAATTTAAAATAGAAGATAAGTATAAAATTCAACCGAAAATCTTTAAAAATACATTGATGACATCATCTTGGGTCCGCTCCCCAGAGATAATGAAACCATTTTTTCGAATATTCTTAATACATTTAATTCAATTAACAAAAAGATTCAATTTACCATTAAAGTACCAAAAGATAACGGTCTGAACTTTTTAGACATTATTTATTTATATTGAAAATAATCAAATACAGTATGAATGGTGCAGTAAGTCCAACCATTCTGGCATTTGCCTTAGGAAAGATAGTTGGCTCCCACACCATATTAGACAATTTTGTTAGTAACACTCGTAGATATGCTTTAGAACACTGTTCAAATCCGAATGAAGAAGCTGCTGCTTTAAATATCATGAATAAAAGACTCTCTGAAAATGGCCTTCAACCATATCAAAATAACCGAAAAATAAACTATTGGATAAGCCTTCTAATTGGATAAACTTATCTTTAGACTTTGTCAGCGATCAGCGACAGCTGTAATAGAAAAATGAATAAACTAAAACGCAAATATGATCTACCCATGAGAATTACAGCCAGACCAGGGCCCTATTTCAGTTATCACATAAGATTATCTTATGATAAGATGAGATTATCTTATGATCTTACCTTACCGACTCATCCTTATGTTCAGTTCCACTTATGAAAACTTCTTTTAAGTCAGTGACTTACGCGATCTACGTACCTAGCCACTACGGTGTATGTGCACGGTATATCATGCCATGCTTTACATGTGATTTGATAAGAGTCAATTCTGCATCGTGAATAGCAAAAGGTCTTGCACATACAAGTAAATCATTGTATTATATGAAATTTTGATATTAATTTTTATTAATAATATTAATTTAATTAATATATATTTTTATATTATATGAAATATTCAAAATTCAAGTTTATTGAAGTATATGTACATTACAAAAGTCGATAATAAAAGTAAAATCTACCTGTAGGTAGCTAGGATGGTCACTGATCACTCCTGGTCAAACATCTTCATACGCTTTGCAAGATAATAATCTCGCTTTGCAGTCTGCGCTTCAATCTTCATTTGAAGATATTGTGCACGCAGCCCCTGAAGTTCTTCCTTGCCTTCAGTTTCGCTTTTCAGAAGCTGGAGGAGTTGTTGCCGGCAGTCAGAATCGCCAGCACTTCTCTTCTTGGTCGAAATTTCCACTGACTGACTGCGACACAGTGATCCAGTTGAATCGTCGACTTCTTTAGGGGTGAAGGAACTACATGTAGGCTGCGTAACTGGCGGATCGGTAGGAGATGTGGTAGTTGATGACATCCCAAAAGGAAGCTTCTTATATTTCGGATTGTCTCTTCCATAGTTTGCCATTGATGACATCATAGTGATATTTTATAAGACCAATCAACAGCAGTGTCTGGGAATCCGTAAACTTTTTCTGTACCATCGTAAGACGCAAAATTTAACAAATGCTTGCTTACGTTCAATCAGTCTAGACTTATACAGGACAAGAATCGATATGCGCTCAATTCCGTTCGCTTCAATGTTCACTTCATTGCATTTGGCTGTACGTTCGATACCTAAGCGAATCGCATCACTTCACATGTCAATACACTTGTAACTGTGCGACTAACAGCTATCGGCAGTAGCACACCACACACTCAGACGATGGATAGTCTTTTCTTTTACAATAATTTGGTTGACATATTTGACATCGAATCACCTGTGATCAGCAACGCCTGCTTACGACCTGAGATGGAGGATTCTGTGTTTACCGAAGAATTTCGCTTCAGCAAATCCAGTGCTAGAATTTTGATTTCCATACTAACCCCACATCTTCAATCTGCCCGTTTTGATGTTCCCGAGGCCGTTTTAACAACTCTTCAATGGTTGGGAACGGGAAATTATTATTGGAATCTTCGAGGCGTTGGCAACTGCTCCAAAACTACAGTTTTTCGTAGAGTGTGGCGAGTAATTGATGCCATCACCTCCCCAACTATTCTCAATGAGTGGATTAGATGGCCGAATGATCAGAATGAAAGAAATTTTCATTTGAACTATTTTGCGACGAAGTACCAGTTGCCTAATGTGATGGGTGTAGTGGATGGAACTCACATTCCCATTTATTCGCCAACGTCCAATCCTTTTTAGGCCTCTTATGTCAATAGGAAGGGGTTTCACTCACTGAACGCTCAAATCGTTTGTGGTGCGAATTATTCCATCCTTCATGCTGATATAACGAATGTTGGTTCCACACATGATGCTCGCGTCTGGAGTGAGTTCGAAGTTCCTCATCTCATTCAGCAAAGTGGATCATCCTTGCTCGGTGATAGCGCATATCCGTGTAGGTGGTATTTGTTGACTCCATATGATGCCAGAATGAGCAGCAATCTGAATGAACGTCAACGATTTTTTCAGCGTCGTCTTGTTGCTGCTCGACAAAATGTTGAGCAAACTATTGGAATATTGAAACAGCGCTTCGATGTTTTGTTAAAATCTTCCAGATTTAATCTGGAAAAAGTCCCGAAGGTCTTCATGGCTTGTTGTGTCCTTCACAACATGTGTCGCCATTTCAATTTGCCTTTGCAAGAATCACAGCAGAGTAATGTGTCGAGTGGGGAACTAAATGGTGATGACAACTTCCAACACAATTTAATCGGAAATTCTGTTCGCCAAGCATACATAAATGAATATTTGTTATGAACATAACAGTTTTCTGCATTCTAAATGTTGAAATTCGAAATTTGGGCTACTGTGCATGTGGGGTGATATCGGGGCGAAACTTATAGATAGGGACGAAACAAACCCAGCTGGCTATTTCAGGCGCTCTTTAGTAAGCGACACCTCATAACTGTACGTGTATAATTCTTCACATCGTGTAAATGACGCATAATCTCTGTAACAACCAGAGAACAACCCTCAGATCATTTACACTTTCACAAAGAAATCACGGAACAATTTCGTTGGGCTAGCTATATGCTAGGATTTCAAACTTAAGAAATTCACTTATCCTTATAGAAACTTACCATAAGTGAAACTGGATCATAAGCCATAAGTCGATTTCATAAGTTAAGATTTTCAAGCTCGGAAGGTAAGTGAAAAATGTAAGATGAAACTGGCCGTAAGAAAAATCTTATCTTATGTGATAAGTGAAATAGGGCCCAAGCAAGAGACCACAGAATATAATAAAATCGAAAATAGATAATACAAACTTTTGTCAATGTGACATTTGTAAACAGATCGGTCCTAAATATAACTGTAGCGACAAATATTTAGCTTACGAATTTTCGTGTAAAATCTGTCAAATTAAGTACATTGGTCAAAGAAGTCGACCTTTTCGATCACGGTATAATGAACACGAACGTGGTGTTAAAAATAGAGACAAGAAAAGTCCCCTGAGTGATCATCTAAAACACCATAACGCTGAAATGATGGACATTCAACTGCAGTACTTTGGATAAACAGAAATCGGTGATATCTACTAAGACGGCTGAATCTCGCTGGATTGTGTAGAAAATGCATAATTTGATGAATAGACGTCACGAGCTAGTGTGAGGACATATCAAATCCAAGACCTAAGTATATAACCCTTATCATGAAGCCCTGCCAGTGTACCCTTGAGAAAGTCTTTAAGACGAAACAAGTCGGGTCATTTTACTTTCAATAAAACCTCGTGACATAAAAAGGGAGAGATTTGATTTTTGATTTTGATCAAATAATGGTGAATTTAAAGAACCTCCTGTTCTATCACCCAATGAAGTAAAAATTTCATTACACATATATCAATCTCTACATTCTTCATTGAAGTCTTCCTCACAGTTCTGCATTTCTAGTCTCTCAAGAATATTGAAGCCTACAAAATTAGAAAAAAGTTCAGCATGTCAACATCGAGCAAAACATGAAAGAAATCAAATAGATGCTTCACATAATTTTCATAATTATGAAGCTTTCATCTAGAAAATCTTAATTTCAATTTAGGACACGGTAGTAATTTTCCCAGTTTTTAACCTGGCTTCATCGGTTTACTAGGCTTCTCGGTCCGTAGAAACACTGGATATGCTTCATTTCGTTTTGAATTGCAAGTGAGATTTTGTGTTACTTTCAAGATAAGTTATAGGAAAATAAAGCGACTAAATTTTTTTGAGTAACGCTGAAAGTTGTATGACGATGCTCACTCATTGCCGAGCACGTTATGCAAAGGGACCTCGATCCTACACATTCATTTATCACAACAAATCGATCTTTTTCAGCTTACTGTTCTTCTACTTCTTGTCTTGAATCTTCTTGGCTTTGCATTGTAAACCTGGAAGGTCAAAATCACGTTTTGTATTTTTGCATGCATGAAGTTGTCGCATCATCAAAGCACATGTATGCATCATGTCAGAGTTTTGAGAGAACTGACGAAATAAATGAAACACGAGCAAGACAAATATTACTTATCACTACTCAGTTACATATTAAAACGAATATTTGAAATTCAAATTTAAATAGACGGTCCTCTCGAGTGAAGTACCACCTTATCGCATACATCAGCGGTAGAGTAACATGGGCAGAGAACAAACAAATTTCTATATAAGCCTGTAACATTGTAATCACTTTATTTTCAATACATTTAATGTGAAGAACAGCTACATTTTCAGATATTTAAATACAAAAGTCAAAACATTCATTTCCAACTTGGAAAAGGCAATGTAAATACAACTTCAGGGGTGGGCCGCCACATTTGGATCTGCGACACATTTTGATATTCAAGATTTGTCACACATCGATGAGCGTTCATGTCACATTTTGTCACATGCCCATTGACATGAATGTCACATTTCGTCACATGCTGATGGAAACCTATGTACAAATTTTGACACATGATGTGCAGGAAATTGGCAGCTTTCGGAATTGCCATTTTTGCTGCCCTATCAATGAATGTATATCAAGCGCGTTATAATGGGACAAGATCGAGAAGCCTGTAATTTATGATTACTACTTTTTGTCATTTAAGGAGTTTCATAGAAATTGCCATTTAAGATATCTAACAGTTTCCCCGAGATTTGTGGCAACAGCGAAACAAACCATGGGTAAGACCTTAACACCTTTATTTTTGTTTTAAGTGAAAAATTACACTCAAACGTTGAATTATGAATATTTTTGATGTCTTGAATTTATTTTGATGGTAAACAATAAGCACGCATTCGCAATAAATCCAACAGAATGAATTCACAGACAACATAAATTCGTGCCAAAAAGAACACTTTTACTCGTAATTCTGTTTTCAGTGAAGAAATATCACTCAGTTTTGTTACAATTGCTATTATTCCTAGGATTGCGTGCATTATCGGAACTACAACTTTGCAAAGACTACTGCGATCAGGAAATGACAATCGAAAAACGCATGACCACATGGAATGAATGTTGCAATTAGGCCATCAAGCTCAAAGTCAAATTTAAAAAAGCGAACTAGTAGCATCACGATTTACCTGGCGGAAGTGCAAGTCACCAATGGGAGCACGGAGAAACATATCTATCTTAAATATTCCGAGTACAAATCAAAGTCAAAGAATAAAGTTGTCGTTATTTCACTCAGACGAAGTTGATGCTCCTCTGCGAGTTTAAACATCATTATAGTATGCCATACTACCGTAAAAACGTTACTTCTGTCAAATTATTTTCTGGTTATCTGAATTTGTTACTTTTTGTCACGCCAGCAATGAAAAATTTATTTTGAGATGAAAAAATGTCACATATTGTCACATCGGCCCACCCCTGCAATTTTGATGAAATGAGCGATAAAATGATAAAAATGGTTATGTACAATGGAGGAGGTGGCAGATGAGATGTACTAGTAAGTGACATGATTAGTCGGATTGCAAGAAGAAACAGTAAGTCAATACATATTCTATAACTCATCATCATAATTTATCAGGAATAACATGCTTGAACATGGAATTGAAAGAGAAACGAAAACAAATTGGAAGATTGTACAGTTGCATTTCATGACTTCATATGGGATATGGGCTTCATCTTCCTCTGCTGTCAATATTTTTTGCGTGGTGTCCGTGGCACAGTGGTTGCGTACTTGGACTAGCGATCTCATGGTCCAGAGGTCGAACCCGGAAAGTGTCATTGGAAGTCGGCAGGAAGGGCATCCGGACTACAAAGCACCACAACGCTCCAAACAAAGTCTGACTTAAGTCAGCACCGTCCAAGACCCCAGTAGGGGTAAAAAGTGACGTAAAATCCGTAAAAAAAAAAAAAGATGATGATCATTGATTTGTTGATTTACATTGAATTCGAAGGACGTTTACATTAGAGCGTTATAATAAAGTTCAGTATTCAGGATTCCTTCCTTCGCGTAAAATTCAAATGCTTTTAGCATACGTGATTGAGATAACTATTCCTTTCATTACCAGTTGGCATTGGTCAAATTTTTAAAAATGCCGTAAGTCAATCATCATTGTTTTGATAAAGGGATATAATCATGCATGGGGGAACTATCATAATGAGCAAGATAATATAGCTCAAATAAATTTAAAGCAATATGCCCTCAGAACTGAAAAATTTAAGCATGCCCAAGAATTTAGGCAATCGTCGACGTTGTGCTTCGTTCTATAGGGACTCGTCAGTATGGCTGTATATGGCCCGAACCATAAGGTAGAAGGCACATAGCCTGCACCATCGCTTCAGTGAAAACTTCTCACTTTTCCTACATTACTTACACACATTGGCCTATATCGCCGGATCATGCCGGAATATTAGATTATCGCCGCATTGGATGCAATTTCAATGAATCGATTATAGCCATCTGTCAACATTCTGATCAGATCTACTTGATACATTAGTAGTTTAATCTCTAAAGTTGGATAGAAGAAGAAAATTCATAGACTTAATTGCTTCCTTTTTTTGATATTAGTGATTTGCTGCAAAATGACTTTTGACAATGGAACAGCAACATTTAACAACATTTTCGATGAAATGTGATTCAAGATGATGTTTATGTGATTATGAAGCCTACAGTAGATTAATAGCTCACATTAACAGATCATCAATTTCCTGCACCATCGCTTTCATGAAAAATGAAATGCGCTTTTCCAACACACATTGACCTATATCGCCGGATCACGCCGAAATATCTGATCATCGTCGAATTGGATACAATTTAAATGGATCGATTAGACCCATGTTCTGATCGCAAAGTGACTTTTGACAATGGAACAGCAACATTTGACAACATTTTCGATAATGAGATTCAAGATGATGTTTATGTGTATGTGATTATGAAGCCTACTATAGATTAATATAACAAATTGCTGGCATTAATCGTCATTTAAGAATGAATTGAAACGTTAGCAGCTTTAGTAGTGTTCGCAGTAGCCACAGAGAGAAGGTGTGCTTTATGTGATCGATTAGCAAATTTGCTTTACTCCAAGGACTTCCCACGGTTGTTAAAAATAGCATGTCATTAGCATGCTTTGACTACTTACGCAGTGTTCAGATTTAACTGCACGATTTCATCAGCAAATTTTCAGACTATCGAAAATACAAGTAAAATGATCCCACGCAAACATGATGCACGATGCCTCTACTTTCATAATGTTCATTGAATGATTATTGTTTACTATTGATGCCAAGTACATGCTCGCACTTAAAATGAAGCAGTTCAAAAAGTACTTCTACAAAATCCAAACAACCGACGTAAAGAGCTACTATGGACTGTGCAATGGGCACAAAAAGTGCTCTCTTAAAGAGCAACTTCGAGAGACGCTAGCACAATCGCTTACAATCGGTCTCCCCGGGGGACATTGAAATATATGACCTGACCAGTTTTCCTTTCGTAGCTAAGGCAAAATATACAACTGGCGTGTTCTGAAATCTAGTGGTGGCCGAAAGTTCACACCATGTCAAGAAACCATTTTTACACAAGCAAAGTAGCAGCCAATTTGACTAACTTCGACCTGCACTCGAGTTAACATCATGAAAAGGTTTGCAAACATTTTCGTTGCATAGCTGATTGAAACCTTCAGCATCGCGCTACTTAGCTGGAAATATCACCCAGGAACTTCCTAGTCTACTGGAGTGACAAGCACTGAATTATTATCAGAGAGACGATTCAACTCATCACTTTGCTCACGAGATAAATTATCATTCTCGAAACACCAACTTCTCATTCCGACTTCCCGACTGAAGAGAGTTGGTGCTAGAGCTTTCCCTATAGCTGCAGCTCGCACCTGAAATGACCTACCAACAAGCTTGAAAGCTGCTCCATCAGTGGTCATCTTCAAGAGAGGCCTAAAGCTGAACTGCTGCGAAGAGCCTTTTCCTAACCATTCCTGACAGCTACACTGTAGCCAGTTTCAGATATATTAATGTATTTATTGTACAGTGCCATTGAAGTCCGATCGGACAAAAATGTCACATAAATCTGTCTCGTTCAATGAATAAATAAACACCTATCATAATTAACATGTAGGGCCCTTGAAAATATACCTTTGTTAATGAAGCTAATATAGCCTATCTTGTGCTATTATGACAACCTACCGGCATTCACCGTCTTTCAAGAATGAATAGAAAAGTTAGCAGCTTTAGTAGTGTTCGCAGTAGCCACAGAGAGAAGTTGTGCTTTATGTGATCGATTAGCAAATTTGCTTTACTCCAAGGACTTCCCACTGTTGTTAAAAATAGCATGTCATTAGCATGCTTTGACTACTTACGCCTTGTTCAGATTTAACTGCACGATTTCATCAGCAAATTTTCAGACTATCGAAAATTCAAGTAAAATGATTCCACGCAAACATGATGCACGATGTTTCTACTTTCATAATGTTCATTGAATGATTATTGTTTACTATTGATGCCAAGTACATGCTCGCATTTTAAATGACTTCTACAGAATCCAAAAAACTGACGCCATTGAGTCGGTTGATCAAACTGAATTTATTCCAAGGACTTCCCAAGGCTGCTGAAAATAATAACATGGGTTGACTACTTGAGCATTTTTGGGATTTTGTTTTTCGAAATGCAGTCATGCGAAATACCGATTATCGCCCAATCTCAGTACTTCCTCTAAAAACATGTGTCAATACTGTCGAATCAGCGGAGTCACACAGCAAGACAATGGCATATATTCACGTAAAAAACAATGCAACTTCTTCACAACAGTTGATTTCAACAACAAGCATTGCATAATCCTAAACTTCAACCTTTAAAAATTAAATCAAAATGTCAATACATCAAAATAATAATGACTCTCAATTCAATTTAACCAACAAAAGGAATGAATATTTCACATAATATCAACGAACACTACGGCTGATCTTGACGAGTCTATAATTGTGTCAAATAATAAAAATGAGGAATAATTATATAAATGAAAATGTCTAGACATGTAATCTCAGCAACAACTCATCGACACCGATCAATCATGTACACGAACCTACGATAGCAGTTCACTGTGAGGTGTTTTTCAATTGTTTGCGACCGATTTTGTACTGCATTGGTAATTTAAGTCTAATAATGCTCATCCTTTAACTATGGCCGGTCATCTGCTGGAAAGATGAATATTCTACGAATGTCATGAACATGACAGGAAACATTTCAAATACTTCCTCCTACACTAGGCAAGCTATCAAATTCGAGATAGATTGGATAACACAGGGTCTGTGTTGTATGCTCCACGGTCTCGTAGGCAACTTGCTCAGAAGACAACAAAAATGTTGTCGCTGCATCAGCGATCGAAAGTCCTTGTAAATCAACACGATGTCGTTCTTTGGAGTCATGTACCAATAGGATATCGCTGGAGTGCTGCACATTTTGTTCTGTTTAAGAAATTATCTCGATAAAGTCTTTCAAGGAAGATGGATAGGACGAGTGGAGTCATTCACTAGCCACCTCGTTCACCAGATCAAACGCTTAACGATATCGCCATCTGGGGAATCATTAAACAATGTATTCTTGAAGAAATCAAAATAATGTTGATGACCTTAGGTAATTCATTCGAACTACATTTACAGACCTGAATCGCAAGAATCGATTGTGCAAGGATATTCATCGAAGGGTTCAATCGCGGTGTGCACGGATGCAGGCGGCTTGCGCTTCGAACACTGTGAATTTCATACTCTTATATTGAAGTTGTAATGTCATATTTGATTATTAAACAGAATCATTCGAAGTAAAAGTACTTGGATTGATCATTCTTTGTTGCACTGTTGTGTGTCAGGACTTTTTAGTGACTTTATTGCCACCCTCCATTGTAGATCTGTCTTTTTTTCTCGGATGATAGTGTTGTATAAATGTGGCAGCTGCAATAATAAGTTCTCCAGATGGCCTCTGGTTCCAAGTGGAGTACAAAGTATCGACAGATTTTCGATTTTCATATTGCCGGCTTTTCCCGGGTAGCAGCAATATTTCCACCGGGGTGTCAGATTTCCTTTACAACTAACTGATAAGCAACAAAAATCAAGTGTCTAATAGTTTGACAACCTCTCTCTATTTCCCATGGTAATGAGAAAATCTTTCACCGATGTCCAGGTCCATGTCATCAAATTGGAATCAACTGCGCAATATTTTGCTGTTCTATGTTTTCATTTTTATAATTTTTATTGAATGGTTATGCTATTGCTAATAATCACATGATCGCACTTGAAATGAAGCGGTTCAAAAAACTTTTGCAGAATCCAAAACGATCGATCTTGTACTTAATTCCTATTGTGGAAGACTGAAGGCGACATCGTTGTGCATCATTATACAAAATGAAAGAAAGTCAAATCCATGGCAGTGTGAGAGAATACCGATTGTTTTTGGATGCACAATAATGGAAGGGACAGGCGCGAAGTCAGTGGGTCATCAACCCCCCCCCCCTCCAGGAGCGTCGCTTGGCACCTTCAGCAAAGCCAGGGGTCTTGGATCAAGGGGATTTTTCATTTGATAGAAGCAGTGTTAACTTTGTCATTGCGATGGCCCTTCCAAAACCTACCTAAGCTCACTACGGCGATCCTAAATGTTCTATCTAGCAAATTTTTGCTGTCGATGTTGATGACTTTATGATGTAAGACATTATTGACAGGCAAATACCGCTGACTTTGTAGATGAATTTAGCGTCAACCAACGTCAATGAACACCTGTAAGCTGCATTGCTACGATGAGTAAGTAGTTTACTAAAAGCTACGCGGCTGGACGGAGATCACGGATGAACATAGCTTCAGATAGGAAGGTAAACCGAGATAATGCATAAGACGGTAATACGTTATTGATGATAAGTCAATGCACAAAACTTGCCAGCCATTGAATTCATAATCATGAATGACGTTGATAGGCTTCCTTTACAGGAGAGCATGAATGAGTAAGTCCGCAAATAATACATTTGAATAATACGTCTGACCACAACTGATCAGACATAACCTGATCGCTATGCCAAATCAAAGTAATAAACACATTAACACATATACACTATTAAAATTGAGCATCTTCATCAATGAAAAGATCATGTCAAACTTTTTTTAGCAACATTTTTCGGTGAAACTTATTGGTATTGTATCAGTGTACATTCAAAGAATCTCAAAATCTTTACACCATGATAAAGCTGAGTGATAGCTCACAAAGCCTGTCAGATTTCATTAGACAATTCTGTCGTCTTCATGTTAAATCGCGCATAAAAAACGCTCAAATTTCTTTCAGGTCTACTGACCAAAAATGATCACTTAAGAAGATAAAATGTATACCAATGTAATCTATGGAATATAAGGTGTCATATGATACATCGTTTAGGTGTCATATGATACATCATTTATCAAAATTGAACCAGGACTTCAGCACGAAAATTACATTTGAAAATAGGTTAATTTTATGAGCTTTTTGAACAATTATTTATGAAGCGGTCTGTAAGTGCAGGGATTTATGATTGTGCATGAGTAGACAACAACATACTTTCGAGTTACCATGTTGATTGATGCCATTTTGTCAATTAAAAGTATCAAAAACCCTGAAGATTCATGGAATCTGCTGCATTTTTTATTGCTGAAATTAAGTAGTTAACAGCACTATTTTCATTCACAACTAAAATATCCTACTGAAAATCGTCTGATCAAAAACTCTCTGATCTACAGATAATTAATGTTTAACTGTACTTAAATCCCTGAGCACCTTTGCCCTTCTCAGTCAGGGTAAGGCGGCGATTCCACATCCCCCTGTTCGGAATCGTTGTTGCAACTAGAAGATGACGAACTCAAAAAATCAATTTTTCACCAAAATCCAAGCACGAGAATATTTCGACAGTTTAAATATATAGAAGTTCATCTTACACAAATGTAGCGCATTTTAATACCAAACTAGTCAAGTGAAAAATTATTCACAATTTCAAGGCAATTTTCTGGAATTTTTCAATATTTCTTCAGCCAAGCGAAGAAAGAGGAACAGAATATCTACCAAAGACCAAATTGCCAATTTGACTTGAGATCGAAAAATCACACGCAAACGGAACAGGACGTGCCAACGCTACAAATTGCAATAGGTAACAATCTGACATGTGAAGACATATTGCACCAAACTGCGCAAATGCTGAACAGCAGCTGCAACCGTGAAATATGTCTTAGAACACTTTTCGCAAGAACAAATTATAGATTGCTGCATCCATGGCTGCATCGGTAAAGAACAAGAAAACATTTGGCAAGGAGAAGCCTAGAGGATGGGCTCAGAGAAGCAGTTTTTGAAAAGAAATTAACAGGAATTCCCTATCAGAGGAATTTAACACACGAGCCGTCAGGCGAAGTCGACCTTCACCTATTGAAGAGAACATCATTTTTTTCTGAACAACTTCAGATTCCATGCATCAGCTCTCAAAATTTGCTACAGTGGCTTGATGACCGGCATTTTGGATCAATCAAAGAATTGAGTCCTTCAGCATTTGTCAAGACACATTTAGATGACCCATTTTACTGGCTTAAAAATCTAAGTGTATGAAATATGTGGAGCACTCAGCTCTTTTGTAGCATGCAAAAAATTTTGACTAAACAAAGTTTTATGGAGGAGTGAGGAGAAAGCCAATAGTCAGCTGTAAAATGCAAAATCCATGTCCGCAACCCAAATTCAAATTCTACATTTTGTTTGCCCTACATTTTATTGCCATCAACTCTTCAATTAATATGATTTTGCGCAATGGAGAGATTTGGTTGATAACAAAATTTATTGGTTAGCTGTAAAATGTGCCAGTAGCCAAAACTCGAAAAACTGCCAGTTGTCATAACTTTTTTATTTTTCTATATTTCACTTAGATTTTTTCAGACACAGGAGAAAGTTGGATGTTCTACACGCCTGCACAGTTTCACAGCGATAATCTTCCTTTAACTGTTCTTTAATCCGAATTTATAGGCTCGGTCACTAACTTTTGACATGCCAGTAGCCAAAACTTCTCTATTTCTTATCCGATCTACATGAACTACGCATACAACCTCTCTCCGGTCCCAACAAAGTGGCCGGTGTACTTTCAGCCTAATCGCCCAACTCGAGCCCTGGTCCAACCTCTGATTTCACTCACTCCAGGCCCGGTTACTAACTTTTTGACGTGCCAGTAGCCTACGAGTGTTTAGAACATCCAGCATTATCTGTTATCTGAAAAAATCTTCGTGAAATATTCAAATCCAAAAAAGTTATGGGTACTGGCAGCTTATCGAATTTTGGCTACTGGCAGATTTTACACTACAGTTAACCAAATTTATCTTACTATACAGCACAGCTCTACCCATTGTCTCAGTTTACGTTGTGTGTACAACGAACACAAAACTGATATCCTTTGATCCTTCTAACTTGCCTATATGTAGATTCCTGTGATAAGAGGGAACATGCTCTACGCATGCGTTCGGTGCTCCTATTTCGAAAATGGCCGATCATCCAATCCCACATGCCAGGACTCTAGGACTTCCATGAGGAGGATGATACTTTATTTATTTATAAACGAATTCGCTTACAAAAGCAGGCATTATATTTATTATTGAGACTTCAAGACCTGAGTACAAATTAAAATGACGTATAACAAAGAATAAAGAGCGGTCACATAAGAAGCTTCTCAAGTCTCGCTTGAAGATGTTGAGGGAGTTAGAGTTCTGTATGGAGGAAGGGAGTGTTCCACACTCGAGGGGCCTGAGACGCGAATGCCCGACCTCCAAGTGTCTTTCTGGTAGTCTGGCAAGGATAACCCAGACGAAGAGCGAAGGCGTGAACGACAAGGTAGATTGGTAGTTAATTGTACAATATCAGACAGGTAGTCAGTCAGGACAAACTTGTTGTATACACTTGAAAACCAACGTGGCCAACCTGTAGTCAATTCTACTCTCAACGGGAAGCCACTGGAGATCGCGCATAAGATGAGAGATGTGGTCATGTTTTGATTTCATGTAAGCCAGGCGCATATAAAATTGAATGATAAACTGTGGTCGGTTCACTTCAGACTTAGGCCTACTTTGGGCAGAGCAGCTAAAATGCTAGCTTGGGAAAAGATGAGGCTTGAGATGAGAGTTTTCGCCTGTGAAAATGAGATTGATCAACTAACCGACCGCAGCGTCGAAAAGCATGAAGACTGTATGGGAGACGTGTTTGTTGAAGGTAAAGTGAGAGTCAATTATCACTCCAAGATATCGTAGGGAAGAGACTGACGTCAAAAGGTGAACACAAACAACGACAGGTTCAGATGGAACGGAGGCTTTGCTCTTTGTGGACGAGTACCACATGAAATGGGATTTATTTACGTTGAGCCTTAAATGGTTTGAGTTCAACCACTCCTTGACAGTGTTGATACAGTTGGTCATGACAGCTCTAAGGTGACTTGTATCATCCGGTCGGCAAGATCAGCACATCATATCATCAGCATACATTTGAATGCGGAAACCCTGCTGCTCCACCAGATGAACAAAGTCGGAAATATATAGCGTGAAAAGCAGTGACCCGAAGAAGGATCCTTGCGGAACGCCGGCTAAGACAGGAATAAAAGACAACGACTTGGTTGTAGATTTCATGAACTGCGAACGACCTTGCAAGGCGGAAAACCATTTCAAGGCGGAGCCAAATATACCAAAAGCTGAGGATACCGTGGAACACTTCATCTTGCGATGACTTGTGCACAATGCCGACCTACGGCAATCGATGCTTGGCGGACCTCGCGTCCTTCATATTTTACTTGAAAGGTGCACGCTGTCACGTGTGAGGATAGTCTCCTCACGACTAGTCCAGGAGCTAGCACTAAATTTTGCAGTGAACGATTTCTATTACCTCCTGCAAGACTTCAGACGTAAATGCATGTTCAAATGTTGATGAAGCTACTTTTGTGTTTCAAGGATGCATCAGCTCTCTTCATGACTCGTCTTCCGTTTCGCAGAATACGCTGCATTACTAAGGTGATCTTTCGGGGTGATCGATACAAAGCCTTCCACTTTAATGGGAAAAATACAATAGACTTTGAGAAGAAGTCCTAGCAGGTCAATAGTTTCTACTAACAGGTCAAAATATCTCAGTCAAATCTGCAATTCAATTCGACTAACCAAACTTGCGTCTCTTAACCGTAGAATTCCTGTGCCTTTAATTTTTTTGATTACGGTACTCCTATAAAATTGAGTTCTGAAATCTGTCATTCATGGTTAACAATCATTAAGTTTAAGGCTTTGATATCGCAAAGCGAGACTTCAATACTATCATCTAAACAAAAATAAATGGTGATATACCTAGAACTCCCAAGCGAAGGCGTTTTTTTGAAATCGCTTTTTCAGCAATCTATGTAATATGTAATAATTCTTTGCATTCAAACTAATATGAGACATGGATTCACAAGACAGCATGTAAACATCAATAAATCAACATATAAATGAAAGGAAAGCTGAAAAACTCGATACATCAAGAGTTATAACAACCGCCGGCTTCAGTGACACTGAACTTCAAGTTGAGCACATTATTAGATCACTGTAGGCAGTCTTTGCAGACATTTTCAGAGCAGGTACCGCACACGTACTTGTTGCAATTGTGGCACTGATTCCGGGTTTTGTTCTTATGACAACTTCAACAGGAGGTTCTTTTGTACTTCAAAGTAGCTTCAGTATTTTGAGCCTAAACTCGAGTGACTCAAAGATGGCTGAGGTGAAGCTCGTCTTTGTCGTTCTGGTGCGCAAAGTGATTCTCCCAGTTGAATAAGGAAATTCCGCCGGTTCCCTTGAACCATGCCCATATCGTGTGCTATGACAAAAGCGTCGAGGCAAACAATGTCGAGTAAATTGAAGAAAACTGCTAGCGACAATCTTCTCGTAGCAACCTTGGTGCTGTAGCTGCGTAGCATTTCATCCGCGTGTCAACTCCTCCTTTGGTAGAATTGTAGTAGAGGACTGCCTCGGGTCGCTTCTTGGCATCATCCTGCCTCCCAGTTTTTGAATCGTGCATAGAGGAGAGCAGGTACACAGTTTTCTTGGTCTTAGCTTTGTAAGACAGCATCAAAACTACCTCTTCTTCTGTGAAAAAGAAACGAGACGTGTGCAGTGGTTGGGAATTGTTGCCGCGAAGTTCCTGGGGAATTTCTCTTCTGTTGCCACGGACGGTGTCGACGAGAGTGATGTTGTTTTGGAGTAATTTTTGGGCGAGTCTCAGTGATGTGAAATAATTGTCAGTAGTGACGTTCAAACCACTATCCCTATAGGGATCCATAAGCTGGAGAACAACGTGTTGACACCCTGACACCTTCGCGTTCTTCCTGGTCTTGACGTCTTACAAAAGCCAAAGCTTGATTCCTAACTTGGAGGGCTTTGATGGTATGTATTGGATGAAGCTGCATCTCGAGCGACACGGAGACAATTGCCCGTCGATAGTCACCTCACCATAAGGAAAGAAGCACTTTTGAAGGTTGTTCATGACGTTCTCCCACATTTCTCTGATAGGAGTAAACTTATCTTGTCGCCGTCTTCTTGTTCTTGTTTGCTTGTCATCGAAACGAATGTAACACAGGATACTTCGGAATTTGTTTCGTGACATCGTTTCGTGAAAAATTGTTCTTCCATACGACAAATCCTAAAACTTGGGCGTGGCTCCGCTCTTCCTTTGAATACCCCTCGGATGATACAAAGTCCTAAAAAGGCACGAATCTCGTCTGGAGTGAGTATGAAGCTTTCATCACCTTGACGCCTAGCTTCTTCCAGAGTATGCTTATGAACATTTTCAACTGAGTCTTGACCGAAAAGTTCAAAAAATATGTCAAGCACTGAATCAACACGAGCTTGAATAAGCTGTTTCGATCCTCCTCTCTGACGAATGATGATTCTTCTCCTTGCTCTGTGTCTTGGGTATGAATCCGTTCACGAAGTGCCATCAGAACTTTCGTAATTTGTAGTCGAAGGACCAGGTTCTTCGTCTTCCTCTTCTTGATCGACATCACTATCTTCATTGATGTCAAGAATAACGTCTAGCTCTTCAAAATCTTCTTCGTCGCTATCAACATCCTCAGTAACGCGGCGAAGAGCCTCCTCGGCAGAGATCCGTCGAATATGCCGGGCCATTGGAGATAGAATGAATCGAAAGTTCGTTTTAAGACCGAAGCAAGAGGAATAATAAAATCGATCACAAGTAATAACTTCAACAATCAGGCTGAAAGGAGAGATAAATTGCAGGCAATTTCATGCGCACAGTATGGTGCTTTGGTCAACAGTGAAAACTATAAGAACTAGACGATAATGAATTGCTACCTTTTGATCTTGTGGATGGAGTAGATAATGTAAGGCATGAAAGAATAAAAGAGAAGGGACGAAGACACATAAAATTAAAAAAGTGAGAGTATGCATATATGATAGAAAAAGAGACTTTGACAGAAGAAAAGAGGAATAAAGAGGCATGCATGTACGTATACCTATACTCAGGCAAAGAGAGGAGAGGGAGAGGAGAAGAGGAGACATATCATTTTGCCCCCAAATCTGCATTGCTATTTCTCTTTGCTCTGTATTAACGCAGAAACGATTAATAGATAGAATAAAGGAATACAATTCCAGAGAATTTGCATTGATTTTACACGGTCGGTCAATTGACCGCTGTGGGAGTTCTAGGATTTTTGAGGAAGCGCATGGACTAATCAGTGATAATTTATTATAGATGTTAGATGTCATATGTTTTATAAGGAAATGTATGATTAAATATGTGGATCAATTTAAGTTTGTCATAAATAGGGGTACACCGAACGTTCGGTTCGGCCGAACCCCGGTCTTCGTGATGGTTCGGTAGTTCGGCCGAACTACCGAACCTTTTCGTCTTAACTGAAATTTTTCTGTCCTGAATATTTTTCTTCGGGGTTTATTCTATCCAAGAATTTACAATCTCGATTTATTACATTTAATTACTTATAGGCTTGAGTTAATTTTTTTGAGTCTCGGAGAGTATTATCTTTGTTTGAAATTTGTTTGGAATTTCGGTTTGTAGTTTTGTACTCAATCATTTGCAAACAACTTTAGCGTTGACCTGCGATAGAGTGATGCCTAGGGGCAAGAAAAGGAACGTTGAAACTGCATTAATATGTATTGGAAAACTCAAATTGAATTATCAAGGCGAATAACGGTCAGGAACGAAGTTCATCGTGTGTTCTGATGTAAAAACAACATCTCTCGCCCCGAGATGGAAGCAGGCGGGATTTCTTCATCGGCTTTGCGTTGTTGAATAGCCTATTGTAATCCAATCGTGCGAAGATCTAAAGCATGAAAATGTATTTAGGACTTAGTAATTCGCAGGATAATAAGTCCATGGAATTTCAAGACAAGATGGCCCATACAGTATTTCGAGATATTCAGAAGAAAATATCAAGATGTTCGGCAAGTGTACTGGTTCGGCCGAACCTTGAAAATCGATGTTCGTTGCACCTCGTCCTCTAGTCATAAATGCTTATTTCAGTTTTGATGGGTACCTCTACGTCATGGATGATCAGGACCGGGATAAAGTAGCGTAGAAAACATCGAAAGAAATCGTAGGCTTTTCCTTCTAAAGATATAATGGTGATTACCGTGATACAAGAAACCACGTACTCATGTCTTCAATTAGATAATGCATTGTGGCAGATCTACTTGTATGTCTATGCATTATCATACCTGTGGAGAATGATACATGGTGTCCGCTGTCGAGAAAAATCTGGGATTCGGACATGCATAAAAATGTCGCGGACATCCTGAATCAAGCCTAGATATGATAGCGATATTGTCGTTTGACTGCTAGCTGGCCGTGGCCTTCGTAGAAGAAAGGTTTCACTTTCTTGGACTACAGGATGTAATGGTCATTATCAGGGATCTGGTGCGGAGTGGAGCGATTTTGAACTGATCAGAACATGCATAAATTCGTGAATGCATGACCTGCATGACGGCCTGCCAGACAAAGTAAAGTCTTATACTATAATAAGAAGTCAAAAAGTAATTAGAGTTACTACTCTTGTTATTACTTGATTTCTTTGTTCTTCATTAGTCGGAACGTATCAAGAAATTCTGCAATCTATTACGCGTATGGTTGAGGAAAGTCATTTATCTCTTTATTCATCATATTGCAACATAATACATAAAGAGTGACGCACTTTTTTCGTCCACTCTACGTGATATACATTCATGGGGCTTAACAATTAACGATCATGCAACATCAGATGATTAGTAGATGAATGACAAAGCGACATCCAGTAAAAGTTCAATTATGTGTACTATTTCTTATATTCTTGGTTTGCAGGTAGGATAATTAATATCTACCTAGTTCTATTGACCTTTGAAGGCGCGGGACGCCGAAGTACTGTCGTGATTTAGTGACTCAGCGTTAATAGAACTTCGACTATAAAGCAGGGGAGTTACCTTTTTACTTTTCTCAATTTTTGATCAACATGTCCAACAATAACACAGTTGAAGTTTATGTCAGTTGGTTTGCCGACATTGTCCTTATTATAACAAAAATATTCCAGGTTTCGGTCAATTCACAGGTGTACCGACGGCACCCTCTTTGGACGCAAAATCTTCTAATTTTAGCGGGAGATTTTGTGTGATTTCTAGGTCTCCTAGTAGGCTGGAAATCATATTGTCACAATTGGCCGTTCAACGGATAATAAATACACACTTAATTGTTAAATGGTTCATTTTGTCAATATTCCCTAAAGAAGATACTGGTCTTCGCTAAATGAAAAAAAATTAGTCGCTTTATTAATGCACGACGGGGTTTCGCTGTACTGTGCCTGAGTCTGATAGCAACGAATTTAACTATTAACGCAGAAAGTTGCTACCAACCTCAGAATTGCCCTTTGTTCTTTTACGAGCCTTTTTTAATATTTTGCGAAGATCAAATCTTTGTTCCAAAATGCACAAAGTGAACTGTCTTGCTGTAAAGTATAGATATGATAGTTTGAAAAACCAGAGATGACCGCAAAAAATTAGCTAACCTTGAAGTTTTGGCATCATACTTTTTCAAATCTGTCATACTTTTTCATACTTCTTCTTCATTACTGTCACACTTTTCTCGGCTGCCCCTGTGAGGGCTGTTTATTACTGTCCTTTTTTCGTTCTTTGTTTCCATTGCTTTTCATGACAGCATGTCTTTTTTAGCTTTACCATCTTTTTGATCTATTAAAAAATCGATCAAGTTGATGGCATGCAATATTTTTTTCTTACAACTTTTTAATGACATTCGACTATTAATCTTAGGTATATGACAACATTGTTTTTATGGAGCATTGACTGATATTTTTATCACAAAGAAACGAATTCCATTTTGTTCGTTGCAGATGGATGATCCTTACCTGTCGAGTCTGCCGAAAGCGAACAAGCACTTTCAAATTCTGTCATGGACCCAGAGTCAGCAATCACCTGAGACAATTGAACAGGTAAGTTGAATGAGCATCAGTCTTGACACTTATCACAAGTTCAAACCAGACGCCCGATTTACTTAGAGATAATTTTGAGAAATTGAACATAGAACTTGAATTCAATATGCAAAAGAAGCTGTTGTAAAAAGCCGCGATTTGAGCATTGATCCAGGAATGTGCCTTTTACTCGCAGTGAAAAGTTGGAATGCACTGCTTATATAATAAAGAGATACACTAAGTCCGTTTCTATTTTGTTCAGTATCGGATGCCAAACACATAGAGTCAAAGTTCAAGTTTTAGCTCTTGGACCCAGCTTCTAAATTTTATTCGGTGGTAGATGCCGACAAAAAGGGATGAATCACCCAGTATGGAAGCTTATTAGAAATATTTCATAAACTAGAAAAGTTTTGGAAATGAATACTTGGAAATATCAACTTTTTTCGTCAATATAGTAAATTTACATTCATTTTTGACTACAATATTCATTTACTTTTTTTCCAATTTCACAGCCGTAAGGATATATCACTATTGCAGCCTAGTATCCAATTCTAATGACGACATATTAGGCGTCAGTGAATTAAGAACTTATCTAACTGATGTTGAGCTGTGACTGTAAGTATTCGATTAATGTTTTATGGATGCACATTCAGACGTCAGGCCGAATCGCAATTTTTTTACTTCAAGTTGACAATAAGGCACTTGTCATTTTTTCAACTCTGAATTATCATTCTCTTTAATCTTAAATGATTTGCAGCGCTTAGAACAAATGTAGGAACAAAATAGATCATCTCAATACTATATTTGAAATCTAGTCTTCAGGATGTGACACATTTAATCTGATAAATTTTACATTAATATGTTCTTGAATATCTAAAGAGAATGATAACTATTAAGTCACTAAAAAGACACCAGCACTCTTGATTCCTGTGCGTTACTTATTGCACCTACCTTAGCACCATTTTAAATAAATAACCCACCACTTTAAACAACCCACCAATTATTTTAAACAGAAAACTAAAGAAGAAATACAAAAGGCTAAAACGTTAGGTCATAACTTTGAAGAATGACAAACGCAATATCTAGAAAGTTTTCAAAACTTTTTAATTTTCCACTAAATCCGAATTGATGAATAACCTCCAACTTTTAATGCAATTTCAAAATCCGGAAGTTGCCTGTGATGCGATCAACAACCATTTTTTTGGGGTCTTCTCCGAATCCCCAAATTGGAGCAACTTGCAGTCCCAAATTTCTCAGATGTCCGACCCTTGGCAACCTGATATTAGTGTTAGCAAAACACAAGAAATGCTGCAGTCTTTCAACATTAAGAAATCTTCAGACTCTGATTCTCTTCATCCACGACTTCTCCGCGACGCATCTTCCATTCTCTGTATACCGGTAACACAATTATTTTGCCTGCTATTCTGGAGAAGAAAATATTACGATGCATGATTATATCACTTCTAAGCTGGATGTCAATGGAGTATCAGATGTAGTTGCGACATCTTTTGATTTAAGTAGAGTATTTGAACTTCTATTATACATTTGAACGACCTTTTATTCAAACTTCTTTTATTCTACTTGAGAACCACTTCCCTTCAAATTTTTTACACTGGTTGGCTGATTATTTTCAAACCCGATTCCAGCGGATTTGTTTGATTACTGTACACAGTGACACTCGGCCAGTTACCTCTGGTGTACCCCAAGGCGCAACTCTGTCTGCATATTTGTTTACTGCGTATATGGACACGCAAAAGGCACACTCTGACGAATCAATGATGGGGAAATACGCCGCCGATGTTGTGATATCACTCCGATTCAATCAAGGGGACAATTTAGGGGAAATGCTTCAAAAGGAAATACATAACACAAAAATCTGGTGTATCAATCATTGTTTGAAATTTAATGAAAATAAGTCAAAGGTAATGATAACAACAGCGAAAAACGGCAATGTTGATTTTACATTTGATATGCTAGTTAATGAACTGAAAATCTTTGGCACAATCTTTTCTCACGATTTGAAGTGGAGCAATCATATAGATTTCATTTGTAGAAGAGCAAGTCGTCGCATATTTCCACTCAATCGACTAAAAAAAATTTCAAGGAGTGACTAAAGATGATTTCCCTGGTGTCCCTGGTGTACTTGAATATAACTGTCAGTTATTCGCATCGCTCAATAACCAAGAATCCAATCAATTAGAAAAAAATCGTAAGCGTTGCCATGGAATTATCTGCGATTTCACCTGTGAGTGTCAAAAGTTCCCTTCTTTGAAAGAAAGAAGAATATCTACAGTCCTTAAAACTTTTGAAAAGTTTGAAAGTCCCGACAATATCTTACACTATCTCTTTCCTAAGCGTTTGACCTTCTCACGACATCTTCAACAGCCCATCTGCAAAACTCGTCGAATAGCTGATTCCTTCATTCCATATTGCACCTCTCTTTTCAATCAAAGTCTTCGTGACAAAGATCTCAAGTAATTTCCTGGAACCTCAAATTCTCATTTTCAACCAATCCTGATAAAACTTATTGTCATTGACTTTTCCCATAACTATTTCATTAGCTTTATGATAGCTGTGTAAGAAGTGCTGATTTTGTAAAGAATGAGTTTTATTAATACTTCAATTAAACGCTATTATTACCTGTTATGTTCCTGTGTGTTACTTCAGTAGAATTTGGATTGAATAAAGATGACCCCACTAGAATTTTGTGAAAAACACGAGGAATTTAAGTTTGCGTACATTGTAAAATTCTCGAGCGTTAGCGAAGCTCAAATCAGACATTCAGATTTCTCAGTATTTATAGTGAATTTTTAATGCTATTGAAGCGAAAGTACTAAAGTCCTCATGGCATGAAGTATTTTGTATTGACACAGTGTGGTGTCCGACACATGTCGGCATTTATTAAAGTTAATTATAGTTAATTTATGTTATTTTATCGAAGTTAAAAAGATCTTGCGTTGTGTAGAGGGTGATCACATCACAAATCCTGGAGCATGTTCATGCTCTTACTCGGTAGGGGTCGTCGCAGCGGTTGCAATGTGAATAAATAAACGATTGTTCATTTTTTAAATTTGGTTAGGAATTAATTGCTAAGATATTTGCCATGTGATCGCGATCATACAACTCTGATTGTATTGTTGACGTGCCGGTGAGTTGATTTATAATATGATTTACGATCTTCTAGTCACCGGATATTATCCGTAAAATGGCAATTGTTATGTTAATCTGGTGCCTTTAAGTCAAGCTATTTGGGAACTTCTTATTGTGGGGAAACTCTCACCCAAATGATACGTAGTGTGACGTTAGAATAGCTGCTCTTCAAAGCACATAAGCAATGCAAGCATGAACAGTGGATCAAACGAAAATCTGCATGTTCTATCAACGTTGCTCTCTTATTGCAGTACAACGATTTTTTCTACGGCAACAGTGCAATGACATCGGTGGAGATGGAAGGTGAGCTGATGCTTGTGTGTCGAGGTTTGATGTTTCACGGATTAGCATGAAGATGTTGATAATCCTGATCTGCTCGTATTGTTTGTCATGTCAGAGATTGTTCTCCTGTCATCTAATATTATGCGAAATAATATTGCTGATGATGCAGAATTTTGTCATATTTATCAGATTAAAGGAAGAGCACAGATTTAGGCATCTTCTAGTGGGCAATCTCGGGAACAATTTTCAATTATTGTTTTGTATTTAGCAAATTCCAATGGTGACCGTCTGATGGGTTGAGTTATTTAATGCAAATAGTGTTAATTGTCTTACACGTACACAATTTATATACGAAAATGCTATCCATGTCGATTTCACAGTCCACTCCATTAGATGTTATCATCACTTATGCAATAGGGCTTGGGCAGTGCTGTCATGTTTTGCTGAAGCGTTTATTAAACCTCCTGTCATCATCAACTCACATTCTCGAGGCAAATAGTTGATCGCCTGGTCAAACCTGCTTTCACGAAATCGGTCGGAATGGGACGTTTGAACCGAGTGAAACAACTTCAATGAAAAGCTCAGTATATCCCTAAAAAGCAAATATAAAATATCAACAAATAGATGAGTAATGTTTTTACTCGTAAGTACATTAAGCGCGGAGCGTTTCTTCCATATAGCCATGTACTTTCCATGTATTTCTTCACAGTAAAGAGACATTTACGAGAACATATGTGAGGAAAGAGAGTTTATCAGTACCTTACGAGATGTTAAAGAGCAAGACATTTTTGATGTGATTATCATTGAAGATCTGAAGTTTGAAAACATGTAGAAAAATTGGTAAAAAAGGCCAGTGGTCGTTTGTATGCACTCCCGAAGTTGATAAGATACCTTACGCATCATGAATTACATCAGCTATATATAACTTATCTCAGAAGTGTGTTAGAATATGGTTGTCCGTGCTTCGTTGGTCTCAATGTAAGACTTTCTGGACTGCTTGAAAAAGTTGACTGAGGAGCACACCATATTAATTTTATCTGATAATTTACGAAATTGTATATGTTCCGCAAATCTCCATTACTGAGAGAAGATATGAAATCAGTCGACGTCTTTTTAGAGCAATTGCACTAGATTCCACTCATTCGTTGTGCTATGTAATTCCACGTAAACTTTGCTACTCCGGAAAATTTTATGCGCCCTTATGTAGAACTCAGAAGTCCAAACAATCATTTATTTCTTTCACAGCCTCATTGAAAAATGAATCTGACTTAAGTTTGTAATTAACTTTCTATATTTTTGTGAATTTTTATGTCAAAAACGATTTTCAGTATTTGAAACATGTACATACTACCACTACTATTTTCATGGCTCAAAATCTTGTCTTCTGTTGACCTCATGTTCCTCTTTCGTTTTTTGACACAATCTCCTTATGTACATAAAGCAATAATATGTACATATGCAGAGCAAATTCAATAATTGTATCACCGGTAGCTCTCGAGTTCCAGTATTTTATATCGAAATTTTACAAATACTATAGTCAAGTATATTTTCTTAGAAATTCCCATATTTTTTGATAAAAAATCCTATCTGTATTTCCTATGTTTTATGGGTTTAGGGTCAGTCGATCGATATTTTTGACATTAATCTTTGGCAGCCATTTACAGCAAGCAATCAAAATTTGATGGACAGTGTTAATGCTTCATGTCAACATTCACCCACTTGAGGCGTTACTTGCGTCACTAGAGCCAGTGAAGAGCTTATTCTTACAAAGTTAGCAATACAGACTGATTATGTTACGCCGAATTCTGTGTTTCCCTTATTTCGATTCTGAAAGTAAAATTTTTCATTGGAAATCCACTTCAGGATTCACATATTTCTTCGACGAGAGATTTTAATGTCACACTGTTGTCCTTGCATTGATGCCGGGCTTCAAGACTGTTTCCTACCGGTCTTCATACTGCGTCAAATGTATGCGTATGCAGCAGGTCATATGACTACTAGTTGAATACGTACCGGACTTGCAACCAACAATGAAATATAATCAGAAATCAGAAACGTGTCTTTTTCAAAATATGAAAATGCGTATATAGCAGGCAACAAAGTGGTGGGTTGTAAAGGAGTCTACAATGAAGGGGATAAAGATATTGGATAACGAAGTATGATGGTGTACAAAAGAGTACGAATATTAGAGGTCCTTGTGAAATTGCGAGAAAGGTCTATGGAGACTTGCCTATCCAGCTTTCGAATTGATGGTTAAGAGTACTCTGGCACATGTACTTTGATTGAGGATGGCACTTGAATGAATGATGCCCATATTTCCTTACCCTATCTTCCTGATAGCATCAAAACTGAAGACGAGGTTGTAGTTCGGCTTACCATTACTTAATTAGCTAAATAGGCGTATGAAGAACCTGCACCATGATTCACTATACTGCACGATAATGCTCTCTTAAGGTCCTGATTTCCCAATTTATCCCTTTGTTTATATCGCATATATGTAATTTCTTCATATCGCTCTCCGATATTGAGAAAGGCGACGTAATAAAGTTGATATAATTTCTATTTTCTGATATGATCTTTTCAATATATAAGTGATAAACATAATTTTGAACAGAACGACTTACTCGCCAATTCATTACACATGAGGAGAGGAGAAGCGTTGTTTGTCCTTCTAGTAAGTATTTTTAAAAAAATTTTTAGACATTTTAGGATATAAAACTTTTCTTTTAAATCATACTTTGTACCTATTGAAAATTAACTAGTCATTAGCTTGTTTTTTTAACTTTGTTACCTTGACGCACTTTGCTACGTTGAATTGTTTTTGCAGCACGTCTTGAGTTGAAGGTGGATTATGTCCCCGCCTCTTGACCTCTACTGGCTGGACTCTGTCCTTCTTTCAAATGCCTGAGGTACATTTCAGTCAATAGTGACTCTATTTTTTTGATAGATGGTAATCTTTCTCTATTATAAATTTAATTTTTGAGGCTGTGCATCTTAAATGTAGAGGACCGCGCTTGGTCGGGTTTGAGCGTCCAGGATTAAGCGGTCGAAACGCGATCGTCCTGACCAAGTTCCTGCTGATGACCTCATTAAAAATAGTCAAATAATTTGTATGCATATTTTGTACAATTCTATTTCACGTTTTAGCTTAAGGAACTAATATTAATTCTCTTACACACTTGGTAGATTTTAGATAGCGTAATCCCGCTGTGTTATTAGCTAGATCTGGTATTTTGATTGGAAACAGACCTGTCCTCTTATCATCTGAATGGGCAGACTGTTAATTATGATCTTTTCAATATATAAGTGATAAACATAATTTTGAACAGAACGACTTACTCGCCAATTCATTACACATGAGGAGAGGAGAAGCGTTGTTTGTCCTTCTAGTAAGTATTTTTAAAATTTTTAGACATTTTAGGATATAAAACTTTTCTTTGAAATCATACTTTGTACCTATTGAAAATTAACTAGTCATTAGCTTGTTTTTTTAACTTTGTTACCTTGACGCACTTTGCTACGTTGAATTCAGAAAGTGTGAATGCTGAAATTGATTGCCGGTCACTCGTGATCAGAGTAAATACACGGCCACATCTGTGCTAGGTACAGAACTACATTTAACAATGTAGCTGCTTCTATTTTTCAAAGAAATGTGGAAATTGGTCCTATGCACTTGATTGCCACAAGGCTGCACTTCTATGGGATCAGATAATCTCTGTCATAAATGGCTTGGATAAAAAATTCCCATATTTTCCCAATGTAGAAGGTGTAGTGACATCCGGGACATATTGACAATTTGTTTAAAGTCATTGCCATTTTTTCAATATGATTTGCAGCTTATGGAGAGCAGCTGCAGGTGAATGGTCGCTCGAAACAAATGAACGAAGCATAAGTGCATGCAGACATGTTATCTGGAAATAGCGAATATTTGTTGAAATCTCCATGGTGTTCAACTCCAGCGGCTTTGAAAATCACGGAGGAAAAGGGTCTCGGGAAGTGTAATTCGCTTGACATCTGATATCTATGGTTTATTACGACGATGACGTATGAGTGTTATTCGAGTCAATGAGAAGAGATTCTCAATAAAAACGACCACTCATTTGAAGGAAAATGGCCTGATTATACTTCCTTTGTTGAACACAATCGCGTTGCCGGGATTTCATTTCCGGGGGGGGGGGAATAAATGTGGCTTAATTAATATAAGCCTATACTTAATAATTTCGTAAATCAGAAGAAGCCCTAATATTCATTCATATCCGATTTGATTATGATCTGATTTTGTCTTTTATTGATCATTCATAATACACGATTAAAATGAAATCATACAGTATATACAAATTCATGTATAATATCTTCAGGTGTAGCCTTGAGATCTTTTGTAAACATTATGCCTTCAAGTATGTTCATAACTATCTGACTCACAGAAATGAACATCCCTGGCGATCGTTGCGCAACAGGGGACATGCAAAAATTAACCAAGCGCGCTACTGTAGGATTTCAGATTCTCACATTAATGAATTAACAATTCGACATAGAATGATGTAAATATACCCCCGTATAAGACACAAAGATTTTCCCGCGCTCAGATTTCATTTGGGGGGTCCCCTTGTCCCCCCTTGGCTACGCCACTGGCTAAACATACAAAGTATTGAAGAAATATCTATCTCTTCGACTTCAATTTGCAATCAATATCTCAAAATTCCATGTTTTTACTCCAATTATCATAAATTCTTCTTTGGAGAAGACATTGAATTTTTCTATTCAAATTCCTTATGGAATGACAGATTATCTGTTCCGGCAGCTTTGTAGAAGTCAAGAGGTGCATAATGCCATGTGAAAATGTCAGGTGCGTCCTCAACGCCGGCAAAGCTTCGTGTTGGTTCCCGGACTAGAAATTTGCACGTTGCATCTTAGTTTGGTAACTGTGTGAAAAACTCAGTAGTCGATTAATGGATTAATTGGATGGATATATTGACCATCCATTGTCAGTTTAAGCAACCATGCGTTTCTTCTTTCATTTAGGTTTATTCTCACGCTCTCTGCTGAGTCGATGTTATCTTGTTAAAAAGGTCTTTTGTCCGAAATAATTGAATGAAATGCAGATTGTGATCTTAAAGGTACGTTGAAGTATCTACCCAAACTCAACACTGTTTATCGGACATTTCTTAGACCTAAGCAGTGCTAGTATGACATGAAAGTGAATGAGGAGAGAAGAAGCATCCATATAAAATGGAGTTGATAGGTCTGAGAATACCCTTGGGAGTTGACAATGTGTGATGTGAAGTCCATGGAAAACGTGGAACTGATGCATTTGCTGAGACTGATGCAAAGATGTCCAGCAGTTTAAGCAGTTGCACTGAATGACTCAACGTGCTCAAGGTTCCAAGTTCGAGACTAGTAGACCTGAGATGTAACTCTGTCTTAACTCAAGTTCCACAAACCTTATGACAGTTGATAGTTAGTCCAGCAGCCAGAACGAGTTTCTGCAGGGAACGAGGCCGAATGTGAGACTTTCACAGAGTGATGTACATTATATTCCTACTACGAATCTGCGCGTCTGCCGAGTTCTGGTTAGATCCTCTTCTTGTCAGACAGGTTCAAAGAAAAACACAAAAATCCAATTGAAATTTTCTGCATTTTCTCTGAGTGAAAAGTATTAAGTCTCTGAGCCATGATTTCTGACATGGACTGTCCTCAGGTCATTTTTTATCATGTGCATGTGTTATTAATATGCTTCCTATGTTCTTGTGGTTCGGAAACATGGCCTCTGACAAGCAAATTGATAGACACCTTGAGAACATGTGAACTAACGATTCTCCGTTTCATAGCAGTTGTAAAATGGAGAGACAGGATTCCAAACGATGTGGTCTGAGGGACTTACAGGTGACGATCCGTAAAAGTAGGCTCCGCTGGTTTGGACTTGTGAAGAGAGCGGACAATATCGTGAAAGAAGTTGAAGAGATGAAAGTAGGCGGTCACCGACCAGCAGGGAGATCAAAGAAGTTATGGAGGAGCTGCATTAAAGAAGATTTCAAGAAGCTCAAAATCAATGAAGATCTTGCCTTGGACCGAAACAACTGTAGACGAGCCATTGACCGTCCAACTCCGTCAGGGAGCTAAGGGAGTCTAAACGAGGATCTAATCACAGGCATGTGATTTCGCCGACTTCTCCGACTTTTTTGGGTCTGAAACCTTCACTCTCGTAATTTGTCCAAAATTGGAATGAAAATTATGGGGGGGGGTGGGAATTTGAAAATATGGTTACTTGCATTTTGAATTTTTAATTGCATGTCTATTTCAAAACGTGATCATTTCACTGAAAATAGGTACCGGTGCCAATATCGCTATGTCTATACAAATAGACATTGGTGTGATTGATTTTGTTCATTTGAATTGAGTTGCGTAGGAATTGAGGCTTGGCAAGACATCCATTGGTTGAAGTTCACCATGCCGGAAAAATGTGTTCCGCAACGTTGGCTTTCAATCTATGACGTTACTTGATGTCGTTAGACCTTTTGAGGCATACATAATCTTCTACTTCGCACTTATTTCTTCAAAAGAGGATGAAGTGCATTACTTGTCTCGTATTGTGGAAATATTATAACGAAATTGCTCGACAGAAGCCAGATCTCGTATGAGAGAAAGAAGAAAATCACAAAACGAAGGTAGCACTCGGAAACATAAGATACTGGAATACCTGTTTCATCAATCTACTGATACCAGATTGCAGATATACGTCCTTCACATTGTCCTCCACTTGCTTAAGCAGTATGTCACTGCACTTTTGTCACACTCAGCATGATCGGCAAATAAAGTTGGTTCGGCAATTTCTTGTTTGTTTGAAGTGTATTTCTTCTCTTGATCCTGATGCTGAAAGACATAGTGTTTCTCAGTTATACATGTTGAAAATTCCGACCATAGCGCCAACTGTTCCTCAAATTCACGTCAATTCCACATAGTATTTAAATTGCCTCCTTTTGCTGAGCAGCAGAGAATTGATAGATGGTGGGTACAACTGCGACAACAGTATCCTCTTCTTACCAAAGTGGCTGTGGCCCTTCTTTCGTGTTTTCATCAACCTCAAGTCGGCCCTCAGCATAATGAATGACATTGTTGATCCCCAATCATGTCGTATGAATGTCACCACTTTGAATGCAATTCAGTGTGTCAAATACGGAATCAAATCTTTTGACAAGACGTCGATCGACTTTTCGGACGAAGTGACATTCGGCACTACTGCAGTTTAGTGCACCCTCTTTTACCCCTACTGCAGTTTAGTGCACCCTAAAATGCATGTGAGAACAACATGATTTAATCAACAGAATGAATGCCGTTCGTTCTTCCCTATAGTTATAAATGAGTGTCCTTGTGTCTTTGTCTTCGTCTTCGCACATTACACCGAGCGCTCGCTTCGGTGTAATGTGCGTAGTCATCGTTTGCGGGAGAATGCGCCATTGTTTTAGGGTGCAATAAACTGCAGTAGGCGCGTTTCCGTCTCTTTCATAGAGGGTGCACTAAACTGCAGTAGTGCCGTGACATTCATTATGATCCGGTTTGTTCAAAATTGTCAGACAACATGAAATCTTCATCTAAAAGGTGTCGAGCGCAACTGCTTGAAAAAGATCCTGAATTTCTTACACAGCTGTTTCTGAGCCTAAAAGCAAATTAAAAAAAGTCGATCTGCAATCAGCACAGAAAGCACGCATGAACCACTGCCGCAATCTCGTCAAATTGGCAGAGAAAAGAAGAAGAACCAAGAAATGATGAATATTTTTGGAATAAACTATGACGACCCCACCACAAATTCTGATTATTTCCATCGTGATGGAGCTCATTCTATAATAAAATCTTCCTTAAATAAGATACCTACCAGTTCTCTGTTGATTTGCGCTCTCATCTAAAGACTTGATCAGCAATGGATGTTCTAATGAAGAGCTTTGTACTTAATGCCGTATTTGAGTTTCTTTAATGAACGCATTTTTGAACAATTCGATCTTTTGTGTGCCTTCATGTAGCGCACATTGTGGATTGTGGATATCATGATCTTAATTACCAACCTATGGTATGTAGCTGCATGCGAACTATATTGTTATGACATGTAAATGCATGATAAAGTACGTGTAATAGGACTTAGTCATTGTTCGAGTGTTTGTTTTTCATTTTAATGCTTGGCACCGGTACAAAGAACCCGTACACCAGTTTAAGCAGTAGGGAAAATAGGTTTTCTAATCTCAGACATTTTTTTCAATTCGTCAATCACATGCCTGAAATCATGGCTCTAGGTTTAGTACTTTTCCCTCAGTAAGAGAAAATGTAGAACATTTCATTTTAGCCAAAAGCTTCAATATGCTTCATAGGGTGTGCAACATTCTGTGAAAGTCTCATTTTCGGCCTTGTTCCCTGCAGAAACTCGTGCTGGCTGCCGGACTTTGTCCCCTTTGTCTTACACAAATGTGATGAAGAGCCACGTCGATAATTTGTCATAACTAAGCAAATTGACTCGCCATCACATGCCCAAAAAACTTCGTGCTAAGGCAAAAGATATGCGAGTGGACAGTACACCGGATAGGCTACTAAGAGTGCATCAATCAATGTTCATGAATTGTGCTGTTAGCACACGGATGTAGAAGAAACTATTCCAATTCGTACATTTTATGACGATGCTATTTCAGTTCGCAGAGATTCTTCGTATATTTATGTTGTCCGTCATCGATGATATTTATAACGGAGAATCCTATGCAATCGAGGTTGATCTGATGTAGTGACGTAGTCGTTCATGGTTAGAAAGAAGCTGAGGACCACTAACATGTTTCCATCGTATTCGCATATACCTCCATCTGACGACGATTGTGACAATCGCATCATTGAAGTCTGGCAATGTCTGTCATGGGCACTTGTTACGACATTTTCAAAATATTTCCTGATTTTAATGGTTTTGCTCTCAACTCGTGCAATGATGTAATTATGACCGTATTTGAAACCTATTTGAATCGTGCATGTAACAATATTTTGGTTTTGTTCCAAGTGAAGAAATGACCGCAGGTTTATCGTTAGGCATTATTACGATGACTTCATTGCTGATTAACGCCTTCCAACGTAGTCATCAGTTTGATTAATCCTATTCTCGTTCAAAATGTTGCTGCAACAAATGAAATATCAGCTAACTAAAAGACAACAAAATTAATGAAGATTGTTTTCCTTGTTTATCTTGTTGTATAATTCGTTCGTTCGATTCCATTATCCTAATGCTGCCGAGCTTAATAGCATTTTTTAATCGCAGCCACTTGGTTTATTTAATGACTGAAATAACATGCAAGAGAAAAATATAATTAGAATTGGCTGATCAGAGTTAACTGTCACAAGCAAAGCGATTTTTCAATGGCATAAGGAAGCGTAATTTTCTGTTGCTACTTCCCTAATAGTCCGGCAACCAGAACGAATTTCTACAGGGAACGAGGCCGAAAATGAGACTTTCACAGAATGAGGTACACCCTATGCCTACTACTAATCGCTGCGTCTGCCGCGTTCTAGTTAGTTCATCTTCTTGTCAGACAGGATGAAAGAAAAACACATGTAAATCCAATGGGACGCAGATTGCAGTTTTCGGCTAAAATGAAATTTTCTCTTTTTTCTCTCATTATATTATATGAAAAGTACTAAGTCCAGAGTCATAATTTTTGACATGGAATGTCTTCAGGTCATTTCCTATGATGTGCATGTGCTATTATCTTGCTTCTGATCGACAATGTATGTGAGAATGTGGCTAAATGTGGATAAAGTTTTTCGAAATGTTTGTGTTTACCGACATTGAGAGGCTCGCCAAATCTAAGTGTGTTTAGCTATATAGACAGGGGTGCATGAACTTGAAAGGAAATGACCTGAAGACATTCCATGCCAAAAATTATGACTCTGGACTCAGTACTTTTCATTTGATCAGAGAAAACATAGAAAATTTCATTTTAACCAAAAGCTGCAATCCGCGTCCCATTAGATTTACATGTGTTTTTCTTTCATCCTGTCTGACAAGAAGAGGAACTAACTAGAACTCAGCAAACGCAGCGATTCGTAGTAGGCATAGGGTGTACATCATTCTGTGAAAGTCTCATTTTCGGCCTCGTTCCCTGCAGAAACTCGTTTTGGATGCCGGACTGTAAGCTACATGCTGTTGAGGTGTTCTGTAATTTCATCTTTTGGAACCGGCGCTGTGGCCTTGTGGTACAGTGTTCTCTCTACGTCCGAGAGACCTTGGTTCAAATCTTGGTCGAGTCAAACCTAGGACTTTTAAAATATGTACACTGTGCATTCTTGCTAAACACTCGGTACAAAAGAATGAGAGTGGGATAAATAACAACTCGGCCACATGGAAGAAAGACTCCGTGCCGAATGTGCTTCATAATAAACAACGTTCATTCATTCAGTCATGTTGATGCAGGTAAGCGAATACACGTAGTGCTGGAGATATGCACACGTGGGAAATGTTTCAATCTTCGTTTTTGATCGATGTCAAGTAATAGCTAAGTCAACGTCGATTCGATTAATTCAAGATTCTTTCGCGATTTTCTCTACACTTTCGAAAATTTCAAAATGTCAAATGCACAAACTGCACCTTATTTGTACACCGTATAATCCGCACCTCCATCAGCTATTGAGCATTACAGAAGTCAATTTTGTAGTCTTTGTGATGCACTTTAGAAACGGTTTGATAGTAATAAAGAATTCGTTAGACTTGCAAACACAGATTCGGTGAGCACAGGACAATTAATTGCAATTGAGATGCAACACAATAAGATTTCACACTCGTAGGGAGGAAGGAAGTCACACTCAAATTATAAAAACCAAAGAAAATAGGGTAAGAATCATTCACTGAACTTCATGAATGACCTGGTTAAACGTATTGTCTTTGCAAAAGAGCAATAGAAACAATTCGTGGATAGTAGTGCCGACAACAAGAGGTGATTCATCATGTTGAAAAGCTGTGTCTCTCCTTGATAAAATATAGTTTACGGCTAAAAGAATTAAATCAAAAAGTGTTTGCACGCCCGACGCGTTTCGCGCATTAAACTAGTTTTGTTTTTACCGTCGGTCTTCTATGATGTCTGTTCCATATCGCCTCCTCTACCACCATTGCTTTCTTTATCAATAATTTTCTTGGAATTCCAATTCAGTTGATGATCTGCGTTGATATTTCTTAATGTGCATTAAATTTTGTTCTGCTGTTCTACTCTATCTTCCATTGATCTACTAGCAGGGTTGCCGCGTGTACTTGAAATTCATGATGTACATGAATTGTACATGAAAACGAAAAAGTGTACATGAAATTCATGATGTACATGAATTGTACATGATTTTTTTGATTATTTAAATGAATACGTGTACAATGTACATGTCAATAGCAACAGTTTATCCTTCTTTTCATAAAAAATTTAAGAACTTCAAATACGTACTGATGTAGCTTTTGAAAGTATGAATATTATCTCTTAAATGACCAAACTGATTTTGGAGTGGCAACCACTTCCGAACTCCAGCGATTAAAACCACGTGAAGTTCTGGAATTTCGGACTTATGGAAGGAAGTTTTTGGTTGAAATGGGAAAGAAGATGGCCATTCGATCTCCATTACAGTATCCTGTCGTTCAGAAGGTAGTGTATTGTTAAAGAAGTAATTAATTCATTCATCTAATAACAATCTAATATATTGCAGGCTCGTTCTCTTTCTCCAATCGTCATATTAAACAATGCTGAGGATGCTGTTCGTCTCTTCTCTGATCTGGTCCTTCACTTAGTGCAAAAAAGTTTGTGTGAAGCTGATCAAGGGGATCTTGCCATACAGCAGTGGGAAAAACTTCTGGAAGATAAATATTTTATTTCTTCTACTGTGAGCGCCTTCAGAGAGAAATCGAAGGCCGAGTGGCCGAGATTGGACACATTTTATTGGAAACATGTTGGATCGAAATCAGAATATTCCCAGTTATGGTTATTCATCAGAAAGATTCTGACATTGTCACACGGCAATGCGACTGTGGAAAGAGGATTTTCGATACAGAAAAATCAACTGTGCGAGAACTTTTTAGAAGAATCGATGATAGCTCGTCGACGAATTTTTTACTTTGTTGGAGATACTGAAATGATATCTGAATTGGTGTCACCAAAGATGGTTCGAGCAATGAAAGGCTCCAATGCCCGGTATCGCGCTGCGTTGGAAGAAAGGAGTCGAAAGCGACATCAAATGGGAAACAGTAAAGCGGAAGAAGTAAAAGCCGCTAAACTGCGATTGATTGAAATTGCAGAAACTGAGCGACGTCTGAATGAGGAACGAAAGGCTCTTGCTCAGGAAAAAACAGTCATCCAAAGAACTTTACGAAAATGATTTTTTCTGATATCCAGTGCTATTACCAAATTTGTTTAGTTATTTGATGGATCTATTTTTGTTATTGATCAGTTTTGATACGATATACATAATTGATACAACATAAGTGTACAATTAGTACACAATATAAACGATACAATACAGTATCTCTCATTAGCTTGATGTACTTTTTATAAAGACTCACTATATTTTCAAATCAGCCAACATCGAACTCTTTGTGATGTGTGCCATAACTTCTAATATAATAGATAATATTTTAGAATTTCAAGGCATATTCATTCAAATTAAGTATTTTAATGATAGCATAAATAGCCGGAAGTACAGGTTTATAATGGACTTGAAAACTTTTATTTAAGTTTGATTCCTCTACATGTAGGCCTACATCTGTTGGCCAAGCCACACTGCGTGCCTTGCATTTAATCATGTCGATTTTGAATTTAACAAATGGATAATCAAGTTACTCCATGATCAAGTATTTTCAGTACTATACAAAGTACTTTACAAAGTACGTGCGTGGCGTGTGTATGTGTGTGTGTGTGAGAGAGAGAGAGAGAGAGAAAGAGATCGTATATTTGTTTTTCAAAATAGAAATCTGAAATTTACAAATCAAAATAAATACAAACACGTGTAAAAGTAGGCATGGTGAACTCTATGGGCCTTGAAAATATGTAGACCTTCTACATCAGTTAATTGTAAATGATTTAATTCCTTTACCTCATGCTTACTACTCAACAAAATACAAAAAATCTGTGTGCATGAAATGTACATGAATTGTACATGATTTTTTTGTTCGATAAAACGCGGCAGCCCTGTACTAGACTCTCATGCAGACTTACAGCTACATTTGCCACACTCAAGTTTAAAGACCACTCCATGTTGCTTAGCTTGCTCAGGTATTTTCTTCATTAACTCTTGCTTCAAAAATTGCGGCCCTTTCTCTAAATATTTTTTATTTAATGTTTATGAACTTTTTTAAAAGCATTCTGATGTTCATTACATGACAGTTTGATTTGCTCACTGACAAGAGAAAGGAATTTGATCAGTTGATCAGATTGAGCCATGCACTTTGCAATGAATCATCATCAACACTGCGTAAAAAGTGCAAAATCAAGATGTCATGTAAATCGGATCACACAAGAGGTTTTAGAGACGTTGAAATTTATCAGCGCCCATATAATAAAGCAAGTGGGCCCAGCACACTGCCTTGAAGCACGCCACTCAATATGCCTGACGAGGAATTCTTTCCATGAAAAGTATGTATAAATTGTCATGCAGTAGCCCATTTAAGCCAAAGTCTAATATTTAGAAGGGATTAAAATAACTTAATTTGTTTCCATTTAACCTTGGAAGGGTGGTTAGTTTGAAAAAGACGATGATTTTTTTCTATTGGGTTCTCTCGCTCCGTACCAGTGATTCATTTTCTAAGGTGTTACAGAATATTGATGCAATCGAGCCTGTCGACTAATCGAACACCAACCTGACACACCATCAGAGATGTGATTTTTCAAATCGGATACTAGAAACATGAATTTTTTTTATCCATTTCTCTCGAACTGATCTCCGCAGCTAATGTGACTTTCCGTGAATATCATTTCTTTACACAACCACATGCCTCCCGCAGAAAGTATTGTTTCATTCAGGTGCACTATTGAAGGCGCTGAAATATGGCACCAAATTACTTACTTACTTTTTCGTTTTTCGTCGCTTGCTCCCGATTCCACCAGGGTTGGACGTTCCTGCGATGACTTTCTTCCACGCTTTCCGATCTAGAGCAGTGTCCTCCTTGACCTTCAGTTGTTCTAGGTCTTCTTTGACACAGGCATACCACGTTTTCTTCGGTGTTCCTGGTGGACGGCGACCGTCAACCGAAAGATGGTATACCTCACCGATGATGTTATCAGTTGCTCTCCTTACATGCCCGAACCACCGCAAGCGTTTCTGACGTAGGCGAATAGGAAGTTCGGGTATGCCGCACAGTCTTGCCACTTCACTTCATCACTTGGTACCTTGTCCTTCAGCTTGACATGTGCCATGTAACGCAGCATTCGCCTATCAACGCCTCTTAGCTGCTCTATCAATTTTTGAGTGAGTGGCCACGTTTCCGCACCATACGTTTGGACGGATCTTATGCACAACTCGTATACGTGTGCCCTGTAACTCAACGGAATGCCTTTGTTTGTCAACAGGCTGGCTAGCTCCCGCCACTTCTTCCACGCGATTGCAATGCGCGCTCTGACTGCACTTTCTGTTCCGGCTTCTCTATCAAGGACATCCCCAAGATAGCAGAAATCTTGCACCTCTTTCACCGTCACGCCGTTGATTTCTAGGGAGTCATCGCCGTCTGCAGATTTGCCATTCACACACTTTCGACAACGGAAACTGTACACTCCATTGAGGGCACGAAGTCCGGAACACTTCTTGTGGCACCACATTTTGCATGAAACACAGAAGATAGAGTTCACCCCGACGCCTTTCATGCAGCAACTGCAAGGCCATTTTCCTGACTTCGTCTGCTCCTTAAGACTCTTACCGGTGACAAAGACTTTTGACTTGGCTCCGTTGATCTTCAATCCTCGCTTTTCCAGCTGAATGTTCCACGCCTCGAGTTTCCTTTTAGCGTCTTGCTTTGACGTTGCCGTCAGCACTAAGTCATCGGCATAGAGTAGCTCCCACGGACCATCACTTCTGCATTCCTTTGCCACTTCCTCCATTACTGTGATGAACAACAAAGGACTGAGAGCCGAGCCCTGATGTACACCAACTCTGATTTGCACTTCTTCCGTGACACCAGCACTCGTCTTGATCCGGGTGGTTGCACACTGATATAGGGACATTACTGCTGCTGCAAGTCTCTCGGGAACTCCTCGTCTTCTTAGAGCCCACTCAATTACCGGTCTCGGTACCCTGTCGAAAGCCTTTTCTAGGTCAACGAATACGTGGTAGAGTCTTTTCTTCTTTTGATCGAACTTTTCTTGCAGCTGTCTGAGGATGAAAACAGCGTCCGTTGTTGATCTGCCTTTCATACAGCCAAACTGGCGGTGATCGATGTCGATGATCTTCCTCAGCCTTTTCTCCAAAAACTTCTCGAATAACTTCATGCCATGCTCGAGCAGTCGGATACCTCTGTAGTTGCCACAATTAAGGCTGTCACCTTTACCCTTGAAGATGGGAACAGTAAAGCTCTTATGCCACTGAGGTGGAATCAGTCCACTACCGATTGCTTCCTGAAACACGGGTTCCAGCCTAGCCAGAATGTTTTCACCTGCTCCTTTCAATAACTCAACTGTCAGTCCCGAAGGTCCAGGGGCTTTTCTGCTCTTCATACTGGCCAGTGCTTCTCTGATTTCTTCCTTTGTGACTTCTTCGATTGGTCCTTCCGTTTTGGTGACGTGTTCCGTGGTGAAGTCGTTGCTCGAGTTCAGTAAGCTCTCAAAGAACTCTTTCCACCTGATCTTTATGTCGTGATCTTGAACCATAATCTCGCCTGTTGCCCCTCTCACATAGCTTCCTTGAATGACATCGTTTCTCTCCGACTTCATTTGCCGTGCAATCTTAAAAAGTTTGCTTTGGGCTTCCACCCTTGTCACACCCTTACTCCAAGATTCCCACGATTCTTGTCTAGCTTCCGCAACGGCCTTTTTCGCCAACTTAGCCGTTTCCTTGTAGTGTCTTCTGTCGCTTTCATTCTTCGACTTCTGCCACTTCTTGAAAACCTCCTTTTTGGATCTTATCATTTTCTGTACTTCACAGGTCCACCACCAAGTCTCTCGCTTTACTTGTCGGGGGCGTCCTCTTGTTTCTCCCAAAACTTTTTTCGCAGCCTCTAGAATGTCTGCTTGGAGTTGGTCCCAATTGCTGTCCTGTGTGTTGTTCTTTTGATGCCAGACTCTCGAATTCTTGTCTCGTGCCCTCATCTTTCAATTTCCACACTTTCAGTTTCCTGGCGAGTGGTTTCTTCACTGCCTTTTCTTCCGCTCTTATGCACATATCCATAGCGAGGAGGCGGTGCTGTGCCAGACATGCCTCTCCAGGAATTACTTTCACATCCTTCGTTTTGTTCAGGGTCTCTTTTCTTGCCAGGATGTAATCTATTTGTGTTGAACATTCACCACTTTTATATGTTATCAGCTTTTCTTTATCTTTGTGAAATTTGGTGTTTACTATTACAAGCTCTTGTCCCTCACAAAAATTTAAAATCACCTAATTATGGCACCTAATTATTCAAAGAATAAAAAAGACATAAAAAGAAAAGAAGAATGCGCGTACCCCTATTCAGCTGCACTTCTGCTTTCCATAGTGCACAGACGGTCAACTCATTCTCAGAAAAATACCCTCTCTTGGATAGGAACTCAACCATTCATGCATTCAATGCATCCTTGCACACAAGCGAGTGTGGCAGAGAAAATTTCCCCACCTCGTTATAAGGGTGAACTTAGAGGTCACTTAATTAATATATTGCCTGCGGGTGAAGAGAGAAAATATTATGAGGACAACAAATATCAATAGTTAGGCTGTTAACTGCTACAAATCATGGGAGAATATCAAACTTTGCATTCACCTCAGGGTTACGAAATCAAGACAAGACTGTTATGAAATCAGTGCATGTGTTTGCCAGACTTATGTAATCATTGTTGCGGAATTTAATGACATGCCAAGGAATTGAGCTTAAGATATCTTTGTGTAAATGGAAGAATTGATAAGACTTGCTGCAGTTATGTAACTATCAATTACATTTCGCAGATAAGATTGCCTCCTCAGGTTGATAAAATTGGAGTAGAAATATTAATGGAGAACATAGGTCTGTAAAAATGTTCAAAATCAAAAACCGGCGTCACTGTTAATGTTTGTAAAATTAGTACCAAGTATTTTTGGTGCGCTCAGCAATAATCTTCAGAGAAATCTTCATACGGTTCTTGCCTTTTAGTTTCTACATGTATGTGTGGAGGGCACCGAAAGTACTTCAAATTCGTTCTACAATGTTTTGCTGCAATATTCCGAAATTCTTTAGGAATTTCATTTAATTTTCCAAATTTGGGAAAATGCTTGGATGTTTAGTGTCTCTGTTTTTAGTCAGTACAGATTCGGTCACTTATTCGTTTTTTTTATTTCGCATGAAATGACATTCTTTAAAAAACATGCTGTCTTAGTGATTCTAGTTCAGCTTGGCTGTAGGTATTTCAAGTTTTCAACGAAATGAAATATCAGTTATGTTCCAAAATGTAGCGTACATGTAGCCTAGAAGGGGGATTTCGTTCTTTTTGATCCTTATCGTCGCAGTTCATTTTTTCGAGAAGGTGGAATGTAAAATTGTAAGTTTTTGGTCACATTCCACGCGGATTCACGATGTAAAGTTGAAATTATCTACATGTGTGCATGATATTGCATTGTGGTATCGGAATTTTCACTCCATGTTGCTTTATCGTTAATGCGCTTAATACTTCCCTATTAAATAGCTTTTGTCTCTCAAAGAGTTGAATTTTCACAAATTTTGAGTGACCACTGGATGGATCTAGAGGAGTGATTTAGAAGTGATAGATAGTCAAATATTTTCGTGTTAGAAATTCAGAATTCGAATTTTATAATCGCGATACATATCTTTTGACCTATTGGGTAGTGATGCATTTTGGGATTTAATGATTTTGAACAACCAAATCCATAAAATTCAGAAATTCATTACCAGGGTATCTTAATGAATGAATAAGTGATAATAGTTCTATACTTCATCAATGAAAATCAAAAGAACATCAAGATATATGCAGCAAATATCTCAAGTAAAATAAGATGGGAGGTCATGAAATCACAAAGTGGTTTGAAGTACTTGCAGCCATAACAGGAAAGAAATTTGTCTTAACTGTTTTGCACAACGAGTTGGACAGTTGGCTATTTCTAAGATGCATAACTATTTCGGGGAATCTCGGAATTGAGCACTTCATGTATCAATTTCATATGAGCTGTTTTACATTTTCAGAAAATTTGTTCTTAAACTCAGAATTGCAATCGGATTTACAAATGACTCGTTTTCAACGTTTGAAAACACACTTTGCAATATATGTGAACTGCAGATTGAGATTTACGGAAAGAGTTACACAACATAAAATGTGGTCAATCATGGCATTACATACCATCCATCGTCTTAGCACAATGAACTTTTCAAAACTTTTAAAAGATTTACGAACCTTTTAAACGAGAACATTTTCTTGGACAGCTTCAATGTGAGGGTACATTGTTTTGCGTACAGCATTTCTTATAGAATGCTTCTAACTCAAAACTCATCGGAATTTATTTTATCTATTTTAATTTCTCTGGTAACCATGTCCGTGTCCAGATGTGATTTACACGTATCTCACAATGACACCTCTCATTCATACATATTTAAAAGTAAGTTTTTTAGTCGCCAACATGTATCTGGCATTCATTGATATCAATTCTAAGACAATGAAAACAACAAGTGCTCAATTATTCTGGTATTTATAGTGGAAAAGCTTAAATGACAAAATTTCTCAGATTAAGATCAATAAGTTTGTCTGTAATGGATTACTATGTCTACGTTTCTGAGTGTGACCATTTCCTTCTGCCGCTAGTTCAAATAGTGGTATCTGTTATGAAATTTCTTCCTAGAAAATCTGTGATTTCTCATAAGATACATCTCAGAAAAGTATTATAGCCTTTTTTAAGAGTGCTTCTTTGTCAGTGGTTTTATCACAACACTCCAAAATTCTCCCCAATAGATATTTGTCAGGGTGAATAATTCTGAAAGACAGTGATCGCAATTTCTTAGCGGAAATGTACGCCCATTACACATGAATTACTGCGAATAACGTCCATAACTGCCCATTAGCGATGAGGTATCGCTTTTAGAATCGTACAAGTAGAATTGTATTTTTCATTTTCTCACTGCTTCCAAAATACAAAATATTTTTGTTCAATACCTTTATGATGATACCCAGGACATGCATGAATTTGCTTTTCATTGGTGCAGCTGCTGTGAAAGTGGCATTTTCATTACTTCAGTCACGATTTCTATAGGTTTGACCGGTCAACAACAGTAGATGTCGTTTCAATTGAGTCATAGACATCTCAACAGGACAATTACTTTTCAAGAAGCATTTTTGTCGCCTCAACAGCATGATGCCGGATCAAATGAAGGGATGACATCTCATAACGAAGTATTGCCGCGTCAAGTGAAAATGACGTTTCAACTGCACAATGTTTAATGTAGATATCTATGCGACCTACCGTTGTTAAGGGTTTCCTGTCCAGAACACTAATATATTAAGGAGTCAATGTGATAGACCCAGACGATATAAAAAGTGAAATCAACTGCCATCTAGTCGTTACAACAGCATAATGACGGCCACGAGACAAAGAATCAGTGAAGCGGACAGGGAACGTCTGATAAGGGCACATGAGCAAGGCGGTGACTATGTCGAGCTAGCAAGGCAACTGAACATTAATGTGAATTCGGCTTATTCAGTCATACGCAGATCAATGGAACCACCAAGGCAAAACACATGGGGTGGACGAAGATTGGTGAAGGTGGATGATGAAATGAGAAATGTACTTCGAGATATCGTTGAAGAACATCCAGCCTACACAGTGAATCAAATTAATCAAGAATTACGCCTGCGACTGCCGAATAAACCTCATATTCAGAGAACAACGGTGAACTCTGCCCTTCTTGGTCAGCTCCTGTTTATGAAGAAACTAGAAGCAGCTCCCGCCGAAAGGAACAGCGAGACAACAAAGACGTTGCGCCGAGATTTTGCGAGTTGGCTGTTAAATGATGGAGTACAACGGCAGGAACTGGCGTACATCGATGAGGCGGGTATCAATCTTTACTGCGCTCGCACCCGCGGTCGCGCTCTTGTCGGGCAAAGGGCCGTTCGTGTTGTTAACGGCCGACGTGGGAGAAACCTTACAATCTGCTTCGCTGTTTCCAACAGGCGAGGACTCCTACATCATGAGCTCATTGAAGGAGGTATGAATCGCGAGACATTTGTACAGTTTCTACAGACCACCTCCTCATTAAGTTTTGAAGACGCTGGATTCATCTTCGACAACGCTTCGGCGCACAGACTAGGAGAGTCTGCTGGAGAATTTCTTCGTGATGCACAAATGGTTCGCATGCTTCCGCCATATTCACCAATGCTCAATATAGTAGAAAATGCAATTAGCACATATAAAGCTGCTATGAAGAGATCTCTGGAAGAAGCCCGGCCAAATCTTCTAACAATGGAGCATAACGAAAGAATGGGTATCCTGGCTACTCTCGCGGAGAGCCACACAAGTGTGATTGAGCAACCAATGGCAGAGGCTTGGTTCCGCAGAATGCAGAGCTACATTCCCCAGTGTCTTCAAGTGAGTGACATTTTAATGTAGATATATTAACAGATCCGTACAGTTTGAGAGCACAAAATACATTTGATATTTGGAATAATTTGATATCGTTTTTCTGATAAACAGCCAAGTATTTATGGCATGTGGAGTTGGTATAGGACAAAGTAGCCCTCAGCACAAGTAAAATCAATTTGAATACATTTAAAAAGAAGTACACTTGTAAGCTTATATTGTACATACATGTATAACGTAGACATGTCTCAACATCTTAACATTAAAAATAATCATCTTTCACAAGAAAATTGACACTTTCTGCATTTGAGATGTCAAACCTTCAGTTGAATAGGCATAACGTTGATTTTGTGCATTTTGCGATGGCAATGCTTCACTTGCAACGATAGCGCTTGATCTTGAAGCGACATTTTTTCTCTTGAAACGACTTTCCTGCTGTTGTAATGACTAGTCAGGTTCTTGACCGAGCAAAGCTATATTTCAATGATAATTCATTTAAAAGACGAAGTACGTGATGCTCAAACTCATTGACTATTACTAAATCATTTACACCTAAGGCGCCACTTTCCTTTCTATCCAAATAAATTCGGTTGAAGTCAACTCAGACTTAAAGAACGCAAGAGAATGAATGTTTCCTGATTCGCCAACTAGTGATGAATTCAAGCATCTCTGCAGCAAAACTTGTTATTCACAGTGCTTCTTATCTTTCTTCAGTTTTTCATTCTGCAAACGTGAAGCTGAATTCTGTTAACTCTCTGTATCTCACACAACTTTAGACGTTGATTTTTTCAGGAGAAAAGGGATTTTTGTAGGAGAAAAGCACGGTCTTGAGTGTTCATTTTAACCATAATTGTATCAAAGCGGTTAAACGAATCGTATTAGAAAACGAAATGCGACTTACGTGTTCGATTGAAGCCATTCCTGAACAAAAACTATTTTTGTGCATGGTCTCCGTGACTCAGAGGACGTTGTGATTTTTTGGTCTTGTTGTCAAGCTCGGAGTGTCATCGGCAGTTGGCTAGAGGAGCACCTGGACCAAAAGCGCAGCAATGCTTCAGCAGAAGTCTGACTGAGTCAGCACCGTCCAGGCCCGTGATGCTAAAAGTTCATGAGATTGCTTAAAAGATAATTCAGGTAGAATGGAGTCTGTGTGCACTTTCTTGCCTTCTTTTTAGTGACATTGAAATTATCATCAATTTTCTATTCTCTCTCTTAGCGTGGAGAGTACTTCTTGTGTCTAGTAGTCAAATTAAACTTGTAAAAATATGACTTCGTGTTATCTTCTGGTTTACGTCAACACAAGATGATGGAAGCTTGAATGTAATAATTGAATATTGGTTTGCATTACAACCCTGTGATTGCAATCTCATGTATCCATTAATACTATCAGATCTTGCATTCTCCGTGTTATCTGAAGCAAAATGCGTGAAGGGCGCGTGGCATTTTGCTAACCAGATATGGACTGGTTGATATCAATGTTACAGTGTGTTTATCGACGCCAAACTAGGAAGTGAGCTACTTAGAAAGGTTCATTGAACGTGGCTTGCTGATGTGCGTAGATGTTAGATATGGCGCTATAGGAGATTTTCTAAGATTAGAATTTTCGAATCCGTTTGTTAAGATGATCTTGTGCACTATTTATTCATGTAATATACAGTATCTACATCTACATATGTGTGCGTGTTATCTATTTATGTAATATAAGATGAACCTGCGTGTGTAAAGTACAAAAAAATTCGCAGCATTAATAGTTAATTAATATCAATTTTCTAGTTCAGCAGTCATTAGGTGACATCGATAACTTTACTTTTTACCTTTATCCGGTTACGTCACTACTGACGCTTCGCCACCGCCTCAGCACCCTTCACGCGCTTCCTCCACCTCTCTCGGTCTCTCGTCCTATGTACGTTGGTCGCAACACCATTCACGCGCTCCCCCCACCTTTCATGGTCTCTCGTCCTATGTACGTTGGTCGCCAACGTCTTACCGGTCCATCTTGTGTTGTCAGTTTGTTACAGTACTAGAACCTTGGTCTGCCTCTTCCACGCCTTCTAGGCATTGTTCCGATGATACACTTCTGCACCAGCCGACATCCGTGGTCTCTCATGGAATGGCCAAAGAACTTAAGCTTTCTTTTGAAGACTTGGGCTCTTAGTTCTCGAGTGATCTTTAGCTCTGATAGGATGCTCTCGTTTGTTCCTCTGTCCCTCGAGTTGATGAAAAGCATTCGGCGGTAGAGCCACATTTCCGCTGCGTTGATTCTTCTCTCGTCCTCCCTCTTCAGCGTCCAGCCTTCTGATCCGTATGCCAGAACTGACTGAACCAGGGCTTTCATGAGTTTTATTTTGGTACTTCTATTCCCCCCCCCACATTCTTTTGTTGACATCCGGAGGTGTTGCATCGTCAACGAGCTTCTCTTGCTCCTACGGGCAGTCTCACTAACGTCGCATAGCGTTGAATGTGTAAAACTCCTCTTATCTGACTTGTAGAACATTTACAGTCTCAGAATTAAACAACTGCTCGTCATTTGTCTGTAGACAACAATCACACTAAGTTCATGATCACAGCTGTACCTTGTATTCTAACTGAGCATATAAGGGACCAATCCTTCATCCCAGGGTTCTAGTAAGACTTCCCAGTCGTGTTGTAATATCACTCAGTGACAGATCAAGACTATTCTAAACCCACTGTGACTAACTTTGGCAGAATTTGATGATTTTGGAAAACTTGAAAAATGTGGGGTGGGGGAAAGAATAGAAGTACTCTTATTTTTATTGATCTTCGTATCTTCCTGTCTCTCCAGACATTACCCAGATTCAACATCGTCTTTTTAGCCATTGCTATCCTCGCTCTGATGTCGGTTGCACATGCTCCGTGTTCTGTTTTGATGGATCCTAAGTGCTTGAACTGCTTTCCTCTTTCGATTTCTTCGCCGTCAGTGCTAATGGTTCCTTCCTTGCCTTGTCCAATTCATTATACATGATAATAATTAGGTTTTGGCAATTAATGAATGCTGAAATAGGTACATGGAAATGCTGCACGTTGCTCACACTTCTATTGATTACATAACTGTCTGTATTCTTGGCAGTATTCATCGTGACACCTTAATGTACCGGTATTGTTAGACAAGAAATGTAGACAAATTATACGATAAGATCGGCATCATGCATAACACATTACTCATAGCTTCAAATGTCACTGTTGCATTTTGTGCGCTTAAGAGATAATCAATGTCCATAGAGTGAACTACTCAAAGTTTCACAACTATACAAACTCAGTCATGGCTCATAAAATGAATTTTTCTGTGTCAAAGAAACTCTCAATGGAAGTTTGTAACTATAGACTTCCCAGTTTTTTTGGATTTGAGAAAAGTCGGACGCTGATACAGAGAGTCAATAATGAAATAATGGAATATTGCGAATACCAGTATCCTCCAGTCAACAACTTGGCACAATTAATCTGCGACTAAGTAATTGCTTCCATTAATGCTTGCATGTACAATTGTGCATGTTAATATTGCTGAAGATTGTGCTTTTCTTCTTGTTAGGTAAGGTGATTGTGTATCTTACCACATGAAAAAATATCTTGTAAGCAAGTTATAATGCTGTTTATAGCTCATAGTTCAATACTTCACCCTGCCAAGTATTGTTTGTTGTCTTAGTGCTGATTGATGAACCTGCCTAGAATTACCATTGCTGTATCAAAATCAGATTAATTCGTAAAAATCTATTTTTAAAAACTCAATGCTTAATGGTGAGCAATTAATTCACTCAACCTTTATCATTTCATACCCCTGGTCTGATGGATGATATGTTTGCATACTCTCAATTCATGGATTTAGTTAGTCACTATATAAGTTTGTGAGTCTATAATTTGTGCTGTAAATTCAGTCCAATGTTTGTGCCTGAATAGGAGTGGACGAAGTGCATTGTGCAAAATAATTGCTTTGCTTTTATCAGTAAATATGGTGGCTTCATTTACTTACAAAGAAATTAATGAAAAAAATCATGCTCGTTTTGGATTGAATGAATATTATGGATCAATACAGTTTTTGCATGTATATGAAAAGCGAATATGTTTGAGATATGTTTAGTTCCTTTTATCTGATGATGGTTGCCGAATAGCAACCGAAATGAATTATACCTTTAGTTAAATTATAACATTATTAAAACCTTGGCTCCTCCTCAACCATTAAAGATAAATATAGATGATTGTCCAAGACATCTTCAATCATCAGCATGTAAAAACATTAGCTCTGCGTGTGCTTCTAGAGTGATTTGAGTGAAGCAACATCCCGTCTGACGGAGAGCAGCTGACTTTTATTTCTTTGCTGACCGCTGGCCTTTACTTCTTCATCCTAGTCTTTCAGTAAGCTGTTTTCTTCCAGCGGTTTCCATTAGCGTATTTGTTTTGGCTTGTTTAGGGTGTTGTTTGTTTCCTCTTCCAAGATCATCGCATTTTTAATGTGTTCTCATGCAAGTCAGTATACATAAACATTGTACAAACGTGTGGTCAATTCTAGGTGAGTTGACTTTGTGAACTTTGGTGCAGATTGATTTAAAATGGTTGAGGTGATCTGAAATAATTATCCCAACTATTCCCAATGCGTGTGTGGGAATACGACAACCTATGTTCCATTGACTTTCAGAGCTGCACAGAAAACTGACGAAAACTCGGACCAGTCGGATACGTGATGCCTTCTTTCCTGACACCGCAGCTCCTGTCACATCATCTCGTTGGCGTCATCCAAACCATGTTAGCCTTGTGAGACAGGTCAGCAACGCCTCGTCCACCTCTTATAGTGCCTTGAAGGCTGAACAGCAGGCTCATAAAGTACCGCACACGGTGGCAGGAACCGTTTCCCGGCTTGCAGACGCCGCCATCCAGCTGAAACACGCTATCCTTGCGATCATTAATTACGAGGAAGATGCGGACTGCTCAGGAATGGCTTGTGATATCATTGTTCCAATGCTGATGGATGGAAGGGATCCTGGGACGCAGCTGAGGGCCATTGACTTCGTGCGGACGCTCGCGCGGAACCAGGCGAGTCGTGCCGGTCTCTCCAATGATGAAAGGGTGAGTTTCAGTGTTATCATTGAGATTCGTAATTGACCCTTTTCGTGTTTTTGACAAAAATGTAGCATATTCAAGTGAGCGTGAATAGAATAATTAAATATTGAGCTGCATCCTCAGTTTAAAAATGGAAACAGACCTAAATAGCTGCCATTTCTTCCAATATTAGGAACCATCAGCAGACCTAGTTCACATCTGTCAACATCGACAAAAATCCTTTGCAAATCCCAAATTGACCCGGGCATGGCTACAACTTCAAATATGGAGTTGCGTCGATATTGAGAGATGTGAGATGGTCCTGCTGATGATTCCTGATATTGGATTAAATGGCAGCTACTTAGATCTCTTCCCATTTTTCAACTGAGGATGCAACTCAATATTTAATTATTCTATTTACATTGTGTTTGCAAAAAGCAGCAGTTATTGATTATTGCAGGTGCACTAACTTAGGTGATTTTTAATGAATACCCGTCGAAATTTGACTAACTTGGTAATTGCAAATCTATTCAAGTCTATAGTGACAAATGTAAGATTCAGCGTGAATAGTTCGGACATTCATAGTGACAGAAAGCCGAAAATTTCTTCGACCAAAATATCTATTAAAACAGGTCTATGTTTTTTTGGTCGAAGAAATTTTCGGTTTTCTGTCACTATAGTGACAAATGATAATTAGAATATTCAACTGTCACTTCGATGAGAATAAACACTTAACGTCGGGCGAGTTTTTGACAATTTTGAATAAAGGATTACTTCGAACAAAGGGAGCGAGTTTACTTGATGTTTTCAACAAATATGACTAACCTCCCGTACGGATTAACCATGAAAATATGTTCACTGAGATGGCACATGCCAAGCAAACTGCACGCAAATCTGCTGACGGCAAAGCCTCACGCAAGCAGCTGGCCGCTAATGCCGCCCGTGAGAGCTCCCCAGCCACTGGCGATGTGAAGAAACCACATCGCTGCAGACGCGGAACTGTCGTCCTTCGGGGAGTCAAAAGGCGAGGGAAGAGCAGTGAACTCTTCATCCTCAAGTTGAACTTCCAGCGAATAGTCAGTGAAATCGCGCATGACTTCAAGACTGACTAAGCTACAATAAGCATCTGAAGCTTAGTAGGTCGATCTCCGAGGACACCAACATTTGCGACAGCGACGCTAAGTAAGTGACCATCATGCCCAAAGACATCCATCCACCTTGTTCGCCGTAAACGTACGTAAAATGCAAGCGCTAGTGAACGCGAAAGTGTTCCTCCTCCTTCTAATGGGCTCCCTCTCCCCTTGTACGCCATCACGTGATTTTTGAATATCCTCTAGCACCCCTTTTATTGTTTTTGTTTTTTGGTAAGAATCCGCAACATTTTTCCAAAATTTTAACTCGAACTGAGGCGGGTTGACCTCTTCTCATTGTAGATATATGCCACTTAAAACAAATCACAGGATATTCAAAGGGTTTTATTCCTTGGCAGGCCTTTCCGCTTCTTTTTCTTGTGTGAATTGTCTACGTTTGTTTAGACATGACATCCATGTTCTCATGCTAGCCATGTAAAATGCTATTTGAATGAATTGAGACAAGCCAGTGAATGTATCCTTTAGCATCTTGAATGACTTAATGCTATGGACATTGATAGACTATCGCTCTCTTGTGCATTTGGAATGGCTTTGGTTGGTATTCTTATTTCTATTGTGCGCTTCGATCATCATGTCGCTGCTAGCTATCAATCATTTTGTTCAAATGCAGTCTCTGGATGATTTCATGTCCTGAGTATTAGAGATTGTCATTCTCACTGTTGCATTGAATGCAGCTTCAACAGTCGATAGCAGTAATTGAGTCAAAATGTCACAGTTTGCTTTCATTCGTCTCCTGTCCTGGTTATTATCTTGCAGCGGCAATCCTGTTATTTAATTGCTATTCGTCCTAGTTTTTGGAACTATAGATGCGCCTTTCTGTCCCTTTTGTTTTCAGTAATAACATTCACAGTCTTGGAAATTATGTTGGTTCCATATTGATTTCTCAGCGGAACTTTCACTCAAGATTAGCTGGCCATTCAGATCAAAATCCAATTTTTGGCAGAAGAAGGGCTACCAGATGTGTTTCAACTTATTGATTGATTTTATTGACACTGAAAGTGACTTCCTGCTGAACTTGTAATGTCGTTACCACCACACTGAAGGCATCGCAACTTTAGATACTGCAACTTCACAAATGTTTTCACAAAGTGACGACAGCTTCTAGGATTCTAAAGCACTACAGAGTCGGTCAGAAAAAACGGACGACCTAAATTTCACTGATATTCAATCGATTCTCATGCCTTCCAATCTTATCGCTCATCAACCTGCCGTACATTATTCGAGAGCTTGCATTCTCAGCTTTAAAATGAGGTATGATAGACTTGTATCCGCTATTGTTTTTGTTGAGCAGTGCTCAAAGTATGAAAATCGCTCAATTTACAAATCGCAATTTTTCAAAAAGAAAACATGTGTGTGATAATGACCAAGGCACGTGAAGAAAGAGAGTTTTTTGACATACTGTTCATCAAAGTCGGTGAACTAATAAAAAATTAGTGATATCGTGAAGATATTACAAAATCATGATGTTGTTGGTTGAAAATGTTTTATTCTCACTTTTTCATTAAAAATGTTCATGTTTGGTATCTTCTCAATCCTTGCGATGTGAGGAGTACAAATATGGAAGTTAATTTCATACAAGCTCAATAGTTCTTTTTCAAACCTCTTCAATATTTTTTCTCATTTCCGCAAAGTAAACAAACACCATGTAAGGTGAATGAGCGTTCAAAACTAGACAATTAGAGAAGGCATGTCCTTGTTCTCTCATAGCAGCTGCCGATTGTTTACCTTCATTGTTTGTGTACTTTTTTTCAAATATGAACGTTTTTGATGAAAAGGAAGAATGAAGCATTTTCAACCAATTACTAATTCATTAATTTTTTATTATTTCGCCGATTTTGATGACCAGTATGTCAAAAGGGAGCGCAGAAAATGCTCGTTCTGCCCGTGCCTGATTAATTGTCACACTCAAATGTTTTCTTTTGAAAAATTGAGATTTGTAAATTAAGTTATTTTCACATTTTGAGCCCTGCTCAGCAAATGCAATAACGGAAACAATTCTATCACATCTCATTTTAAAGCTGAGAATGTAAGCTTTGAAATGATGTATGTCACGTTGATGTGCGATGCACGTTAATGAGAATCGATTGAATTTAGTGAAATTTAGGCGGTCCGTTTTTTATGATGACCTCTGTAGCAGGCAGGGGCGAGATTTCTCCGGAATTGCGGAAATTTTATTGGGTCTTGAGATTCGTTCAAAAACACAACAAAATGATGGGGGTGGAGTAGGGGTATTCGTGAAACCAGGAATGCAAGTTATGTTAATAGTTAGAGCGGACGAATACTGTGAATGAAGCTTCTTTCCTACATGACGAGAATTACGTCACACTCGTCTGTATCTACAGCACTGCAACCTTGTCATTGAATTGACGAATGAGCGAAGACGATCGATCGATGCCTCATCCCTGGTTGTTTGCCTTAGACTTATTCATTGCTTATTGTTGTCTTCAGCATGACGTAGATTGATATTCATTACTATTGACAATGGTTCATATTGATGATAGAATAATTAAATGTTGAGTTACATCCTCAGTTGAAAAATGGAAAAACCTGAATAGCAGCTGCTTGTTCCCATTTTTCAAATAAGGATGCAACTCAATATTTAATTATTATAATTACATAGTGTTTAGAAAAGCAGCATTTATTAATTATTTCAGGCGCACTGACTTAGGCGGTTTGCCAGTAGTGTGTTAAAATAGGTATTAAATGAATGAACGTTGAACTTTAACTAACTTGCCTATTGCAAATGTCAGGTTTACCCGGGCAAAATAGAAAGATATAGGATATATAACCCGGTTCTATCTCTTTCATGACCGTCATCGGCGGTAAATCCGATCCTATATCTTTTTATTTTTAGCTTCAGAAACACTAACATGCTATTGCCGTATAATCGCATAACTATGATTTCCCAAAGACACAGACCAGTGCTAAAAATATCTATTTTTGCATCTTCACTTTTTCAAATTTTGAGCTCATGTTGTTGAATAGTTTCTTTTTATGTTATGTGCCCTGATGATAGCGACGCTTAGTCGTTGAAATATATTGGCGGAATTTATATATTATAATATAACAACAGCATAACTTGAATTTCCCACCTTGAAAAATAAGTGAATATGGATCGAATTAAGATAAGTTATTAAATTTTCATTTGCTGATAAACAGATATTTCTTGTTTTTGTAGTGAATGGTGCTCAGCATCGCAGAGTATAATGTAAAAAGGAATATTTCTCTGGCAAGAGTTGTTGTCATTTCTTCGCTATTACATCCTATTGAATGATTTTCGCCTATTATGTATAAGATGAGGTAGGGAATAAAATGTTTATTAATATAGTATGCGTATTATTTCTCTTCACAACCGTATTGTGTTGGGAATGCTAAGTGATTTGGCACCGCCCATTGAGAGAGTAGTCAAATTAATAATCTCAACAGTGGTAATGACGTTATTATCAACATCCATCCGACCTTTTTCTGTTTTCTAAAAACTTTCCTTTTTTCATGTCGGTGTACCTGTTGATGGCGGCATTGACGTAGAACTTGTCGCCAATGGAAGTCAACAATCTCCCAACTGTCAACCTTTGCTTACAACATCTGTAGATTTCAGTCGTGTTTATTTGCTTGTCACTTTCATGCTACTTCCGTTCTATATACAAAAGCTCAGTTAGGATAACAATTTAGAAGAATCTTAGGAATGGTTTTTATGACAAACTTGGAAATTGGAGATGAAATTAAGAAATGATGCTAATTGATTTTTACTGTTAATCCTGAAGTAAACATTTCCGTGAGAAGGACTAGACTAAATCAGAGAAAGATTGACTTACAGTTAAGGTGGTCATCGAATTTGAAAAAAAATACTTTCTCTATTTAACAAAATATAATATAATCTTAATCTGTTGTTATCTTTATTTATTCCATTTCAGTTTTCCTTCCTTTTATTCTCATTTTGTCTTTATTTTCTCCCCTTCATTTATTTATATGGTAATTTTTATGTAACTGTGTCATCTGACTTTCTACATGCTTGTCTTAATTTATGATGTTATCTGACCAGTATTGTGCAATCATGTTGGCTATTGTCATCATACAGCAATGTTGATGTCACACTCACTCGCCCGCTCGCTTGCTTATGAGAACTATTCTTCCTCTTGCTCTCCTGCTAGGACGAGGGCTAGTGACACTTTCTTCCTTAATTCGCGCACAAAGGGCTTAGTAGCATGGATTTGTGTAGATCTTGAAGCGCTGAATACAAAAATCAAATTCTTCAGTGTCACAGCCAGTCGCTTTCGGTTATAGGCAAGGTTAAAGGATTCCCATTGAAATCCAATGGTAAAGTTCAGGAAATATCTATGGATTGTGAAACTCTTGGCAATTTTCGTACATTTTCTTTTCTAGAAAAGAAACTATTTATCAGAATGCCATGAAGTTTAAAACATGATTGAGTTCAGAACATGAACTTCGTTGTGAAAGTTGAAGTGAGTCATATGATTCAGTAGTTGATGTCTGAGAGCCTCTGCAAAATGAGTGAAATCGCCAAAATTAAGTCAAGACATGAAATTTACTCATTTTGTAGAGGTAATCAAACATCAAATAGTAAATGCTGAATCATGTGACTCATTTCAACTTATATATCGAAGTTGATGTTCTGAACTCAATCATGTTTCAAATTTCATTGCATTCTGATGAACAGTTTTTTCTTCAAAAGAAAATGTACGAAAAAGTGTTTCACAATCCATAGATATTTCTTGAATTTTACCATTGGATTCCAATGGGAATCCTTTAACCTTACCTAAAACAGAAAGCGACTGACTGTGACACTTACGAATTTGATTTTGGTATCCAGCGCTTCAAGATCTACAAACCTATGCTATTAAGCCATTTGTGCGCGAATTTAGGAAGAAAGTGTCAGTAGCTCCCGTACTATACCGCGGATTCATCCTTCGAGAATGTGAGTGCTGATGTTGGTCGCCCTGATCACGTGGACAAAGTACTGCAGCTTCCGCTTTCGAATGGTCATTATCAACTCTCACTGAGTCCATAAATCCCGAAGTATAGATTTGTTTGTACGATGGGTGGTCCACGTAATCTTCAGTGCCCGCCTGTGACAGGTCATTTCAAGCGAGTAGAGTTTGTTGATGCTGCTGGTCTTTAATGTCCAGGCCTCACTAGCGCACAATGCGAAAAGGCACACTAGAGTCTTGATGAGATTCATGAGATCGGTCATTCCATAAAGTGCTGAGTGACTTAAGGACTGTTCTTGCTGTCCCCAACCGAGCTCGGATCTCCTGGTCCGCGCCTCCCGTATCTTCAACGATGGAACCCAAGTATTTGTGTCTTTGCACTTGCTTCAAAATGACCCCACGACACTGTATCACCAACTGTTCATCTGTCGCCTTCATCACTTTCGTTTTCTTCTGCTGATCTTCATATTTCACTCACTTGAGGCCCTATCGACTTCGTCTGCCAGCTCCTGAAGAGCGGATGCAGGAGTTGATATCCGAGTTAAGTAGAGTAAGTAAGTAAGTAAGTAAGTGCTTATCCGATAATCAGAAATGTAAATTATGTCAGTACTTAGTCTAAATCTCATTTTGTTACTTAATAAAAATATCTTTTTTCATTGGAAACGGAGGAATACAGTTCTGTTTCCTTAACATTTAATCAAGTTTCATCACTTCTCATCAAAATAAGACATTTTTCCCCACGTATTAAATGCAAGAAAGTTTCATTTCGTTAGAGGATTTATTTTAGAATTTCCAATTAATCTTTTTTATATGTTTGATCATTTCATCAAGTTTTTTTCTATGAAATTCAAGTTTTTGGAAGCAAGAATTCCATTCTAGATTAGCATAAGCCCGAAATTGAGGATTTAAAGAAAATTTGACCTGGATTGCAATGAATTTGACTCGAAAACTTGGAAGTTTGATCGAATAAAACCTTGAATTTCAGGTCAATCTGGCGAGGATATCCTGCCTTAAGGGGTTACCGCAACAGTGACTAATCAAATAAACATTTGAACATTCAAATAATTGCAATCGCACGGAATCGAACCGTCGTCCTTGGTGAAAACTGCCCAAGACTGCCCACGAAGCTATGAAACTAGTTGAATAAGCCACACAGAACAAGCTCGGGTGCAGATACGTGACCCATGATTGCACCGCTGCGTGCTAAACTTTGAAATGTATCCTTGTTTGTACTGCAGAGCTGTAGAATTTATTTGCAGCTTTTACGCATAGTTTGGAGTACACTGGTAGATAGAGCTAAAGAATTCGAGGATTGGATAAAGTTGAAAGATAGAGCGATGGATCCACCGCCACTAGAACGGCAGTCGGGGCGAAATAGGAATGTTTTCCAGGAATCGGCTCAACTGACGGAATGTCAGGGTTTTTTCAGTTAATTTACTTCCAGTGAAACATTGACGAAATCTTCATTGTATCGAGATATCTTTATAACGATGTTCACATTGCTGTCATCTTTTATTCCGGAGTGTCCCATGACTAGAACCGGCGAAATATATCGGGTCAAATGAATACCTTGGTGTTGCTTTTCATTTACAAATCTTCATTGACGCAATTTAGTTACAAAGTTGTTTGGGCTGGATGTGGAATGTTACACAGCTGAAGAAGGTTCATCTTTCATGATACCTCAAAGTTGCAGTAAGTTCATCGCACTCGTAGCTGTCCCTCTTCTGTAGTGAATACGACGTCAGCTTGAGTGTCACAGTTGGTCAAGATATCAATGATTTGAATTTCCGTTCGAGTGGACTGATATATCGTGTGAATGTGGTATCATTAGCAGAAACGCAGAAAGTATTACAAAGAAATTGTTTCTACCATAGAAGCGGTGGTTTGAAATAACGTTAAAGATTCGAGACGCCTCATTGCCGTGAATTGTGGGAGGAGGAAGGCATTGGAAGTCAGAGAGAGAAGATGGAGCACAGTCATGGGTGTACTTCGCTTTCAGCTAGAAATGTCTGGTGAATTTAGTCTACCGTATGTACAATTGTGTTGAAGTTTGTTAGTGTCTTCTCTATCACGGAGGCAGGCAGTGATTGCTGTTGTAAATCCACCCTTTATGGCATTGCAACATGGTCATGAACATTCCATGAAGAAGACGCTGTGGTCGCATAGAAATGCAGTAGATAAAGCATGACACCAGATCCATATCCATGCATTTTTCATCATAGACATTAAAAGTTAACTTCAGGCATGGAAATGTCATATAGAAGTCCATGCCTCAGGTCTCACCCAAATGCTTGGAAAATCAAAATTTATGAGATGGAACGTGGATGAGATGAACATGGAGAACTGAGCTCTGAAGTAGAGTATCAGGAGGAGTAGATTTTCAAATAAAAGGTGACCAGATAATTATTGGGATATCAGGGAACATGAATTTATTCAAGAGATTATTTCGGCGCAAGAATAAGCAATCTGAGTTAAAAGGAATTACAAATCATTCATTTCGAGGTGAAATAATCGATCGTTTTCTTGATGATTTGAAGAATTCAACTAAATCAGTCGGAAATAACTCAAATTCGAAGAACAAACCTGAAGAATCCATGGATTCCTACATCAAATATTACGCCAGCGTGCCACTAGACGTGTCCGAATATCTACCAATTCCTTTTATGACAACAGGCTATCCAATCAAAATGTGTGAGCCACATGTGAAAAATTGCGATTGTAGCTGTTGTTTCTGTTCTGCAGATGCCTGTCCTGTTGACTTCACGAGACGTAAGCCAGTAAGACACAAAAGTCGCAACAAAAGGAAATTGTAAGACATTTTTATTAGTGATGTAGTATTTTAGTGTGATGAAATAAATAAGCTTTTTAGTCAATGTTTAAAACCTTGCAACTTCTCATGGAAGCTGGATAGAGAGGAAGAAGAGTAAAATAAAATTTTTGACATCGTTAGATAATCATCTATTTATATTATTTTAATGTTGTCATCATAACAATCTGAAAGTTCGTGCACGGGAAAATTTTATTGAATTTCAAGCAAGCAGACAGACAAAAACGAGGAGAGAAATATTTAAATGGCTGATTTCATGTTGAATATTACGAAGTGATATTGTTCGCAAGAAAGAAGGGCATTCACCATATGCCTGTCTTAACAGACGAAAAAAATTGTGAGACAGTAATATACTTGCGTGCGCACATTCTTTCCAGTTTTATGTACATAACAGACGGAAGCTGTCAGACGTCATGTAAAATAAAGCGTTATAGATATTATACGACATTTTCAAGTTTTCAATTTGAAAGCTTGTATCCTTCGTTAGATCAAGGTGTACTTCCTAGACCCTTGATGGATTTGTGCGTTAAATGTTTCATTGTCAATATCATAGTCAAATAGAAAAATATGCGAAAATGATTCTTCTGTTAGTGATAGTTCAACTAAAGGTCACAAGCATCAATGTATTTCAAATTAGAATGTATTTTGATATGAAAGTACAGGTTTTTCCATTTCTTAATGCACATCTGCCATTGATTAGCGGCAATTTGCATTCATCAACGGCATTTCCCATGCAGTTGTTGAAATTTCTCATTCATTAGCGGCAATTTGTAGTCAATTAAGATATCTGTCATTCTTTAGCGGCATTTTTCATTAATTAGCGGCACATGTGTCATGAAGAATGTTTAGAATCAAATGTGCGAATCTTTCCCTTTAGAAAATATCAATCCTGTAACATTTGATGGTGTTAATAAAACTTGTCATCTTCATAAAAGATGACTTATCAGTTTGTTGAGAGGACTTTAATCAGCGCATTTCATCTCACAGAAAACACGAAAGTATCCACATGAATTGAATGTATATTGTACAAAAAGGTGCACAATTTTCAAGCATGGTTGTCCAGTATGTCCTCAAGGAGCAAACACCGAGGTATCAGTTGGCGTACTTTCCTCCATGAAGCCTGGCAGATATCAGGTGTTATACACGACAGATTTTGCTCTGATATCTGCGCCAATGTTGCTAAGCGCATTTGATCACGTACTTCCTCCAGATTCCTTTTGACTCCCGCCTTCCACACACTGAATGCGTTCTCTGCAGTATTAAGGAATGGAGAATATGGCGGTATTCTCTTGATTGCATGTCCAGCGGCTAAAGTCGCTTGCTCAGCTCGACTGTGGCAAGGTGCATTGTCGAAGAGCATGACAGCTGGTTGATGTCCGACAGCTGTAGAAGCGTCACTCAGGAAAGAGTTGAAACCCTCCCAATTCATGCCTCCCTCAATTGCTGCTGAATGTATCAAACCCCGAGTGTTCGATACAGCAATGATCAGTGTGAAATTTTGTCCCGTTCTTCCACCAACAATTCGAACACACCGACTTCCGCGTGGTGCTCGACCTCTGGTTCTTGAGATCCACAGGTTGTAGTCTTGTCTACTTGTCTACGCTGCTTGTCTACTTGAGAAATTGTTCTCTTTGTTCGGCGTTCTCCGTTCATTTTCTGATATCATCTACTATCAAATGCAAAATGCCGTTATTTATTGCAAAATCTCGATATAGACGTGACAGATATCTATGCAACAATGAACTGACGCAATAGAATGACAAATGCCGTTGATGAATGCAAGTTGCCGCTAATCAATGGCAGATGTGCATTAAGAAATGGAAAAACCTGTAGAAGTTTTTTTGAAAAATAGGACGTCGGGTCAATAAAAATTTTATTAAATTTCTCAAATTGTGGTGTCACTTCAAGAGGGGCCTATAGCTATACAGTTCATTAGAGCCAACAGGCATTTTTCTAGATATAGGTAAATGAAAAGAGGAAGGATTTGCAGGTGAGAAAGCTTAGACTATTTTCTAATAATGTTGCCAAGAAATAATATCAACGACTCTGTTTGTGAAAGGCCCTTGCACATGATGCAGGAAAGAGCGAAAGGTGAATTTCATTATCAGTTGTAAAGTTGGAAAATTGGTCAATGTAAACCGACATGTTCGTAAGTGAACGATGAACCCCATCGAGATTAATAAACCTGATCTGTTGGCAAATTAAATTAGGGCAATGTCAATGAATCGCATCTTATCTGATCCTGTGATCCGTAGAAATCCGACGCTATATTCAGGGTGTCCGCCTCCCTGGAGAACCTGGAAAACGTCTGGAAAATGAACTTTACCCTGGATAACCTGGAAAACACCTTGATGAATGCAATGAGAAAGTCAGCTTTAGACAAGGAAGTTGCCGAACTTGAGACCTTTTCTAGTATTCAAGTGATCTGATCTGAATGAAGACGCTCATATGTTCACCTTGATGCATTTCATTATAGAGTAGACCTCACAAACTTTTTTCTCTGTTCATATTCTGTCAAATATTGTTAATTGCTACATTTCATTGTTGCGTCATGTATTTTCGTTATTGATTGTTATGCTCCTTTCCAGTTTCCATCGCCACTGCCTTCACACCACTGCTTTGTAAAAATCGCAAGAATTCGAATGGGATGATAGCAGTAGGACCATGGGCATCCTAGATATCGGGAAACTTATGCTGATGGCGATGATGACTCATATGTGACGTCATAAACTGCGCACGCGGGAACTAACTTCCAAGGGAAGCGTGATGCTTCAGTATTTATTGTAGCTGTCGTGGCAATAATACCCCTTTCAAAGCAGGGTTTCGACTAGGTATTCCAATCCCGGGATCCAGAAATCCCGGGGGTGGAGGGTCAAAATCCCAGGATTGGAGGGTGAAATCCTTGGATTGAGAAATTAAGAGTATAGCTGTATTCCGTGTAAAGTAAGACTGGCGAAGATTAAACTATCAGAAATCCATGCACGATAGATACAGGCTCTTCATAGTTCAATACAATCGTAAAGTTAACGTTTTTAATAATCCTTTGATGAGGTTTTTTGAATTACTTAAATTTGAGCTTGTCATTTACGAAAGCTAACAAATTTGAAAGCGATGCCATTTTGAAGATGAACATTGGCGAAGTAGGTACATTTCACAATACCGGGATTAAGAATCGAGCTAAAAGAGTCACATGGAGGTGAATGGCTCACTAGACCACAGCTTTGTCTACATTATTAACTTCTGGTTAACTCAATCCCGGGATTAGTCTGTTCATGAAGAATTATTCTCATTTGACCACAGTTGTTATTCACAGCATTAGCTTAGCTTTCAGTAAAAAGACATAAATGATTCTTCAATCGCGCAATACAGAGCTTGGGTTTTTGGAATCTAAATGTGCAAGTCATTAAGGAAGTAGTTGTGATTTTAATTATCCTTCCATTTTACTTGTAGCTGCAGCTGGCATGCTTATATTTTGTCAATCTTAATACCGGGTCACAGCCTGTAATCCCAAATCTCGGGATTTTGTAGACAGGCTCTAATCCCGGTTCTTCACTCCCCCAATTCCGAATCTCAAGAAATTGCAGATTGAAAGTGCAAAGATCAGGAATTCACAATTGTTCCCTATTGCTCTCACTCAACGTTGCCGTTGTCAATTTGTGCACAAAGTGGAATAAACTTTAAGTTGTTTTGCCAATTTCCATGTTGTCAGTAAATCGACTTTTGACAATTTCGAATCTCTGCTATTCACACATCCCGATATCCCATATCTTTAACACATATGAGATTTGTCATAGCACATTTACTATTCTACCCAATCCGTTAACGAGATTTTCCGGGATTATGGATTCCGTGCCCTGTAAATATGATTAGAAAACATAAAGGGCATTAGTATCTTGTATATAATCACATATACAAGTATGCTGACACAACTGAAAGTATCAGCAGAGTAAAGGAATTATATAATACATATATTAATGACCATCTGATGGTCCTGAAACTCTCATAACGGCTGAACTGTCTATGACACTGGGGGGGAGGGATGGGAAGGGAACGGAAAAAAGCCGATTGTTATATTCTTACTCTATTTTGTTCTTCTCAATCCGCTCGCTTTAAATTTGTTACGATCGATTATGTTTTCATTTAAATATAATGTAGCCTCACACATACTTTGTATGTACTATACTGGTTTTTTTTGTTTGGAATCACCTGCGCCCTAAGAATTTCAACCAATTTCATGCCACCTTTCAATCTTTCTTCGTAAACAACATTAATTTCATGGCATGCAAACTCCTTAGGCATAGAACTTTGCGTAGATTTCCCCGGAATTTTTCTTTTAAATTTGACGCGTGAATTTGATTAAAATTTCCATGCAGAAAGCCTGGAAATTTTCGTTCAAATTTGACCACTGATTTTTGGCAAATTTCCTTGGAAAACTCTTGAAATTTTCATTCAAGTTTGCGCGGAAATCTTGCTATATGACTAAAGGACTAGAGTGGGGGTGCACATTGAGAACAATATTACGTCTTGTACATGCGTTGTCATGACAACTGTGCCTGAACGACGGCGGCTTTCAATGGTTGACAATTGTTCTGCACCGGTGTCAGTGTACTTAACAAATGCTTATCGGTCATGATCATTTTTCTGCAAATATGAAATCATCTTTATAAATTCCCTTACAATACACCGCTTTATGCAAGAATCTACAAGAATTGCATGTTTCACGGATAAGATTTTTCTTAAGATCTAGCAAGATTGGCGGCTAGGCGAGCAGCTGAAATTGCCATCAACAAACAGCTGTTTTCCGTTCTAGTACCTTTAACTTGAACAATGCGAAAAATCAGATGTCTGCGATTGTAATTAAAGAAATTAATTGAAGAAGGCAAAGTAAATGAAGTATTTTCAATATTAGCTTTCATTTATCTGCAGAATGTTTCATATTATTTACATCAATTCATTAACTTGTCAATAAATCGGGGTCGAACTAATCCTTCCTCCTCTATCACTCCAAATCATCGCTAATTTCAAAGGAAGTCTTTTTGCATGGATTTAAGGAAAAAGTCAATTGTTGTCATCCATTAATGTCCATGCTTTTGTCAGAAGTGCTCTTTACGAGTGTTTAAGGCATTGCACGACTTTGTGAGTGGTGCCACTAGAATCGCAACTAGATAACTTTGCAAGCTCATGGACGCAGGCGCTATACTGATTCGACCCAAAATTGTAGAGTCGAAATGTTCCAAAAAGGTCAAATTAGGCTTTAATGGGTTGAAGATCCCAGACATGTAGAAGTCACATCTGCTAAGCAACGTGTCTCATCTGAGTGCATCGATGAAGAACAATCATGCAAATTTATACAGGATCTGCCCTCAACTATTGACCGAACTCGATATATTGAGATATCCGATCCTCGATCTTCGGATTGACTTATAGTCACGCCAAGCCCTGATCTCGAACAAAAGCTCGAGTCAAATGAGTTCCAATGTCCTTTGAAAACGAGGCTTGGCTTGCCTCAAATGAAAATAATATCGTATGCCCAACTGGTGTCCGTGGCACAGTGGTTGCGTACTTGGACTAGCGATCTCATGGTCCAGAGGGCGAACCCGGAAAGTGTCATTGGAAGTCGGCAGGAAAGGCATCCGGACTACAAAGCACCACAACGCTCCAAACAAAGTCTGACTGAAGTCAGCACCGTCCAAGGCCCCAGTAGGGGTAAAAAGTGACGTAAAATCCGTAAAAAAATGTACTCCGGAAAGGTTTTAGATATTTCGGGCTACCATGCTCTGACATGTAGACATGGACCGGACACTGTTCAGTGGCATAGCAAGCTGCGAGACTCAATTTTTTCACACTGTCGTACCGTCGTGTTGTGTCCCAAACAGGGGTCATCAAAAATTAAATGAACCTCAATTAATTGATGTCAATTAATTAATCAACTGAATTTCATTTATCAATTAATTTTGTTGTATTCAACTCAATATCAATTAATTGATTGTTTTCAATTCCAATTATCAATTAATTGATTGCGCTGAATTTCATTTATCAATTAATTTATTGTATTCAACTCAATATCAATTAATTGATTGTTTTCAATTCCAATTATCAATTAATTGATTGCTGTATGTCCCAATATCAATTGATTGATTGATTCATGATCAATAAATTGTTTCAATTATTTTATCAGGTTTCACTCCATTGTAGTATATTATAGCATTACAATTCACCTAAGATTTTCGCTTCTTCCTGCGCATCCACTATGCAAAATTCATTCTGCTGACTCAATCTGACACCTCTCAACTCTCTGATCTACTGTATATTCTTCAACATGATTGCCCTTACTTGTCAAGCTTCGAAAGTCATTATCCATGGTATTTGAAATTATGTTGATAAAGTAGCCTAGTATTAAGCTTAGAGTTCATGAAACGATGATAATTATTGAAATCTGAATCAGTAAAATCATTGAACATCAAAACTATGGGATGCACAATGATCATACACACAGAATTAAATATTTTGTTTATCTGCTTCGGTTTGCTAGAAGTGTGATTAATACGAAATTGACGGCACATAGAGGAACGTATTAAGTGGGCAAGAAGGAATTCCTAATACCTTACAGAGATAGGAAAAAAGGTCGTGCGTCGCTTGCGGATTAATGTGAGTTCCAGCAAATTGCTTCGATTGCCAAAATTCCTTCAGATTCGAAGACTTCAGATCATTGCCCACACGTTTTCTCCATAATGTTGGCCCTTCCGATCATTATTAAAGAAAGTAGCAGGCGTACTCCTCGGCATTTCTCACTGTATAGTGCATACGCTGAATCGAATGCTAGCCAAGCGATGTGTTTTGGTGTGTACGAAGTGATATTGCAGCACGCACGCATCTCTCACTGGCTCTGGTGTCCCCTGCTGACAGCTTATTGTTTGCCATTTCCAATAGCAAGCGATGCACGAATTATCCATTCGAGAAGGAGCAAGCTGTCTAATTCTGTGATGTGCCATTTCGACATTAAGCCTACATATAACTCTTCCTTTCTAGGAAACCGAAGCGCGCGCGGATGAATCTAATTCTGTGATCATACAATGCACGAACATGTCAAACTTTTAATTAAAATTAATTGATTGGTGAAAATATCAATTAGAATTAATTGATTGGACTGAGCATTTTAATTGCAATCAATTTTTGATGACCCCTGGTCACAAACTAGAGCAAGGTGCAGCTCTAATAGGGGACAACAATTGTCCAGCAGATGTCCTGGTTCTATCCTGGTCATTAGGACAGTCAGCCGCTTTTGATATTGCTGTGGTGCACTCGCTCAGCCCAAATATAAATGATCTAGCGAGCACCACAGAGCAATGTCGTAAAGCGGCTGAAGAGAGGAAACACCAAACCAACGACGAGAAATGCCACCAGCTCGGTTGGAAATGTATTCCGTTAGCTGTGACAGCATACAATGTGTGGGGCGATGAAGCGACATTGGCCCTTCAACGTATAGCAGACGGAAGAGCCCTTCAAATGAATGCAGACCACAATGCCATTCGCAGAGAGATGTAGCACCTCTCTTGCTGGGTTCAGTGCAAAGGCTTTGTTAGCCAGAACTACGATTGATTTCGCTTATTTATCTAGGTTTTAGGTCTAAATTAGCATTGATAGTCCAAAATCATTATTTTAGGTATGTCAAGGTATTGTTTGTTAATCATTGCATTTTTATCATTCTTTGATTTCATTTTTATGGTTGAAATATAATGTATAAGTTTATGTTAAAATACTATCTTTGCGCACTCTATGCCTCTTGTTGCTACAAGAAGCTCAGTTCCTGCTGCTCACAGGTTGTGAACATATTTCTATAAATATATGATCTGGACATAGAAGTTAGTCAATGAATCCTCATAGATATCCATGGTTAGTCAATGAATATATGGCCATAGACTTCTGGATACATATCTAGGAGTCCATGAAACAGTGCAATGTCACCATCTAGGGTTCCCTGGCTCTTACATAGTCTACTTTTCACAAAATATCAATGCTTTGCGTATTTATACAAATTTTGAAATCGGTTAAGTCAGCTGAAATGGAAGTCTGACAAACATAATGATACCTAGCCATGTGTTTCGTGCGGTTAAGATCAGAGACTTATCATCAGAAGTAACATGATTTTACAAGACTAACAATGGATGATACATAGAAGTATGCCAAACGATCCTCAATGCGATTCACAATCATCATCTTCGTATTATTCCATGCCAGATGAAGACGAATCTTTTTCTAGAAGTCGTTCCGAATCTGATACTGAAACATGGGAAGATTTCGTCGAAAAGCTGCTCCAACTTGATCGTAGATCAACTTCAGAATCAGATTTTTCTCTTTCCTCAGATTACGAAACACCGAGTGGCAGCAATTCTTCCATTGAATTTCATGCAGCTGATCAGAAGGAGATTGAAAGTAAAAGTAAAAAAGTGATCGAAGAACAAAAGCAAGATACAGACGATGAGGTGACAGACGAGTCAAGCTCAAAGGAGTCGGAGTCTAGTGATGAATCAGCTGATTCTCTCAATGAGCGTTTGGAATCTGCACGAAAACGGGCTGAAAAATTCGTAGTTAACTCTTTGTATGATTGTCCAAAGGAATTTATCGACGAAATAACACTACACAGCTTTCCGCTTCCGGCTCATAGAAGAAGTATTAGACATCTAAATCGCAAAAATAAATTATGGGCCAAGCTATCATCAAATAATTATAATAGGAACAGTAACAATAATGCAAAAAAGAAAATTTCCGATGTTATGTATGAAGAAAAACAAGTTAAAAAACCGCCTTATCCAGACCAACTTGACAGCTTTGGATGCTGCAAACATTGCTACTGCAAGTGCATTCGCGAACCATGTCATAAAATCCTAGAAGCGATTGAATTTCGTGGAATTAAACCAAGGGAGGAAGCAGAATTTTACGGCAACTTGGAAAATGCTGCTTTATCTAAAAGAATTATAAATACTGAGGACAGAATTCGAAACCTGATACGATGGAGGGATAAATTTCGCCATGATTTAGACGATGTAGCAGATGCAATGGAATTGGGAGTGAACCATCCGTCATGCGATAAAGAGGCGGTTATTCGACGGCTGTTGACAATGACCTCACGTCATTATAAGCATAAAAGAAAGGACGTTAATCGTCAGGTTAATGGAGGCTACAATGATTATGTTTACGGAGACACGCTTTCATCGCATAAAATGTACTGATAAAAGAATTGCAAACAACTTGGTAATGGTTATTGTTTTCAGCTCCTGTCGCTACAACGATTTACAATGATAATATACCAGGGATAAATAGGAGTCGTAAGTCTTAGATAACACTGGTAGTGATTAATCACTTGATTCATTTAAACACGATAGCAAATGCAGGATGGATTGATGTTTCAATTTGACACGTTTGAATAGAAATATTGAAGTTAAAAGTTAGAATGGATGGTTTTTCACTAGCTGCTGATGGACTTAGCTGCCATGAATGCTTTCAAATAACCAAGAACATTAACTGCAATATCTCATAGGGATTCACCCTGCGTTTTGTTTCATCCCCAAATTTAATACAGGCTTTGAATGATTGTATCTGAAAAGTCGATGACCTTTTTATCTTACTAAATGCTATCTTTAACTGAATCTCCTGAATAGACGCTAATTGATGGGAAATCTATAAATATCTTTCGATTTCTACTATCGTTGTTCTGTTGTTCTGCGACTGCGTGTGTACTTTCATTTCACTACACTTTCAGCTCATGGTAGTATTTGAATTGAGAGAAAGTGCTAATTCAAATGTGCATATAGGCCAGCTTAAAGATTCGCCTGAAATCATTCTGTGTTCTATTGTGTAGATTAATCTCAGTTTTGTTCTTGGACGGGATACATGTTCCTGCGTGTGGATTTATTATCTGAAATTAAGAATAGCATGCGGCAATTTGTCGATAATTATATTCGGCACTTCAATATAAGCCGCATATTTAGTTGATGTCAAGAATCATCTCTCATTGAGTGATTGGCTATAAAATGTTCCTACTATTTATTACTTGATGTCTCATTCAACATGTATATTACCGTAAATTGTTGATGACCGCTCGTAGGAACTTCCTCATTCCTCCTCATATATTTGTACTAATAATCGTGAAAAATTTTCATGTTATCCCTCAAAATTATCTGCATTGCTTGTTGAACTCAATGCCATTATCAGACATCTGAAATTCGAGATAATTTAGAAACCTTATGTTTGTTAAATTCAATCAAAATAATTTCACAAGGGCCATTTTGTGACTAAATCTATTAATTCGATATTATTCGTTAGAACACGCTTGTTATTATGGCAAACATGCACAGAATGTCAGACCGTAAGCTGCAACACACCGATTTTTGCTTTAAAATCTTTAAATAATTGCTGCTGTTTCTGTGACGTTCACACACAGTACTTGTAAGTTCATAGTTAAAGAAACTCATTTTCGATGTCTTAAATTGCATTCGAAAGTATGAAAAAGATTAATGATTAAAGTTGTGCACAACGAACTGGATTGAAGAGTTTATAACTTGACGTCTTAATTCAATTAGCTTTGTAATGTAAGTTATTTACATAAATAATTCATTAGTTTGACATAAGTTTCCTTTAAATATAGTTAGGAAATGCAAGAATTTTTTATTTTTACTTTATTCTGATTTTTTTGCCCGATTTCAGTCATACCTGATTGCAGCCTTGGTTATAGGGAGCTGAGATCAATTTTAAAAAATGACATTGCCTGTCTTTCTCAAAACCAGTAATTGAAAAAGTTTTTAAGCTTCAAGTGCATAATTTGTGGACATAACTGAACATGACGCATGCAATTTTCCAATGAAGGCTATACTTATTTTTACATTATCCTGATGATGGGATGCGGAATGTGAAATTGACGGTTGCTTTGACTTCAAGTTTCATTCAATAAAAGCACAATTATAACAAAAGTATAAGATCAGGAAAAAAGTCCAAGTCAGGAAGCTGCCTTAGCTCCGGCTAGTCTAACATTTAGGGCGTTGCCCCTGGCAATGGTGATGCCGATCCACTGTTTCAGCCAAAACGTTTCTCGTGGCTTTCCTGTGGCCACTGAATAGTTTCATTTGGTATGATGATAATGCGAATAGAAAATCGCAGAAAATTACATATGAGTGATACGTCTGAAAATAATTATCACAGCATGTTGCTATGTTAGTCTGCTTTTATATCAAAGGTAACAAATAAATGCTGCACACATTTTTTCAATATGATTTTTTTTATTTCGTTTTTTATTCTTACTTTTAAATATGCTATTAATGCATCATTTTTATTAGAAAGTGAAACCAATGACAATCAAATTTCTAATACCTTCGAATGCTTTAAAGTACAGTCTAACTCATAGAAATGGATAATAGTACACTAGAATGGAAATTTTGATAACTTGTCTATGTGCAATGATGGCGCATGGAAAAATCTATGGTTTGTACATATATCAGCTTAGACCTAAAACATCGCATCATAGTCAAACTATTCGCTAAGTTGGTTGTGGAAGTTGTTGACAGCAAATTGCAAGATTTTCATGAAGAGAACTTCACGCGTTATGGCGGCATTGTTTCATGTGAAATAGCCTACCATTCCATGGATGAATATGCTGTGTCTATCTGTTGCAGTCATTGACAACTATTTTCCAATTTTTCAATGCTGGAATGCGAATCAAAAATTGGTTCAGAGTCATAATCGAATGTGGTCGGTGTACTGGTTGTAAGAATATCTCAAGAATTCAAAGACAAAAATTATAATTATTGGATAATTTCTCATTCTGGCGGTCAAGAAACTTAGCTCTTTCTGGAATAAACACATTGAAAACTTCTTTACCGACAATCATTTCTCAGATAAATGAAATGTCGCTGGATCCTTTCAATTAATCACTGAATGACTTATGTGATACAGTGTGATGATATTTTGGAAGCTCATATTCGAAAGCATGCAAAGGTTTTGAAAATTGTTCAAATATATTGAACAGGGGAATCCTTTTAAGTGAAATGAATACTCTGAGATTTCTTGGCCTCTGATTTCAAGTTGGACCAATGCATGCTCTGTAAATCGACATTACAAGTTGCGTATGTGTCTGATTATACTCTTGATTGATTATAGGAGCGATATTCCAAAATGATGAACGTACAGAACGTTTTACAGGATTTCCTTCTTTGTCATCCTGTCGCTGCAGTATTTTGTAAATTCACTATTGCTTTTGTTTACATGATCTTTGGACTAGGGGCAACAATCCAGATCAAAAATTGACTTGATAATTAAAAATGCCAATCCGAAAACAATAAAGCCAGCTCGCAAAATTTGCTTTTTACCCCAACTAAGTTCCCCCGGAGTGTGCCGTAATTTTCATGCAATTTCCATTCTAGGACTTTCTATGGTATTATTAATTTCTATGGTCTAACTATAATGTCACGGAATTGATCAGTGTTAAATAGTCAGATGTGTGTCCGATGCTTTGGCGACATCGTTTTAATTGAGATCATGGATTCCTAGATATACAGTATTTGGAAGTTTCAACTTTTTTTAGAGATATTTATGTAACCTGGTCATCCATGAAATTGTCAATTTATTTGATAAGACAGTGCGCATTCTGATTGTGTTGCAGCTTTCCCTAGTTTGTGAATGAAACACTCAACTCAATGAACACGAGAAAATCTTCAAATCTCAGTAGTGGTTGTAAAAAGTTCGATCCAAAGTTGATCAAATATAAGCGTATGGAATGTATGCTAGGATTGTCATGTAACTGTTCAAAAAGACCAAATACTGGTACTCGTACATGCGTTGGAAAATTAGCTGATTTAAGTGAAAATTCTTTTCCATCTCGAAATAAAGCAACTTTGTGGAATGGAAATAGTAAACCGTCCCCAACAATTTATTTCATGAGGAGCAATACTAATTCATCATTCGATTGCAACAAGAAGAGAAATAATAAAAAAGTGCATGATGCATTCGATTGCCAGAGTTATTTACCAAAAAGAATCCCATTGACAGATGCTCACATTTCGTGTAGAGGCCAACTTCGGCAAGTGCGAAGTGGAAGGAAGAGATCAGATAATTTTTGTTCAAATGATGAAGGGTTTGTGGAAGACTCAATTAGCGATTGTAGTGAACTAAATCAATCAATATCTGAAGCTTTATTATCTGACTCATCCAATTTATCGACTGATTCTTCCGAAAATGAGGCGGAAAAAGAAGCTACTTTGCCAAGTATCGGAGTGTTTGATAATGAAAAAGAACGTCTGATAAATAAACAAGCAAACTGTGGAGACCAAATTCAATATTTCTACAAAACAGATGATAAGAAATGTAGTAAGAAGCGTAGGAAAGCATTGAAGAAGTTGGAGGACATCATTCTGAATAAAGATAAGAAGAAAAGAGAAGACTGGATGGCACGTTTCTTTTTTAATGTGACACCGGAAGAAATGAGGAAAATAATTATTTCCACTGCAATGAAACTTCGAAAGAAACAAAAATCGAAGGAAAATGTGGCGTAGTCTTGATTTTTGGCGATTCTGGAAGGTGTGGTATGGCTTCGAAATTATCTGCAACAATCTCAGTGCGTTCTTACTTTTTTCCGATGGATTTTCGCTGATGTAATAATTGATTAATTTGACCTACATGTCCGTATGAAGTATTTTGTTAATTTTCATAATTGGTATTAATTTTTTGTTCTCATATAATCGTATTAATTGAGGCTGGGTAAAATACATTTAATGGGATGCAAATCCATTATGCTAGGTGTATTATTAGTCGTTTCCTTTATTATGAGTATTTCTTTTTATCTTTGTGTATTGAGAAATTTTTAGTAAACATTTTCTTAAATTCATGGTTTTAGTATCATTTCGAATTTTGGCATCTCATTTCTATCCTTATGAGGTTCCAGTTAAATCGGTGCACTGTAGACAAATTCGGATGAATTTATTGCATGTTATCGAATTTTAACTGACAAGCGCGAGATTCAGCAATTTCAGTCGTGACCTCACGATTGAATCTGCGCATTTGAGCTTTATCAATAATTTGAATCATCAATATTTCATTGTGAAACAGCAATCATGATGGCATGACTTAAAGACGCCTACAGAAAATTGCTTGCCTATCATCAGGTACATTTGTCTTCATTTAAGATGTGCAATGTACTGCAGAAATATTTTGTTTTTCTCATTTTGTCATCAAGCTAAGCAAAGATTGCGTTTTCATTGTCGTCATATGTCAGGTAAAATTTTCACAAAGATAGTTTTGATAATATAGCTCCATATTTAGAAATATATACATACTACATGTTACAAATATGTATAACAACAACAACGGTGACAAGTTGAACGTGGATCAAATGCTTGTTGTTTACAGGCTGTCTAGTGCGTCATTTTTTTTCATTTTCTTCATTTTTTTCATTTTTTGGTAACATATCATTTTATTTCATTTTTTGCTGCTGCTGTCATTTTTTTCATTTTTTCTTCGAAATCATACATTCTCAAATAGATTTTCGTAAATTGCCGACTACTAGCCTAGTTCAAAATTTATCCTTAGAGATATCAGCTCACCACTTTTTGGATTTTATGATTTTGTTGACTAATGCACTGAACTCCAGATGTCGTATAACTTGATGGAGAATCATTAAACTTCCGCAACACTCTGTTTTTTGGGCTATTCATTATCTTATGGGTGATTTTAATAAATCAACGAACCACAGAAACATCCTGTAACAATTAAAAATAAATGTAGAGTGTAGACATATTTCATTGTAATTCCCTTCGATGATTTTCATTCTTGTCATTTCAGTCAGTTAAAAAATACCTGAGGTCAGTATTTTGTTTTTGTTATAAATGCTGCTCGGATGATTCCACTTGAATTAGCCAAACATTGACTTCGGACCTATGTTCTATGCAACCAAGTCCGTGTATGCAACACATAAAACAAGAAATGAGAGGACAATTTTGCTTTATTCGTGTGACTTTGTTATCATCGTTCAACAAGTGTGACTTTGTTTGTTATCATCGTTAAATTAGTGTGACTTTAAATACAAAATAGTGTTTGAATTAAATACAAAACAATCCATAAAAAGAGCAGAGATTGGATCGAAGCGAAAGTGTGCATTCGAGAAACTTATGAACAATGTTAAAAATCGAAAGAAGATGTGAAGCCATGAACTATATTTGCAATTTTTCATGAGTTGATTGGTTTTGTTATTCGATCACCAATGTTTTTATTTTGACTGGATGTCGAGGGTGTACAGCTTACGTAGGTAATGTTAAGTGAGACATCGATATCTAAAGACGGTATACAGTGATGGATAATTAATGATGCATTCATTGTATTTATTAAATCTTTACATACGGGTACACGATTTTGATATGTGCGATTTTTTAACCTTACGATTTGCAGCGTATAATCTGTTGAATGATGACTGTCGGACATGTTGTTTGGATGGAAATGCTACAAGAGTCAATTAGAAATTTCATTATACTATTGCAATGATGAAAGTGATACGCTATATTATTCGATTCTTAGTGGATACTTCATCATTTCTTTCATTTTTCCGCCCCCAAAATCCATTTTTTTCACTTTTTCTTGAAAAATTCGTCATTTTTTCTCATTTTTTGACTTTCTATTCGGTAGACAGCCTGTTGTTTATGTACAGCTGCTAAAAAGGGTAATTATTAAAACGGAGGAAGTTTGAAAGCAAACAATAATATGTGTAGATAATACTGATAACGGTAACTAAGACGGAATCAAATTGAATAGAATTTGAGAAAGCGAAAGTCATTTTCTTTTGCCCCATGTGTCCCCCAAGATCCACCGAGCAGCTTTTCATTATAGCGAATGAATTTTTTGTCCGTAGATGACGCAGAACGTCAGCATGTCTCGCATTAAATTTAATTGCAATAAGAGGAGCTATACACATCATGAAAATGTTTCAATGGGGGCCTGATCCTGATTTGATGAATTTAAGTAAAGAAAATAAAAATAAACTCATAATATAATGTATTATCTTAGGATGTTTCGATGAATCTAATTATAAGATAGCGTCATATAACAAAAGGATTCTAAAATTGATAGATAAGATGAAAGCAAAAAAGGGGCTAAGTCCAAGGCAGGAGCAGATCACTATGTGTCGTAATCTTTCATGATACGTAATGATGGCCTGAATTGTTTTAATAAAATGGCCTCAGTGATCTCAACATGTACATTTCTACAGTATGCAGCGACAGAAAAATAGGACTCGGTCCTGTGTCCAGAAAATTGTAGCAGACGTCTGATCGGTCAACGACAGGAATTGGATCCTTCAAAGAACGACAAGCGATCCTCATTGTCTGAGGTATTACAAGAAGCTGTGCTGCATAAAAGTTCTTGGCATTGATTCACTTAGTTTTTTCCAGACTAATCAGTGAAATCTGTCTCCCAGAAATAGGATTCTCAGATAGGATTCTAAGGGGGTCGGTGAAGAGTGAATACAGAGCGCTTAGCGTGGCTTACGGGAGATGAGAGAACTCCCATTGTTAAGTCTTGATGTATGAGGCGAAGTTTGTGTAAAGGCGGATTACATATTTATCACACAGCGATTACATCTTTATAAGATTCGAGGATGAACAGGATCTGTTTACTTGTGGGAATCGAAAAGGCAAAGATTGATGTACAGGATTTGTTTACATGTGCGGATCGCAAAAAGCATACTGTATTTATTGATGGGATGAATTTAATGACAGGATCAGTTTACATGTGGGAAACGCAACAATTGAATGATGTCTGATTTATCTTTGTGACATATCTTTCAAGACACATCATTACCTATTCAGTATTTTGTCAGCCACTATGTGTGGGACCCCGCTCGTCTGGGTTTGAGTGTTCAGGTTAGGGGTCGAAACACAACTAGACGAGTACCTGCTGATGACTGACGGACTGCAGTATTATATTTTATATCCCTTAATCGGTAGCTGAAGTAGTGGTCGATGTATTGTAATTCAAATGAAGAAATGTGGAATCACATGAAGTACTATAGACGGATGAAGAAACTGGCGATAACAAATTCAAGTGAAGAAATAGTATTTTCCATGTGTAGTCTTAGGTATAGTGTGTACAGTTTCATTGCTTTCGGTGTAGTAGAGTGTCATTGTAGTTCTATTGTTTACCTCCATTATCCACTTTCCACTTATCCACTCTTACCATTATCGACTTTGTGTAGTGTCAGATATAGTTCACTTGTAATCGGTGTAGTAGCATCGTTGTATTTCCATATTTTACCTCCACTTTTCCAATTTTTATTCATCGGTTTCCTGTTGTTTTATAATATCCATTTTTAATTTCCTTAACCTTTGGTGACCATTGTCTTATTCTATTTCCACTATCAGCATCTGTAGTCGGTACAGTATATTAGACGTCTGTTTTGAACGTGTATACGGCAGTGTTTGGAATCTATAGTATTAGTATATTAACAGCAAGAATGAGTAGTATTACAGTACAAGTCTTAAGATTTCCATTTTTACCAGATATTGGGCCAAAGGTGATCAATTTTAATTCGTTGCCACGAGAAAGCTACATTGAGTTCTTTTAAGAACTGATTAATCCAATGGTTACAGTAGCATTGCCTCTGTACACTTGCGGATTGGAGAACGCCATCAGTCCTCATTAGGAATACTTTAACTAATAATTTAAATTAGTAAGCATTATATTCTATTATAAATGGCTACTGGGATGACTTTCATCATCGTATGAGAATTAACCCTAAGAAGAGCAATGTATAAGACTAAAGTTGAAGACCAAGGTTGATTATTTCAATCACCTTATTAACTAATCGATAATCATATAGTAATGAAGGGGGGATGCTAATATTATACCTTAAGACTTTTTTGAGAATTCTGTTATTATGAACTTATGGTAAAAGGGATGAAGGTTGCTGTTAACTTATCTGCTATTCTAGGCCTATACATGGGACCCAAATTTGATAATTTTAATGTGTGAACACTTGGTGTTAACTTGATAGTTCTTATTATCAAGAGGAAATGATAATCTGAATGTACACATTTATTGAATGTGCGTGTAATTTCAATATATAGTTCTTGAATCCGTTGCAGACTATCTTTGCCGTAGACTGAGGGCCTACATACAGTAATCTAAGAATTTTACATTCATTCGCTCTGGAAATACACTATGTCGGACACAAAACAAAGCAGAATCCAGCATTTAATATGTCATTTATCCGTTATGCATGAATCATAAAGACATTCGTGGGAACTATATTGACGTTGCCCAAAATCAGCTGCTGCTGGGCTGCTCTTGATTTAGCAGTATAAATGCTTTGGGGTATTCTTCATTTTTCAGCGGATAGGATCGATGATAGGACTTTTTATATACAGCCCTTTTTTTGTATGAGCACTAAGATGTGCTCTAGTGGAAAATGAGAAGGAGCTTTCGTGTTAGAGCTTATTTAATATTTCAGTTTAAAACAGGACAAGAAGTGTTCTTAAAATCAATATTTTCATTTACGCAAACTCTGTGCCACTCTTCAGAAATTGGGAGCGATTTGAAGAGAATTTCATTTTTTAAACCACTAATGAACGTTTAACCTTTGAAGTAATGAACATTTCAACTGCCTCCGAAAAACATAAAAGCTTTTATCGTCGGAAACGTGAAGTGATTCACAAGTATGAAAAAGTGAAGTCTGGCTATCCTGACAAATTCTATTCAGAGACATCTACAGATGAGATAAGGAGAAATGTTTTGATAAATAGGTTCAAATTAATGTTCAGGTGTCTGTCTGTGAAATTGAAAGCAGGTATCATTGAAGAGACTGATGAATGGCGCAGACATTCACAATTTCACAATCACATTATTGCTAAAGTCTAGCATTTGGTCCATTCAACGCAAGTGACGGACTTTAACATGATAGACACAACTTAGTTCCCGGAGGTAATTGTTGAGACGTTTCAATTCATAGTTCACCAAGATTATGCGGTCCCTACACATGTTCCCCTTCCTGTAATCTCACCATAACCCCAGCATTCGTTGTCTAACAATTGTTGATGATGTAATGACGGACTTAACCTGCAGAATTAGCGTTTTTTCGAATTTATTATTTACCTCATGCAACGTAATTCAGATATTTTCAGAAAATGTGCTTTGTCTGTCATTGAAGAGTGAACTCAGGAAAGCCACATCGTCAGTTCTAATTGTATGCAAAAAAATGACTACCAATCAATTTCGACTGTGAAATGGCATATAGTGAGTATGTAATGAAATATTCAAATACATTGAACTAAGGCATAAGAAAGCTATGTAAATCTTGAAGCAATTCATAGACAACTTGCGATAGGAAAGTTAAGACATAAGGGAAGCCATTCTTTTCTCCTCCATTTCAGTTGTGGACATATTTCTAGAATTGATACTATTGATCAGAATGTCTTTATGCTACCTGAGCTTGACGTTGTTAGTATCGCAGACATTAACAAAGACGTCAAATTTATCTTTTTATAGATGAATTTCGGATCTTTATAGTTGATGGTAAGAAATCATGTAACTTGTATTTAGAATTAGCAATATTAGCATTTAGCAACAGCATTACCAAATAACATTTGATTAGGCTACTATTATACTAAGTATCTAACATAAAGAGTTCTACTATACGTAATTGATAATAGAATTCTAATTCAAATTATATTTTTCAACGGCATGTTACATGCATGTGAATTATACCGTAATGAATAATACACGTACTTCAACTAAATAATTGTAAGGCAATTAAAAGTGAAACGATTCATAAAAAAATCAAGACAAGTCACAACATGTATACAATTCGTCATATGTATCACTTGCGGTAACACCACTTTCCTTTTTGAGATATCCTGTGATGAATTCCATAACACTGTGATTTGCAAGTTTTGCTTCGTAGTGTTCGTAGTGATGTAGGAACCTTATTCCAAAAACTTGTTCCGTAGAAGCTCACTGAGTTCCGTCCAAGTCGCACAGTTCTAACACGTGGCTGAATAAATACATTGCGTCTTGCAGTTCCTTGTGCACAAGTATCAAAAATCTCTTTGAAAATTATTGGTGCATAACCAGGCTCAAATTGGAACAATTGTAAAAACCTTTTCATGCACGAGATGTTTTTCATACATATGATAGATCTTGAGACCGTCTGCATAAGTCGAAATAGTTTCATATGCCACCTTATGTTTAGTTCATAATCGTTCAATTGAACAACGAATTGCATGGAGTGTGTCTCACACTCCCTGCCACATACTCGCAGGCATCGGTTATACATTCTCAATAATCTCATCTTGCATTTATTTGAAGTAAATAAAAAGAAAGTGGAAGCATAATCAAAATGTAAGTTTGCACCAGTCTCCATCTGACGTTTTTGCTCACAGCATGTTTCAGACGTTTTATTCCCGTTAGTTTCCAGGCTATAGTTTTTGCAACATTCCTTATGTTTCTCAAAAGTGAAATCACGATCAACAACCACACCTAGGAGTCGAATAGATTCCATGTTAGGCAAGTCATGCGATGATCCGATTCGAAGTCTAAGTTCGTCACCTTTTTGACCAAGGCCAGAACATTGAAATTTTTGAGGGTTGGGTCTCAGACCGTTTATATTAAACCACTCAAGGACAGATGACAACACGCGATCAGTTTCTCCCTGAACTTGTTGTACACTTTTCCCTTTCAACCAAATAGTAGCATCATCAGCGTAAGCAATTGCTTGGGCACCATGGTTCTGTATCAACAGCAGCAAATCGTTAAGAAACACGTTCCAAATGAGGGGCCCCCACTTAGATCCCTGCGGAATGCCAGCTTGTACATTGAAATGCGTCTTAGAATATTTGCCTTTTACTTTCACACAATTCTTCCTGTCCTTTAAATATGATGTCATAAGCATCAGAGCGTCCTCTGCCATCCCATAGGCTTTCAGTTTTTTCAAGAGTAACCCATGAGGTATGCTGTCAAAAGCAGCAGTTAAATCTAAGGATACAACAGCCACAACATTCCGAGAGTCCAAAGCCACTTTCCATGATTCTATCATATATGCCAATGCCAATTCTGTATTGTGATTACGTTTATACGCAAATTGCCATGGAGACAACATCGATAAAATATGTTTCGAAAATTGCGAAGTCATGACCGTTTCTATTATCTTTGAAAATTGGGGAAGAACGGTTACAGCTCCGTATCTCGAACAGTCAGTACTCAGACCACTTTTGAAGACTGGAGTCGATACACCCAATTTCAAATCAGCAGGGAATTCACATTTTGAAATTATGGCGTTAAATAGGCCTGCAATGATCACACTGATTATTGGCGCACAAACCTTGATCGAGTTAGGAGGGATTCTATCAATTCCTGGAGCTTTTGAATTTTTCAACTCTTTGATGACTCCTTCGATTTCAACACTGCTTGTTTCAGCAAAATGGAAATTATCAACATCAGGCACATGCTTGGCTATCAATTCAATGCTTTGATGGTGGTCAACAGTGTTGCGATACGCGCGTGTTTACACGCGCGCGCGTTTTTTTGACAATTTGCGCGTGTAAGCGTGTTTTTTTCCATTTTTATCCATTTTGTGCGTTTTTTTAAGTTTTCGACTTCTATTTTTAATTTTTGATAACAGAAAACTTTGGTTCTAAAATATCAAAATTTCAAATTACATGCAGTTTCTAGATAAGCCACATGTATAGCCTATCAAAGATCATTTAGGTTCATTAACATCTCACTCAATGGATAGCCGATAGGCCCACTGCTCGTATGCATCTACCACTTAAGGCACGTGTGTGTTTGACTTGTACTGAAAAATACCAAAGCTCTTACTATCTGATCTGCAAATTTACGCTTTGTAAAAATTCGTTTCATCAAATATTAGCGATCATAGTTGCCATTTTGGCTTATTTGTAAGGAAATACATGTGCGCGTGTTTTTCGACCTTGCGCGTTTTTTTACCCTACGCCAAGAATCGCAACACTGGTGGTCAAAATCATTTATCTGTTTCTCATGCAAAGTTTTAGTTTCATCAGTTACTCCAACACTCACAAAATGTTCACCAAGTTTGTTCGCGACATCATCGATTATGGAATAAGTTATCCCATCTGTCAATACAATTTTGAGTTATGTTTGACCTTTTTACTGTGTAAAAAAATTCAAATGTCGGATAGAAATCATTCTTGTTGTCCGAATTACATCTTTCACTGAAATATTCACATATTACATAGCTTTGCCGGACTGAACAATCATCAGACTGAAGGGTCACGTTCACTAAATATCATAAAATGAATAGTATATGCCGAGGAGAAAAAGTGCGAGGAACACAGATGACTAGACGACGATTAAGGAGGTTTAAACTTTGCCAAAATTGATCAACTAGAAATATCACAATTATCCAAAAGCATGCATTCTTGCAAGAGACACAACCGCCATACGACCAGCACGCGTTTTGGCGGCAGAATGAAATGAAATAAACGACAGATCAAATTGCCATGCAAAAGACGTGCGGCTGGTAGGATTCGAACTTACGGCCGAGGTTAACTAGACCTGTGCTCCACCAACTGAGCTATAAGCCGCATAGATCTAAAACTAGATCTGTGTACCATATGAAGAAAATATCGAAAGAAAATAATCGGGTTCTTCCTTCTTGTCAGGTTAAAATAGATGTAATATAATGACGAAGCGGGAGGATACAACACAACGTATAATCCAGCATTTAAGAGTCATTTATTCGTTGTGTAGGAATCATAGAGGCATTCGTGTTAATATAGTACATAGTGCATAACCGACTGATATGAGTAAATAAAATGTCAGCCCTACACACTGTCAAATTTATTGGAGGGCTGCCTCCAACTCTTGATGTATCCTTATGTTCATTAATGACCGACAATTAACGTATGAACTTGATAATTTCACATACAAGTGGTTCATAATAGTGGTTTCACTATAGGGGACACTTAAGTCGGAAATTCAATCATTCTAACTGCGAATTCTTTAAAAGATCAGTTTGTTTGATTATAATATTATCTTTCAGAATTGAAATACGAGTTGCAATCGTTGGCGATTTCCATTGAAAAAGAGATCTGAAGGATTGTAGAGCAAAATGCCCATTATCTTCAAGTTTGTGACGTAAATTGATTGTCTTAAATTCGTCCCTTGCATCTTCTTCTCTCCTCACAAGGACCTCTCCGTCTTAGTAATTGCCATGCACATGTGGCGTGTCCAACTGTGCTTCGCCGACAGTCCCTGTGGTGAACTAACGTGTTAAGAAGCATATGCCAATAGTAGCGACATTTCGGAAGTTGCGTGACTCGATAATTGCAAGATGGATGGAACTCGAATGATCATCCTTCTCGACAAGTCGTCAATTATTCATTCTGGACGTATGTAGCACGTGCAGATTAGTGTGAGGGGAGATTGAGTAAGGAATTCTGTCTGAAAAGTGACAAGTGGTGAGATTCACTTAATATCTCACAATCGGATGATATCCAGAGTTGAGCGGAAGTATAGACATGTCATTTCCATGTAATTCCTCCTGTAGAGTTTCATTCCATTTGGATCAGTTGAAAATTTATGAAAGGTACACACATAGAAAAGCAGCTTTAATCTTATTTGTCTCAGTTCTTTTCTTGTCGGTGAAGTATTAGGGGAGGCATCATGACCCCCGCACTAAGATCTTCTAAGCCATTAACGTATATGGCATGGCATTAGAAGATAATTATTTTGGGTATGCTCTATCCGATGGTAGCATCACTTTTTCATATCAAGTTGATCTTGCCACTATAAATAGCATTTAAAATTCAAACAATCACTTTTTTTTAATTTCGTATTTATAAGTAGTATATACAGAACATGAGTAATATTAGTCATCATAGCGAGGTGAAAAGCATCTGAGTATCAATTAGCATAACTACTCGACCATATTTCCTAAACGGGCAAACTACAGAAGTTGCATATCAACTCAAACTAAAAATTATGCAAGCATAATGCCCCCACCCCCCCTGAGGCAAATAGGGTTATGTTAGAATGACTTGAATGGTTGCTTGTTGATGGTCATTTCACCCGCCCGGCTTGGCGTCAGTCTGTTTCAATCTTTCTAGATCTTAAGAAAAATATGATCTGTGAAGCATGCAATTGTTGCGGACTCTATCCGCCAGGCGATTTTTTGTAAGATATTTTATCAAGATGATTTCATAATGAAAGAGAGAGAAATGATAATAACCGTGAACAAAGTACACTGACAATTTGCATTCTAGTCCGGCGGCCAGAACGAGTTTTTGCAGGGAAAGAGGCCGAAAATGAGACTTTCACAGAATGATGTACACCTTATGCCTGCTACGAATCTGCTCTCAAATGGGACGCAGACTGACGTTTTTTGGCAAAAATGAAATTTCTTTAACTTTCTATTGTTAAGCGGATAGTATCAAGTCTAGAACCATGATTTTTGACATGATATGTCTTCAGGTCATTTCCTATTACAGTGGACTCTCGATATAAGAATCACATCGGGAAATTATGTTTTGATTCATGTAACGAGATTATTCTTATAACGAGAGTTTTTTATGAGCACTCATGCTTTTTATTTGTAGAAATGATGATATACATCCTTATTAGTGATCAGTATAGATAAATGCTTACGTAACTATTAAATAAGATGTTTCTTTGTGGTTCTTATTACCCTAATTACACTTGCATAGTTAAAGAAAACAAAAAGACAAGAGAAACATTCTTTTTCAATTCAGCTTCAACTTCGTCTAAAAAAATTTGATATCTTGCTTGGGTAAAGGCTCTCCCTGGTTAGTTTTAGGATTTCTTCTTCCATCTTCCCAAGGGCCGGGATGGGATAGTCATCTCCATCTCGTGTCATGAGTTCTGATGACGCGCATTGTCAATTCTAATCGAAGGGTAGGCCTATAGTAAAATAACGCAATTGGTGAGGATTTCAGTGGATTTTATCTTCTCAAGGTTAATCGTGATATCATGACGCTTTTATCTGACGTCCCTTGGCAAATATAATCAATAAAAAGTAGGATAACGCCACTGGTGAGTATTTCGGCCAATGACAGTTTAAATGTCATTCACTGATTCTTATAACGAAAGTGTGTCCTTATTTATTCTTATAACGAGTGCAAAATACATAGTATTTCATGCTAAATTGTTGAATGACTATTTATACATTGATTCTTATAACGAAAGTGACATGATAATTATTCCTATAACAAGCGGAAAACTTATAACGCTGTATAGAAATGTTTCGGGAAAATGGATTTGATTCTAATAACGAGTTTATTCTTATAATGAGTGATTCTTAAAACGAGAGTTCACTGTATGTTAATCTACTATTATCATGTGTTTGATCGGCAAAACATGCAAGATTGTGGTTAAATTTGGATTAAATTACTCAAAATGCTTGTGTTTTCCGACATTAGGAGGCCTACCAAATCTGAATTTGGCTTCATGGACGAGTGTTTCAGAACATGATAAGAAATGACCGGAAGACATTCCATGTCTTAAAAATTGTGATACTTAACAGGAGAAAACATAGAAAAATTCATTTTTGCCAAAATCTGCCATCTGCTTCCTGTTGGATTAGCACGTGTTTTTCTTTGAACCTGTCTGACATGAAGAGGAATTCACTAGTTTCTTACTTCAATTAGTTAATTAATTAATTAAATGCCAGTTAGTTGACTAATTGAAATTTTTAGAATTTCGGTGACTGCACCCTCGAAACCACATAGACATAGCCTATCAACCTATTAGCCTTTAATTTGATGTTAGCCAATTAGCTAATTCATGAAGAATCTCAGAATGTTTCTTTCTAATCGAAGCATTTTGATTCAATCGTGGTAAGACTCTGCAGATAAGCAAGCATCTATTAACAAAATCGATGGAGTTGAATGTATTTTTAAGGCTTTTAGTTTACTTTGCAGCTTAAGCGGACTGCAGCAAGTTCTGTATTCTATTGTACGTGCTCTCTGTTAGATAGATGCGTAATTGAATATTTTTGAATAAACTGTAACTCGCACAGGATCACAAAATTCCAACATTTTTCGAAGCACGTTTAAGTGATTAGACATTCAAATGAAACATATGAACCTTCAAAAACAGTCACATGGGAAGTAAACTCTATCGTATATCACTGAGAAAACCTGATACCGACATAACCTAAGGATTTATCAACTTCAATATCTAAGGGGAAGCACAGCCTATGTCAACAATTGTATTGTAGTAATTGGCTGTCGATCAATCAATTAATCAGTTTTGTGCTCAATTAATCAATTATCATTATCAATAGAATATCAATTTTACCAAGCCCTGTACGTCAAACGGCAGCTCGTTTCTCTCGCTTGGCTTTCCCCGTTTATGGCTGTGCAATGTTAATTGCATTGCAATATAGAGGATAATATAATTATCAAGAGTTCATGAGTATGCCTCGCCTCGAAGATATTGAATTCGAGGAGTTTAGAGCGACAGGAGGCATTCTGAAGAAAACTCAGACCATTGCCGGTAGGTGTTATAGTTTGGTCTCATTTCTGAACAGTGATCACTCTTTCACTTCCGTGATATTGTATTTCAAATGTTCATCGATCGCATCCTCAAATATTTCGTCGTCCGTCAGTAAAAGTTAGGTGCAATGAGGGAGATGATTTTGTATCAAATTATCGCTAATCCTGTAATATTATTGTGTTTATTTCCCAATAATTTCTCTCTCAATCATTCTTGTGTCAGCCTCATAATTGTCGCAGAAGGAACACGCGTCTCTGCTGCTGGTGATAATGACTCATACAAGGAAGTCATCCAGCTGTCGATGTGTGCTGTTGATTTCTCGCGGGACGCCACACGAACTCAGGGAAGCCGGTTCGCAGTGTTCTGATTCTTGCCAAGAACAGACAGCAGTCTGCAGATAGGCTGTACGGATCGTCATGAAATCGAAAGACGGTAATAAATATTACATTATTCCCTTAGGAGGATAGTCAATAACTTTCAACCTAAGCACTTGAATTGGTATTACACAACGTTGAAGATGTTGATTCGTAATGCATAATGAAAGTCTGCGGTCGAAGAAGTTTTATGATGATGCGATCTGATGATTTATCTGAATGATACATATCGTCGAAAATAATGTTGCGCAGCAATAGACAGACGATTCCATATGAAGACATTAACGGGGTTAAAAATCATGAGTTTTTACAGTCATTGTATACAGCAGACCTGCCAATCTTCCGCCATTAGGCGGAAATTCGCCAAAAAGGGTCTGAAAAGTCGCCTCTCCTAAATCGACCAAAAATGCAACAAAATAGAGAGGGGGATGGTGGGGTGATTGTGCAAGTAATTAAGTAAGTTCAAGTTATTTTCAGACAGGGTATGTTTAGGTTTTCATATTATACAGTCAATTATTTCTGTTATTTTCTACTCATGCTCTCTTTCATTATATTTTATCCATGGACAGTTTGTTTTCCCTTTATCTTGTTTTACTTAAGAATTATATATAAAAAGGCGTTTTTAACACGAAGGATATTCAAGGATGATTTACAACATGGACATGCTAAAAGTATTTTGTAAACAATTGAATGAATAAAAGCCTTTTGAAAGTCACCAAACGGTCACGGAGTCGAATTTCAGTAGGTAATCTGTTCAACATCTGTGAGGCAACTGCGGGAAAGGATTTGCACTGAAAGTAGGCCGTCGAAAGGAAGGCACTTGAAACATTCTTGTGTCACTGGATCGGATTCTTTTCGGTTGACGATGGATTGGTTAATGCACAAGTTCGTCTTAAAAGGAGATAGGAGACTGAGTGGCGGTACACGCCTGCTTCACTCTCCGCTAAAAAAAGCTCAGGCGGGGGGGGGGGCTTCTGTATTGAGGGAAAAAGTAGCGAAGAAATCCCGAGATAATGCTTTGGCTTTTTTGGCACAGAGGCAGTGTCAAACGCATAATATACGTGATATTGACTTTATAGTCGGCATTGGCTTTCAGAAGATTTTTTGTGTTTTGTTATTAATATTATGGACATCCATATTTTCGAACAATATTGTACTTCGTCAGATTTTGTTTACAATTTGTTGCTTTGTTTTACTCGTAATTCTATTCAGGCCTACGTTGAAGCGATCAATTCTTACTTTCTAATTTTTTGTAATCATGGATTTGTATGTCTACAGGTTGTTCTAATCATAGAGTAAGGGTTCTAATTGTAATTGACTAGAGATGGTTGCAAAAAAGAAATATTTTTTCTTAGTTTACACGAATGTGTGTACTTTCACTGATACAGCGATGTTCAAGGACATGGATAAGTCAATCGGCATGAATGGTGTATTATATGGATATATGGATCCATTCTACATTGTGATTGTTGAACCCATTTAGTGCTGAGGATATGAGAATTGATTTAAGACTGTTATGGGTTTGTGTTAAGACCCTCAAGACTTAAAATTTAACGGACTATTCGACTTTTTGAGGTATAAAAAATTTCCGCCAAAATAACTTCCTTCTGTTGATAGCGCTGATACAGTGTATGTGGTTCTTTCCTTGAGCATATTGACCGCTTCACTGAGTTGTGTTCAAATCTCAGTTTAACGATCTGCGGATGGGAAGATAGGATGTTGGCGGCAGCCTCAAACATTAAGCTGTAACTATGATCCTTTAAATCATTCATGGGCGGCCACACCTCTGATGGCCAAAGGTTGGCCCGTAGGGTTATTGGCGTTGGCTCGCGAGTGATAGCGAAATGGTGATTATGATTTTTTCATAATATTTTTTTCATGTCCGTTTTCATGCAGTCAACTTTTGCGATCAGGAAACCAAGTCGAAAAGATGGAGGAATTATTTTCAGTGTAATTATTAGTCGATCTTCTTTGCTTGGTTTCCCAACGTCATTACTTATCTAACCAAGGAACCAAGGCCATTGGTTAGTCTGAGGAAACCAGACGAGGGAGACTCATGGTCTTCCTCAACATCAAAATACAAGCATCAGAACTGCTGAAGAATGACAGTGGCCATCGACGGTGGATCAGTTATTCAGTTCGCTTGTCCATAATTGAAGCAATGATTGAACTGCATAATGGCTAGGTGCCTACTCTCCGAGATTGTCATTTTTTATGTAATTGAAGTGAATAAACACTTGATCAAATTGCTATATGCGAAAGATTTGCACCTGGCGCATCAACGACCACCCTGGTTATATTAGCCAATTCCACCGATGCAGTTAGATTCGATCTCCTATGCATGTTAAGTTGATTTCCATGCATTCATTCAATACATCCTCAGTTTGTATTTTAAGTGAGTATCTCAGATTTACTTCGGTTTAAATGTTGAGGGTGCAAGCTAGGCCTGCTGATGATTCCTGGTGTTAGATGAAAAGGCAGATGTTGAGATCTGTCCCCATTTTTCAAGTGAAGATGCAACTCAATACTTAATTACTCTGATACAAGCATTTATGAATTGTGTATTGTATTCAGATCCATTACATTTAGTCATCAGATGAGGCAGTCAAATCCGCGATCAGATATTCTTTCACAGTAAATATTAGCAAGTATCTTATTCCATCCCTTCACAGAATCATTGATAGAAAGATTACGCAACTGTCAAGTCAAGTGGTACCCCTTTTGATCCTATCATGGATTGAGCTCTCATTTTCTTCATTCATTCCTGATTTGCGTAATTGGCGGGCACTTTCTCGCTGCGGGCAATTGACAAACTTTGATTCCGTGTTATGATGTTGCCCTCGACTCGCAGGGACTGCTGGAATAACTTCGTGTGCTCCCTACATGAATCAGCTAATGATCATTTTTTAGTAGATTGCAAGTGCTGCTTGTACATTCAAATTGCTATCCCTGTCTGTGACGTAATTACTCCACGAATACCAAAAATTCGTTTATCAATTCATCAATGCAATAAATACTGCCAATTCTCCTTTAGTTTCGCAGGTGAAGACTACACATGCAAAGTATCCAGAGCTTGTGTGTGGGCTTTCTGTCCCAAATATTGAGAAAGAGTAGGATGTCACTTACAGACTCTCATAAACTATAACCATCCTATTTCTCCTTTCCAAGTATAATTCTACCTAATAATAATTTCATTCACACACTTCATACTTTTTTCTTTCTTTGACTGAATCTCCCAAGGCAGTTCTTACCTGGCAGTTATTTTCAACAATCATTACTTTCTTTGTTCTTCTAATTTCAAATTCCCTTCCACATTTTGCCCCTATCAGTCGAATCAAATGATTAAATAGAAGTCAAAAAGTAGTCGGTTCAAGCAAAAGGTGACTATAACTAGCTGTGAGATCTGATGCTACAAACGTAGAGCCATCTTGTGAATTGTGAGGCAGATAAAGACAATTCGTTTTTTTATTGAAACATCTGTTGACATGTCAAAAACCCACACGCCATGATATATTGCTCGTTGTTGGTTGAGTGATATTCTATTGAATGAATTATGTCGATATTCGTGGTAGCTGTGATTTGTGAAAGAAATAACAATCTTATGCGATTTGTGACTGTGACAATATGTGACCAAGTGCAGCTGAATATTGCAATTTACAATTATTAATTTGAGTGCTATAAATATGTTGCTCCTGAGCTACAGACGCGATCGAAGTCCACAAGCGAGATCAAGTCCTCATCACATCAGTTTTCATAAGTTCTAATCATACCGTATTATCGCGATTTTAAGCACATGCGCTTATAAGCGGAGAAAAGTGCATCAGTCGCAAAATTGTTTTTTGTTTTATATTACTTGGTAGCAAATGTTCATGGCAATTAGCTGAAAGATGCTTGGGTCTCCGTGTATCCATCTTAACAATTAAGCCAGCTAATAATATAACCTAAAAGTTGCAATCCATACAAATCTCATCATTATTCATCTCATCAAAGTAAAATAAAACTTTTTAGAAATAATCTAACATTAATACCGGTAATTATCTACTAAACCATGCTTTAACTTAATAACCTATTATCTACAATCAAGCACATCAACATTTATCTTTGCTATTTCACAGTAAGATCACATTATAGGCCACTGGTACTTCATGCCGTAGTTAGTGACCGTTTAAGCATTATTTGCCTCTAAGTACAATACCTATATAGGTTTCATGATTTGAATGAATGTTACTATTGTAATGGGAATTGAAACATTTGAAATGAAAATTATTGTTTGTCGAAAAATTAATGGCTAAATTTCATTATGATGCTGTACATGGAGGTCCCTATGATCATATAAGTGACAGGGAGAGACGAGAAAATCATATTGATTAGGGTGCTCGTATATTCGGATCATAGCGCATGCGCTTAAAATCGCGATAATACGGTAATAAATGAACATCTATTCACAAGAATTTTGTGGAAAGCAGTGACCTTTTGAAACTGAGTGTGCACAAAGTGGCAAGGAAGTTATCGTGGTACATATGGGTTAACTCCCCCTCAGGCTTTCAAATTAGTCTACAATCTGCAAAAATGAATCAGTCGTCACCAAACTTCAGGTAGACGTACTTAAGCATATGTCTACCCACATACAAAACTTATGCAGATCAGATAAGTACTTCATGCATGAGAGACGATCACGTGAAGCGTAGCGAAGTCTGCAGCTTGATCTGACCGTCTGTTCGACGCATTATTGTTACTCGTGTGTGCATTGTTCTCTCTCCCTCTTCGTCTCATTCACTTTTATTTGAAATCTTCCACGACCACTACCTTGCCACACCTTTTATAAGTTAAGCATATTAATGGAAAGGATGTGGTCTGGTCATTATCGCTTCAAGAATTGTCGCGACATGGCCTTGGTGACCTAATGCTATCTGTTCAGACGATGCGGTCACAGCGAAGTCAGATCAGCAGCAGACTTTGCTACACTTCACGTTATCGTCTCTAATTCAAAAAGTACATGTCCGATCTGCGTAAATTTTTGCATGTGGGTAGAGAATAACCTCACTTACTTGCGCTTAAAGTTTTGTGACGATTGATTCATTTTTGCAGATTTTAGAGAAATTTGAAAACCTGGGGGAGATAACCCGTAAGTACCGGTATCGGTGGACGACAGGTACTTGGCTAACTTTTAATGCACATGCAAAGAAAGGAAGGTGTATTATTATGCATTGAAGAATTTAAAGTTATGTGATAAAGAATCTACGCCATATTCACAACTATCGATAAACATTGCATAGTTGACACTACTTACCTATTTGACAAGCAGTGTGAAATAATCACATTTTCTTAAAAAACTGTGTCAACGATGGAATTATGATTTTTGCAATTTCCCCGTATTTCAGCTGATTCCTGTTGTTGTTGACCTTCTGGCTTCGGACAGGCTATCAGAGGCAGCGGACGATCTCTGTGCGACTCTCGAGCATCTCTCTCGTTCTGCAGTAGGTGCTCGTCGGCTTTATTACTCAGCAGGTATTCCAGCACTGGTGAGGATGCTGGGCTCTCCGCGTCGTTTGGTAGTCCACTATGCGCTTTCAACACTTCGCAATCTTTTGCTATACGTGGATGAAGCGAATAGAGAGATTCGCCTATGTGGTGGAACTGCTCGCATGTCCAGACTGTTGTGGAGGCACTACGATGATGCAATCGAAGCAGGGAGATTCCTGGCGCTCAATGTGGACTGTTTACACATGCTGTCTCTGGGCAGCCCTCAGACAAAGGTAAATTCAATGATTTTAAATTAGATCTGATAACGTAAAATGAGATTAGTCAATGCTGCTGATCTCTATTTCTCCAACTAACATTCACAGGCAATAAATAAACAGTGATGCTCATAATTCGGTCTGAAAACTTATCAAAGTCAAAATATGGAAAAATCTGTAGCCACTTGTAGTTAACCATCTTGCACTTGTATACGTATTCTAAGGAATCTAAAAGCCATGGAATTCTGAAATCCGATAAAACCTTTCCATGGAATTTTGTAACCATCGCTAAGGATAATTTTGTTGCTCTTTTTTAAGGTAGAATGTTTTTAAAGCAAACTTTGCTACAGAATTTGTGAAATCATGATATCTTTGTTGTCAGAATAATTCAGTAGCACATGAACGGGTGCAAAAATTCAGGTGCAAGCAAAAAATCAGATGATAAAACACTCATGCTGTGAGTTGTTCTTTGGATGACCCGATTTGATTGTCGTGCCTTCGCAGAAAGGTAATTTTACCTCGTCATAATCTGTTTCTATGATCTCCATAGAAATTCGTGCACATTCTGATAATCCATAGAACTGTTTAGATATTTGAGGTGTTTGCTTGATTTTGTTTCAAATGACCTTTCAAACATGTCGACGCAAGTAGCATGAGATTGTCTTGGCTTGACAGACGACATAAGTATGCAAATGCTCAGACATTGACCACTCACGAACGTATGCACTCTTCACTGCGCTCAGGGAGAGACTTCTGAATCTGTACTCTTCCTCTGACGGTGCTATCTTGTAACTTAAAAAATTATCTAATGATGACTTTTAACTTGAGCTGTTTGTGACACGTGTTTACGAAATAATACGAATTCCACTTCGAATTGTGGTTGATCATAGAGCAACTGTCGAGATTCCATCATGACATGTTTATTAGTACTCATTATTTAACTTTTCGAAAGCAAAAATTCCAAAGCTATTGCAGAAGAGTTCAGCACCATTTTTTTTATACAAACAGTTAAATCCTCCCCCACTTCGTTTTCAAATTTGTCTAAAATCTGGAAAAAATAAATGAATTGTCACAAAACTCAAAGTTTACCCATTTGAGTATATTGCCTTCCCGCATACCAAAATTTATGTAAATAAGACAAGTGTTTTTTGAATTAGAGACGATCACTTGAAATGTGGCGATGTCAGCAGCTTGATCTGACTTCTTCTCTCTTCATTACATGAACAGATGGTACTAGGTCAGCAAAGTCATTTCGTGACAACTCTTTACCTAAGCTATTTTGGTATACTTAGCTTAAAAAGGTGTGGTTGGGTAGTGGTCATGCGAATATTCTAAATAGCAGTGGATGAGACGAAGACGGAGAGAACAATACATAAACAATTAACAACAATGAGCCAAACAGACTAATTCTGACCAAGCTGCTGACATCGAAACACTTAACGCTTTCGTTTCTAATTCAAAAAGTACTTGTCGGATTTGTATAAATTTTTTCATTGGTTCATATAATGAATTCATAGATTGAATGCAAAGTGTCCTCAATTACGTTTACCTCAGTTTTTGTGACAATTGATGCATTTTTACAGATTTTAGACAAATTTGAAAACTTGGGGGGGGATAATACACAAGGGCTGACTCTTTTTTTGACATCGGGTAGCCATGGAAACAAAATGAGCATGCGTTTCACATGAACTCAACACGGCACGGTATTCGGTTTGGAGCTCTTTTATTAGCTCTTTATTAGCATTGACTAATAATTCTGTTTATTTGTGTGGCATCTTGAATGTACTCAATACTTGCGAATCTTATTTTCGGACTTGTGCAGTCACCCTGACAAAATCCAGTATAAGCAGTTGTAGTGGCTCTGTGTGATGGATGCTTAGCTGAAGTTGATGTTGATTTTTGTCATCATTCAAAAATGCTGAGGCGGAGGATAATCTCAATACTTACCTCATACTTTCTTCATTTCAGGAGGAACTTTCATCAGAAGACACTCTCAACCGCATTGCCTTCCTCAGTATTAACTATCGATATGAGAAGCTGTGGCACACCATCAGTCGCCTTATTCGAAGTCTCAGCTCAGATGCCGCACTGAAACCGCGGCTTGTGAATGCAGGCCTTGTTACAGCGCTGGCAACGATGCTGACTCGCTTGGAGTCTTCTGGCCCGAACGACAGAGTGGGAAAACAGCGTCTGGCGTGTCTCTGGGCGCTGCGCAACCTTTCAGACAAGGCGTTTCATGTGCTGGAGCGCAGTGGGACGGAGGGAAGAATGGATCAGGTGATTATGGCTCTCCTGAACCAATTGGATCGAGCTCCGGATCACCACGTCATCACCTGCTGTGCTGGAATCCTGTGCAACTTGACATGTCAAGAACAGGCGACCAAAGAGTGCGTGGTGGAGTATGGTGGTGTTGAGGCGCTAACGCACATCCTCGTTCACAACTGGGACCGAGATGAGATTGTGGAGCCTGTCCTGTGTGCCTTGACACATCTGACCCGCGGTCATGCGCATGAGTCAGCCGCACGTAACCTCATCCCTCAGGTAGGAAGTGTGAATATGGTCTATGCTTCATATTACTGTGAATTTTTGTGAGTAAATGTTGAAGTCAAATGTCTAGGATCGCATGACTGTGCATTACACAACATTTTCATTTCCCTGGCTTGGCGCTCAGCAGAATCTCTTTCAAATTGAATTCACCAGGTATGACCGAATGCTTGCAGTCTTTGCTGCACCGCAAGCTAATTCATTATCGCTTCAATTATAATTGCCAAATGATTTCAGTAATATCTACAGTCGACAGGGTTACATTGCCTTTTCTATTTCACTAACTGCTGTAGAATCACATGTTGAGTGAGGAATAACTTATGAGTAGGGCGATTTTTTTATTGACCTAAAAATTAGTTTTTTTGATCCATCGAATTGACTTCAAAACCATGAAAATTGACTTTAAAAATTGACCTAAAAACTTTATCAAAAACTTTATTCACCACCGACTAAAAATTCATCGTAAAAACAAAACATGTGAAAACGTCAGATAAGCTTACTTCAAGAGTTATTCACATAAGAAACAATGTAGCTTTCAATGTTTTCCTCAAGAAAATTCCGATCATCAGCCAAAAGATTGTTCAATTTTGAAAAAGCACGTTCAACATCTCTACTTGATGGCTGAGCATTTTGCAGCATGTGATACTCACTTGGTGAAAGATTCCCCCATGCATCAATAATTTCTTGTAGAACCTCTTGTTTAGATAGGCGTTCCTCCAAATATGGCAAAATGCTTGCAGGATCAAGTGACCCTAACTCACTTTTCAAACCTCGGAAATCTTCATACGCTTGAAGAATTGTGTAGTTCTGATTTTCGAACTTTTTGACAATATTTGCACTGGTCTGTAAGTACAGACACAGACAAGTTCGTCAGCTTTTTCTCGAGCATTGACCGCTTGCTTTGCTTTCTGTACCAATAGACCATCGTCAGAAAAGCTCAATACAACTGTTTTGACTTCATTGAAATTGTCTGAATAGTATGAAGCTGCTTCGAGCCATGATGCCCATCTTGTCAGAATGGGTTGTGGCGGAGCACCAATTTTCTCGAACATGTTCAACCGTGACCGATTTTTAACAGTTGCCGATTTCACTGTTGCAATAAGATTGTCAATGGCGCCAAAAGTACCTCGAACTCTTTCTGAGCAATTGTGTATTAAGTGAGCTAGGCACGTGAATGTCGAAGCTTTGGATACAAAGATTTCAAAGTTAGACCGCAGCGGATCATATACGGAGCAGCATCGGAGATGAATAACAGAACATTTCCTCTTTCAACGTTCATCATTCAAATCGTGCCATCGATCATTCTTAAAACATTATCTGAATCAACTTTTTGAATAGTTTTGCAAGAGACTAAATATGTTTTATGTGGTTCGTCAAGGCGTCCACACATGACATTCAGAAACTTCAAATTTTTGCAGCAGCTTTCATCCGAAATTACGAAAATGTTCTGATCCTTAAGTTTCCTCTCAATATCGTCAATTTTACTCTCTCCTATCGACTGAACAATACGTCGAGCAGATGATACCGAAGGCAAATCACGTCCGCAATAATCAGCAAGTTTCTTTGCGCTTGGATGCCTCAGTTTATTGAGCGGAATATTCAGCTCCAGCAAGCACTGAACCAATAATTCTTTAAATGGATCCTGACGAAAATGCAAAAAAGCTTGTTTACCTGACGAGGACGGAACACAATTGTCTTTACTTTGATTTGCTGAACGTTGATTAAGCTTTCGTGTATGTATACTTGCACATCTGTGCTGTTCAACAAAATACGATTTTTCACATGTGACAACCTTTTCACATAAAACGCAAAATAGTTCATTGCTTGGCGTCAGTCTGAATTCTTCAGGAAATTTGTTTTTAAAAGAAAGTGCTTTCTGTCGGAGAATTGCTTTCACCTTGGGCATTTTGACTATACTCTAGTAAAAGATCAAGTAGCGAAGACTGAATGAGTGATCGACGCACAACTCAGGTGAAGATGGCAAAATGATCATCGATATTTATGCTAAGTATTAGACAACAGCGATTCGTCAGCCACTAAATATGACACGCAGACAAGGGAAGATACTCTTAGTCTTTGTGATATGACGTCGATAAACTTATTGGCAATGCCGCGTGACTGTGGGCTTCTCATTTCTCTATCGTTTGTCTCAGTTTTGTCTACGCACTGCAGTCTTTGTCATTGTGAGCGACGTGGAGTCTGACGTGTTAACGCTGGAGGGAAAAGGGAAAAATAAACTCATTCACATGACTCATTCATCACATCGCGCGCTTTGTTTTAGTTGTTTCGCTTCAATTGGCCATGGCACCCTCAAAGTTGGTGTCGTGGCCTATGCTGTTATATATGCTATTTATATAAATCTATGACTATTGACTTTATTGACCAATACTACAAAAATTGACCATATTGACTTTATTGACTTTATAATCGCCTTACTTATGAGTATTTTACTCAATCAATTCCTACACTATATTCCTATATTATTCAATGCTACTTCAGATTTTATTAGTAGTACGTAATATGTAGCAGATCAAATAATAGAATATAATTCAATTTCAGTGTCCGTCAGCTCTTAGCACTTTGGTTCGAGTTGTTGGTCCAAGAACTGGTCGCCTGTCAGTTTCATCCGCACATATCTCTGGCCTTGCATCTCCATCTCATCACTCCACTCCAGACTACCGGTGGCCTATTGTTCGAGCTGGTCTTGGCCTTGTTCACAATCTGTGTGTCGATGACGTCACTCGTGATCAACTGAAGTGAGTGAAGTAATTCAAATTAAAGACACAAACCTGTTCATAGAATGCTCAGTGAAATAATAGCCAATACTTAATCAAGTGTGTTGTTCCTATCGAAACTGAATGCGATTCAAAGCTTTCAGTCCTAGCTCGTCTGTCAATCGATATTTCTATCATATGGAGAACATCTAATTATTTATTTCCAAATATGCAGTCGACAAGCATTATTTTTGTTGAATCCTTGTCTAATTTGTTCTTTCCAGGCAAGAAGGACTCCTTACTCAGCTGCCATCACATCTGTCTATTGTCTGTTTCTCCTGCGGCCTCAACGTTGTTTCCCCTCTTCCCACTGCTCTGTCAGGCCTCACACTGGGCGGAGTGGCAGTTGAAGATCTCCTTGAATGCCTTCTCCTCGCTTTCCAAGCACTTATGCAGAATGATGAAGACTCACGCCTGTGGCTGCTGGGATTGACACGCGGGTCAGTGGAAGAAGCCACTCCTCGAGAGATAGCGCTGAGGATTCTTGGTATCCAGCCTTCATTGTGGAGAGCCGATGATCCACAGGGCGTCGCTTGGAGTCTCGTCCTGCGTGCTGCCCTTTCCTTCCTCGCTGAGTTGGCGCTAGAGAAGATCTTCGCCATGTCATTGAGAGGCTATGTGGAACCATTGTTGAGAGTTCTTTGGGACAAGGAGATGAATGAGAGTCTCGGTAAGTCAAATATCAGAATATTTGCAATCCATAAATGTACATGGGCTGGGGAGTGCACCACAATGTATGTTGAAGCCCCGGTTTTAAAAGCAGTTTTTGAATAAAACATTTATGAGAAGTAATTTTTGAAAGAAATAGGAACGAAAGTTTTCCCAGTGTTTCGCTCATAATCTATTGAGCATTCTCAAGGCTTCAGACAAAAATTATGGACTGAAGTAATTACAAAATTATAGTATACTTTTATGCACATTTGTATTGGTAGATTACGTTGCTCATGCTATGTGGGATTCACGTCGCGACATTTGTTCAAAAGAGTTGGAGAACATCGGCACTCCGTGGTACCTAGGTGAGCATTGCCTACAATCCAGCTGCGACCAAGCAATTTCTGTGGAGAGTTTCAAGTTCTTGAAAGAATGTAAGAAAGGCGATCTAATGATCTGTAAAATGTTATTCATTCAGACACTTCATCCTCCTAATCTGAATGGACAGATGGAGAGATGAAAATTACCACACTTGTCAATAAATTTATTCCAAAAATAAGAAGTCACGACGTTTCGGATGATGCTACAGCCATTATCAAGTGGAAAGAACCAGTCTGCAAAAGAACACCAACTATCGAACATGAACGCTATTTACAAGTCTGTTTGCGGTAAGAACATCATGTTGATAAAAACCATCATTAAGATTCAATACATTAGGTTGATTGGACTTAATAAAAGCAGATTGTAAAACTCTTCTGACTGTTGGGTTACTACAATAAGACAACACTCTACAATTATCAAAATCAATCAAATGTCCGGTATTGTGCGAATGGTGGGCAAGGGCGTTATTCATGTCAAAATTTACAACTGCTTTTCTATGTTCTTTAAAACGAGTGGTAAAAGATCTGCCAGTCTCTCCTATATAAAATTTATCACAATTTTTACAAGGGATGCTATAGATGCCGCATTCAGTTTTTTTACATTTGTTATTTGAAGAGGAACTAATCGTGTTAGGAAACTTAAAAACAAGTTTGTGATTAAATGAATGAGTGAAACGATGATTTCTCGAAGTATGAAGAGAAGAAACAAAAGGAACAGATAAAAACCCACCATTCGCACAATACCGGACATTTGATTGATTTTGATAATTGTTAAGTGTTGTCTTATTGTAATAACCCAACAGTCAGAAGAGTTTTACAATCTGCTTTTATTAAGTCCAATCAACCTAATGTATTGAATCTTAATGATGGTTTTTATCAACATGATGTTCTTACCGCAAACAGACTTGTAAATAGCGTTCATGTTCGATAGTTGGTGTTCTTTTGCAGACTGGTTCTTTCCACTTGATAATGGCTGTAGCATCATCCGAAACGTCGTGACTTCTTATTTTTGGAATAAATTTATTGACAAGTGTGGTAATTTTCATCTTTACATTTGACACCGAAGTGCATTTTCGAATTATCCAACATGGAACGATGGATTCTGTAAAACCATATCTTGTCAGTGAGAAGTTGGAAAAATTTTCGCTCTTTTTTCTTTCAAAAGTTCTAGAACAACTTTTTAAAACTATTCATTTTATCCCTCTGACAAAACAGTTATTCATTGATATGAAAAGCTTGGTCCATTGTAGTTAAGTACAACATGCGGCAATGGTGCCTTACGTAAATGCGTGCTGTATATTAGTCATGAAAATCATTGCATAAATGCACAATTGGTGTGAAAATGTGCAACGCATTGACTGCACATTGTTTATAAAATATTTTGGGAATGCCAAATATTAAGTACTACATTATACTTGGTTCAATTTATTCAACTCTAACTGGAAATAGTATCCACCATTTCCATTTGCTAATTTGAGTAGAAAATAAGGTTGCAGGTAATTCATATAGGATGCTTATAACCTATATGCATGTATTTCTTATTATATGTAGAACATACAGTTTTAGTACATTAGTTCGAAGCATAATTGTTGTACCCAATAATAACTTTCTGCACTCTAAATTTCTAGGTAATGAAAAATCGCTGAAAGTGACAGGAGGTTCTGAAATGCATGGATTTATTGGAAATTTGACAATTTTCTCGTTGTTTCAGCGCTATACGCAGCTATTATTCTTCAACGAATTTCTCATCACTTGGGAGAAGCAGAAGGCAAGAAGCTTAGATCGAAAATTGACAAAGCAGTGGGTAATTCCTTTGTTAACGATGTCAGAGGTGTTGAGATGCAACCTTTGCGGAATACATCAGCTGTTAGTCCAGCAAGTTTGCGTTCCAGTAATTTCGATCGTCACATTAACTACAGTAAGTATATTCCAATGGCTTTCATTGAAAACATCGTCAAAATATCGTAACTTTATATCAGGAAATGCTATGAATGAATAGACATCCAATTAGTACCAAGATTTTCATGGTCTGAGCATGGATAACTGTAGGATGAATCAGAACATGGTAAATTGTAAGTTCAAGAAGATTCACATTTATGTCTATGATCTTATCAACGCATAGAATATTGTCCATACGAATTTCAAAGTCATCCAACAATATCCATAGAAAAACATACGCAAACCAGATTTTGAAATCAATCAATAAACATTTTGATGATAACATGAAATGATGGATATGAATTTAAATTGGAGGTTATGTAACATGAATTTAAGTTGACTATCTATCTAGTCAAATTCATCGAAATAATTATTGAAGCGATTAAAGATACAATTAAGTATATGATTATTTTTAGTTGCCGAGGAGATTCCTTTCCAATTGACTACTTGGGATAGAGGTTGGGACTATTTGCTTTTTGAATTTGATGCGTTGAAAGTAGATTAATTAATGTTATTTCGAATGTCATTGTTTTTCGGTCATTAAAAATTAAGCGTTTATGTAATTCCTACCCACTGAGAACTCGGACGGTGCTGAGCTAGGCGATACTTGTCTATTTATACTTGTCTTTGATAGTGCCTCTTTGCCCTGATGCCCCTTCTGCCAATCCAATGGAACCCACGGGGTTCGACTTCTAGACCCAGAAGATCGCTAAGTCAAGAACTCGGCCACTGTGTCACGGAGACTTAGTTATGAACATGGGCAGGATGTGAACTACAATTTTGATGACAAAGAAAACGACAATTCAGTATTAAAAAATCTGTTTTTATAAGAAGACGCATGAGTTGAAGATAAATCATTTTCTGTATTAAGACCAATTTTATGACACTCAACTCGAAGACTTATTGTAAAAGATTCTTTACAACTTTAATGATGACAGGGATTTGTAACATTATTTCTTTGCGCTGTACTAAAGCAGCGGTGGCCTTGTGGTAGAGTGATCGATTTTCATTTAGGATATCCGAGTCCGAGCGTAGATGCATAAGTCGATTCAAGCTTCAGAATTTAATATCAGAACACTATGCATTCATGGTTGATATTGGAAGTTCACCAGGTGATATTATCATTGGGTCAGTTCATTGCGTTCAGTAATCGTCTATCAATCGCTATGGACACCGCAAACTGCAAATAGGGATGAGTAATCACTGCCCTATGCACTGCCATGTGACAGGACGTTGATCTTTCAGCGTATTCAATTCATATGTAGGTGTAATATGTTAATCAGAAGCTGAAGCGGTGTATATGATAGAAGATATTAGATATGAGCAGAACAAATGAAAGGAAATTTACAAGAAAGTGGCTAATGTAAGATTCCACGCCCACATCAGCGGAAAGTGCGCCTAGCGTTTGTCAGCTGACCCATGAGAATAGGTTTTCCGACATCGACAACCTGTCATGGGGCTTTCGTGTTTAAATGGAGCGGATCATCGTGTTACTTTTGCGTAAGATACTCCTTTCATAATTCAATTTTTTCTGAGCTTTGACACGCTTTCTTGTCGATTGTCTTGATATTTGATCAGCATGGAAGTAGAGAATTAAGTGGATTGCCATTTCTGGTGATTCCACTAATCAGACAACATGAGCATGTCCTTCGAAGGAACTTGTCGATCATTCATATCCTTGAGCCACATGGTCTAGAGCAGTGTTTCTCAACCGTGGTCTAAGAGGCAATGAGCTGCTAGTTGGGGCTCCTGCGCACAAAAAAGGGGAAGGGTAGACAGACTCATTAATTTAATGATGCAGCATTAATATGAAGATATTATTCAGGGAGAGCACTTTCGACATTGCCCCTTTTTGAGTTGCCCAGATTGCAGATCAAGGTGCTGACGAGCGTAGGGCAGAGATAAGAAAGAAAGCATTTCTGCATTTTGCATCTGACATTAGAGATCACAGGAATCACAGACGGCTTTGTCATCACGCAAGTGACACACATGACAAGCACCTGCGGCCCTCCAACCGAGTCAGCAACATTATTAAGATCTAAAGGACAACTGATGTGATGTAACAAACAAATGGCAGAGTCACAGAATTTGATTGTTTAACTCTTTGAGTTTGCTAGAAGTGCAGACTAATTCAAAACGATGGCACATGCAGGAATTTTGCAAGTGATCAAAAAGGAATTCCTAATACGTTACAGAGATAGGGGAAAAAGTCGAGCGTCGCTTTCGGAGTGCTGAAAATTCCATCAAAGTTCTTCGATTGCCATGAGTCCTTTAGATTTGAAGAATTTAGATAATTACGCACAAGTTTTTCGCCATGATGTAGGTCCGTCCGACCATTATTACAGAAGATAGCAGGCACACGAAAATTGGTTCATTTTGTGATCAGCATTCCTCACTGAATGCAACGAGACAGCGACATGTGACCGAAGTGGTATTGCAACACACACGCAACTGGCTGGTGGTGTCCAAAAGCGGGCTGACAACTTATTGTTTGAGAGAGTTTGTGTCATTTCCTATTGTATCCGATATAAGACTCTTCCCTTCCAGTAAACGAAGACTGAACGAACCAGTTGTCTAATTATGTGGGTGGAGCGGTGTCCAGGTCCCTCCCGACATTGTATTAAGTTGAATGCAGTTTCAAAGGAGTTGTTTACAAAACGCGCTGCAATCTTGATGCGACTGACTGAGGGGACTTGCGTTCGAAGCTAACGCAGCACTTATAGTGAGAGTAGTGACTTGCGGAACAAAAACTTGAATGAGGTGACACCCACTTATGTTTGCTGACAGTAACTCAATTTCTTGAATTGGTTTCAAACCTTCGAATCCGCCTCTATAGTAAGTCATGGATATAAACGGTAGGATTGCTGGTTCACTTTTTTATCCGCTCTCGAAGTGAATAAAGCAACAAGGCGCCTACCAAGAAGTCTATATTACTCATCAATTACTGGGATCTTAACAAGGTTGAGAAAAACATTTCGTACTAAAGCGGGTTTGGCAGGGATGAGTAATGGCAAAAGCAAACTTTCAACATCATGCTTTTAGACGGGGTTTGTACTTATAAAAGGGAGTTGTATCAATGTTGAGAGATGTGAACTAGGCCAGCTGATGAACCATTTTTTTAACTGAGAATGCAACTCAATAGTCAATTATTCTATTTGTTCTGTTTATTATTATATTCCATTTTATTATTGTTATTATAATTACTAATTGAGGTGTAGAAAACTGTATTACACAGTAGACTTGTAAAGGTTCATTGATAAATCACGCCTTAAAAATTATCAATGAAAGTAATCTAGGAGTATATTGTATAAATACACTTATAACTCATATTTAAAACATGTACTGCATAGACTTTAGATCATAATTGTCTCTTATAGGGTAAAACCCATTTGCAATTACTGACTTATGAAGTTGCTTAGAACTTTTTTAAATAAGCAATTTTATTTAGAAGGATGTCTGATGAAATTCGATCACTTTTCTAATTTCCGTTGTAAAAAATGCATTGAGTTTAACGATGGAAATGCTCGGACAATGCTGCAAACAATTAACTGATGTCATTTAATATCAAATAAAGGAAGGAGATTTTCTCCTTTTGTACAGCTTCTTAAGTTTTGACTGTTTCGCTTTGAGGTGTTACTTATTATCAACAACATGCTGGAAATGAGCTCGTCTCAACTGTTCAAGTCAGGAAGGCGTTAAGGAAGTCTAATTGATGAAACTTGCAAAAGAGTTGATACCTAGATGATGAAATGAGCGTCCTGTCAAGCTTTCGAATACAGAGAGTATTATGTGAATGACAGGAAATAAATAGCTAAATCCACAACTTCGCCGCTATCTACGTAGCGTTTGAAACAATTGTTGAAAAGTTTAAAAGTGAGCTACATGCAGTGCATCGTATTCAGATCATTTTAAACACAATAACATAATACAATCTGTTTATTATTTTGAGGTATTGGTATGATATATGCCGCTCGCTAACCTGGTATAAGAGTCGTGGACTGTACATCGATGAAATGAAATAACGTTCTTACCTACAGACACAATCCATCTTATGCAATGTTCACCTTGTCGGTCGATTCGGTTAACTATTTTCTCAATTCACTATCTTGTTCCAAGAAAATTATGAAGTCATACCTGCAGTACATGTAGATCCAATAATTTTCCTGGTTTAATGGTGATTCATTTATTTTTATCCTGCTTTGCAAAAAGTTTCTAACAGTTAAACGTCGATGCATTCTATAGAATCATTGCTGAAGAGGAAATTCTCGAAAGTTTTTTTGAAGTTGCAACTTGCTGAGGATGCTGAGCAGATTTGAGGGAAAGAAGCCAAAAATTTTGAACAGAATTGATTCACATACATGCTTCAGTAGCGTCGATAGCTACTGTCATCTTTGCATAGAGATAAAAGACAACAAAGGGTTATATTTGCAATCATTGAAAAATCAATAATGTAGAAGTGGCTCTTATTGCGTGTTGCTGTTCAGTAGTTGATTCTTGTTGGTGAAAGATTTGATGTATAACGATTCAGCAATTTTCGCATATGGCGTTTATATCATTATTTTGAAATTTTCTTTCCTCGGTACGTGTTCACGCATTGAAATCTCGGATGGTTGTCTTCCTTTTAGTTGTCTGTTGATTCGTTTGTGTAAATGCCGAGGAGTCTCTCCGAAGTAGCCTTTTTGCTCACAAGAATTTTTGTAGACGAGGGAAGAGAAATCGTCAAAAGGAATTTCATCTCTGTTTTTTACAAGGTTTTGACTTTTCAAGGTGGTCCATAACTGAGACCGCTTGGTCCATAACATCGCTCCGAAAGCAGAAAATGTCCCATCACCATGTGTCACATGAGACGCTCTTATTTGAGATAGGGACAAGTCATGATGAAATCTCAGACAAGTCTCTAAGACCAGATGAATGATAGAAGGCTAGATCTTTGGCTTGTATCAGGAGCCATCTCACCAAAGCAATTCCACACAAGAAGGCATACTTTGTATTCGATTCGTTCTTTAATAGGAAGCCAATGAAGCTCATTCATTCTATCATTTATATGCATGTCTGTCTTTTTACATCCCAATATTAATCTCCAGTTATTAATTCCAGTTGCAGTTTTGAATTATTTGCAGCTTGCAATTGATCCTGTTGATCACCACAAGATGCTAGTATACCAGGAATTTATCACTAACCTTTCCAGCTCACATCAAGGAAATTATGTTATTTTGATTTTGATTTAATTGTGTATGAGCTGTAATTTAATTAGCAAAATCAATGAATTTTTAATCATTTCTCCTTTTAAATGAATGGAAAACAAGAGGAATTATTTTCAAAAGACCTAGGATTTCAGTCAATCCTCGAATTTCTAGAATCAAGCCTGTCGATGAAATAAAAACTCCTGCTTTTGCGTTCTCCGACAAATTGAAAACTGAGAAGCATATCAACAACTGCAAAAATAGTCTGTCGCCTGAAAAAATCATGAGTCGACGTGCCATTACCAAATCTATTCACCAAATTAATGACACTCTCATGTTCAATCGGATACTCCATACAGTCCAGAGCTGGCGGGACTTGGACATCTGAGACAAACAAGACCCATCTCACCAAGTTTGTGAAGCACAGTAGTCGTCTTCGTTTCTGCAAACCTGATAATTTTATTGAAAAAGATCGAAAATTTAGATGACAAAATGTACATGAACATTTTACAGAACCAACATCATGTTCTCCACAGCTGCCTTCTCCATCAAAAAGCAAGGTATAATCTCCGTCAACTTCATCATTCACGTCACCGTCCAGTGTGTACTAAGAGTGGCGCCATGAACCTTCTTATAAGACACTCACAAAAATTGCAATCCAGAATGCATGTTTTGCGTTCCCTTCTTTTTCTCCCCCCTTGATTACCACTTCCTTGTGACTTATTATGACCTTCTGTACATGCTGTGCGTCTGTCAACACGAAAAGACAGCCTATTATCATTATTGTTAGCATTAATATTATTATTCAAAATAAGAAAACAAAATATCCTCAAAAATAATAATAAACAAAAAATTATAATCAAATATTCAAAATAATAGAAATTAGCCAAATAACTTTTTTGTTGAACGCTTGTCTGTATAGTTGTAGTTAGCCTTTGAGTTTTATACTGCTTTTTATTAACTAGCTATGGCGTGACATAAACCGATCAGAAGGCGAGGCTACTACTGATGCGGAATTCAGTGCTTAAATTATTCGAGTCTGCCTCTGCGATATTTTATGATTTTTTATCACCCGTTGCACTCAGTATTTTCACATGGTAATAATTGATACAATATTGAAAAATTGCAGCTGCAATTCTATCCAATTGCAAATGGTTTAGATAATTCGCTAATGTACCAATATTCAGATGGAAAACGGATAATTTACTTTTCATAATTGGTTCTTCACAAAGTTCAGCTACTGCTGAATTTTTTTCAATTAAAGATAAATTTCATTCGGAAGTCATCAAACATGGACTAAGGGGTTGGATGCAGAGCCGATTGTCCAATAATTGTGTCCATGACACTTGTGTGAAGTTGGTGGAACCATTATTTATTACAGCGAGATTCTTTTCGAAACAACTTCTATATCAATGTAAGCCTCCGGATCACGGATCTGGGTCCTAGTCGTGCATGAGAAATTCAAGTTTACAGTTAATAGCTGTTCCGCTTTGAAGTTAGCGGGACTAACTTCTTAGTTTACATGTGCTTGGGCTACTTACAAGTACTTAGGCCACATGTACAAGTTGCATGTCCCTGACAGCATTTCATCCTGTGAGCTTTCCGCATCATCAGTACTATACAAAGAATCCTAGCATTTATCCCAGTAATCCTAGTATCCATAGATATCCTAGTCTCATTCACCTTAGTGACGAAATATTCCGAGTTCTGAGAAAGCATGTGAGAAAAGCGTTGATGTTGATATGATGATGATTCGCAGGTTACCACTACGGGATTGGATGACTACCATTATTTTCGTGAATTCGTCTTTATTTCTCCATGTGAAACGGATATGAGTATTACGACAGAGAGACCGAAGTGAGCTTTGGAGCAATTTTGTCTTCATGATTTAAGTCACGAACTTGGATTTTTTTATTCGAAAAGATGAAGCACAGCAGGACTTATCTATTCTCTTATGGTAGTTTACTGCACTCACTCCACGTTTAACGTCTTCTTTTCACCGTATTGCGATGGTTGGACGCCGTCGAATGTTGGTCCATCTTGATGGCATTTCTCCACGATGTTCGATCTTGTGGGCTGATGTTGAGAAGATCAAGCTTTCGCATATCCTCCTTGATGTTGTCAAGCCATCTCTTCTTGGGGCGACCTCGTGGGTTAGGTCCAGGAACCTCAAGGGACAGGATTTTCTTAGGCCACGAGTTGTCATCCATTCGCTGAACGTGACCATACCAGCGCAGTCTTCTTGTACGTATCACATCTTCAATTCTGCGAATGCCGAGCCTCACGCGCAGATCGTCCATGGGAACGCGGTCGGCAAGTCGCTTTGAAGATATCCACCTCACCATTGCATTGTCATTCCGGATGAAGCGATCAACATCCTCACTGGTGAGTGGCCAAGTTTCGCTGGCGTAGAGCAATATGCTGTGGACACACATGTTGTACACGTACCACTTTCACATTGGTAGGAGTCGCTTGTGCGAGATTAGCAATTTCGCCTCGGCACACTTTGCACTTATAGTTGGGGTCATCTTTAAGCTGTCCACGGATCCCCGAGCACTTGTGATGTACTACCCAGTGCTTGTAACAGGAGTACAAGTTAGAATTGCGTCCTACACCCTGTCTACAGACGCCGCATGGAAATTTACCGACAGGTTTTGGAGCTCTGCTGTCCTGGTAGGTGCTGTGCATAACTTTGGTCTTCCTCACATTTACACGAAGCCCACGAGATTCAAGGCTACTTTCCACACGGCGAAATCCGCAACGAGAACCAGGTCATCCGCATACAGGATTTCCCATGGGTAACCGTGTCGAAAGTTGCAAGATAGCGCCTCCATAACGATTATAAAAAGGAGTGGACTGAGTACTGAACCCTGGTGTACTCCCACTGTGACATCGAAACTGCTGCTGTAACACCCATTGACGCGAATGTTGGACGTCGAGTTCATGTACATTGCTTGGACGACTTGAACTATCCACTCCTCGATGCCAGCCAAACGCATAGCCCACCATAGGACCCTGCTTGGTATGCGGTCAAACACCTTTTCAAGGTCAACGAACATGAAGTGAACGTCTTTTTTCTTTGCAAGGAACTTTTCTTGAATCTGGCGCAAGGTGAATATTGCGTCCGATGTTCCACGACCGGGGATGAAGCCAAACTGCATCGAATCGATGTCGACTTGCTGTCTGATGAGGGGCTCTAACACGCGTTCCATAACCTTCATGAAGTGATCTTGGAGTTTTAGGCCTCTGTAATTTGTTCTATCAAGAGCGTCTCCTTTGCCTTTATAGCAGCTGATGATGGTTGACTTGCTCCACTCCTCGGGCACCTTCTGCTCTCTGATTATGGCATTGCAGAGCTTCACAATGCAGTCTGTGACCATAGCATCACCCGCACGTACCATTTCCACAACAATACCTGAAGGACCAGCAACCTTGCCATCTTTCATTTTCCTAACTGCCCGCTCTACCATATCAAATGTTATGAAAGGAGCCGGGCCGACTTTCGGGTACACTTCACTCAGGGTGGACGGATCTCAGGGAAACTCCATATTAAGCAGCTTTTGATGATGTGATCTCCAGGCTTCAACCTTATCTTCGTCTGAAAAAGCCAGACACCCATCATCACGTCTGATGCACTTTTCACCTATGACGTCCGCGTTTTCGACCTTCATTTTCCGGCCGATTTTAAATATGTGATTTTTCTTATCAACCACATCAAGATTGGTGAACTTCTCTTCTTGAGCTCTCTTTTTAGCGAAGCAGACAGTGGACTTGGCATCACGCTTCGCAGCTTGATAGGCCTCTTTGTCGCCTCCCCTCTGCCACTCTTTCCAGAGTTTCCGCTTACGCTTTATAGCTGCGTCAACCTCCTCATTCCACCACCACGTCTCTCTACGCTTGACCGGACCCGCTTTCGAATAGCCACATGTTGTTTTACTCACACTCTTTAAGGACGAAACCAAAGTCTCCCAAATTTTGCTAACTTTATCACTCGCTTCCACGGTGTGAAGCTTCTCAGCTATCCGGTTTTCGAAAACTGCACGGCTTGTAGCCGATTTGAGCTTCCAAATGCGCAATGCCGGATTTCTGCTTTTCTTTACTTGTGTTTTGACATAGATGTTCATATCACACACAAGGAGCTTGTGCTGAGAAACACACTCTTCGCTTCCAATTACTTTCACATTTCTAACAAACTTGAGGTCAGATCTTATTACCAATATGTAGTCGACTTGGGTCGATGTTGCACCTGATTTATACGTGACCAAGCGAGATGCAGTTTTCTTCAAGAATGAGTTGGTCACAGAGAGATTTAAAGCAGCACACAGATCGAGCAGCCTTGTACCTTCAACGTTTCTGGAACCAAATCCATAATTATCGAGGATGTCCGCGAAACCAATCGTTGAGTCTCCAACATGGCAGCTAAAATCTCCGCAGACAATAAGCATCTCACTTTCAGGGACCGTTGTTAGATGATTTAACAGGGTATCGTAGAACGAATCCTTTTCATCCTGCGGTCGTCCAACTTGAGGAGCATACACACTGAAGACATTGATAATCTGACGATCGTTTAAGAATCTCATCCACAGAATTCTCCCATTGATCCTCGTGACTGACAAAACTTTGTCAATCCACTCCTCAGCAACTAAGACGCCAACACCACCAAAACCGTCCTCATTGCCCTTTCAAAAGCACTTGTACTTCCTGCTTTCTCCCGTGACAAGTCTTGCCGATTCCCCTCTCCAACGCGTCTCTTGAACACAGCAGATGTCAATACCTCTTCGAGTCAGCATTTCTACTACTTCTCCAGCTCTACCCCGTAGAGTGCCAACGTTCAAGGAAGCAAAACGAAATTTACGCATTCTCTTATCTTTCAAATGTCCTCTGCTCGCATTCCAGTCCGAGGCTGCTGGAATGGACCCCTGATCGCCTCTCTCACATCAGTCCGGGGCTGCTGATGCGCCCTCCTGTTCGCCATCCGTGGGTCCGGAGGTGGCCCCCTCTGCATCGTACATTCATTGGCCAACATTTTCATTGAATAGAAGCAGGGTTTTACGGTTGGATGCCCTTCCTAACACCAACTCCAACTTTGTAGACAGCTGTTGGAGAAAGCTGTTGGTTTCGAGTTTTCCTTCTCACAGTGTGGCTGCCTCAACGCTTTGATGGCATTTCCTCCATCCGGGTCCCACCACCCTCCCCAGATGCTGGGGTTAGCCAGGTTATTTACAGCCGCCCAGCACTCGGCTGCGGTTGAATTAGTTACTACCGGCAGAATTGAAGATGGCAGTATCCAGGGGGCACGACCTACAAGCGCTACCAAGTAAGTAATCCAAAAGGGGGTTGAAACCTGGACCTTATGGACTCGTGGACGTACAACCAAGCCCCCCAAAGTAAAAGATAAGAAATTTGACTTGTGTGAAGTTGACGGAACCACCCCGCGGAACCATTATTTATTGCAGCGAGATTCTTTTGGCAACAAGCTTTGCTTTATCAGTTTCAGCCCTCTGGTCACGAATCTGGACTCAGATTTATCAAATTCCCAGTCGTGTTTGAGATTTCGAAGTTTATAGATTAAAGCGGTTCCGTTGTGAAGTTACGGGAGCAACTTCTTTGTTCCGCTGATAGGCGCAGTAAATCGAGTTTTATTTTGTTATTACCATATTCTACTTATTGCGCTGATCACAAAAAAATACATCATTTCTGACAACAGTACAGTTAAAAACGGCAATATTGCTACATTTTCATGTACGTGCGTGAAGTTAGCGGAACTACCCAACGGAACCGTTTTTTTTTTACTACAGCATGATTCTATTCAAAACATCACTTACTTTATCAATTTCAGCTTCCTGACCATGAATTTGGGCTCAGATTCCACAAATTCGCAGTCGCTGTTGAGAAATTCAAGTTCACACACGTGTCCATGACTTTGATTCCTGTATTTTAAAAGCGATTTTCGTGAAACTACGTAGTGTGATATGCTTTTTGTTCAACACACTTTTAGGCAATTCTTTCTTAATGCTGTAATTCTTCTTTCCAGCGGATTCTGGATACAATACCAATACTGAGATCGGCTATTCAATGAGTCCACGTCTTGATCGGCAGACGGAATGGGTTACAGAAAGTGGTGTGTAAAGCCTGCAACAGTCAACGTAAATTCCAAAGAGGTGCATTTTTGACTTAGACAAAAATTTTTATCTTGTTATTCATTTGTTAATTTTGTGCATATAAGTGACACTTGATAAACCCGTGCCATGCAATATTCAAATGTCCAACTGAATTCATTCTATGGCAATCGATCTTGTCGACAATTTTGCATTTGTAAATACGGAACTTTTATTTTCTGACTTTGTATCTGATAATGTTCTCTAATGATGATTCCTTCCTATGCATTTCCCGTTTTGGAAGTGAAGTTGATGGAAATGAAACTTCGTAGAATCCAGTCACGACATAAGTCTTATTTTTCGAAGAAAACGCATTCGATGGATTGGCAACTCGCTTAGATAAAATTTCATTGTGAAGATGATTCTGTCATCATTTCCTAGTTAAGAAGTAACCAAAAGCATGACAGAGTTCCTTGATAGGTGCAATCAAGCTTCCCTCCAACTGTCCATATTTTTGAGTAGAATGGCCTCCCTGGTTTCCGTGGCACAGAGGCTAGGTGCTTGGTCTAGCGATCTTCTGGTCTAGAGGTCGAGTCCGAAAGTGTCATTTGAAACCGTCGGAAGGAGTGTCCGGACTAAATGATCACAACGCTCTAGAAAAGTCTGACTGTGTCATTACCGTCCAAGCCCACAGTATGAGGGGCAGTGACGTTAAACCATTAATCATGGCCATACCTGCTGTGATATATTTTTTTGTCCAACCCTTCGAATATCTTTATCAAGGATGTAATTCCCGTCTGGATAGCAATCGTTACATGCTTCACATAAAACCAAAATAAGAGAATGTTCATCTATATTTTTGACATTCTACGAATTACATAAGAGTTGTCTTCTTTGAAGATATTCGAAATAATTCCCATTTTTCATGGAATTCAATTGGAATTTATTTCATGCTACAGGAGATGCAAATTCTCTAGTCGCCCGTTTTGGCCTTTATAGTATTCTAAAGGGCGCCTCTGTGGACAGATAAAGATAAGTGTCAGTTTGCTTGGACATCCATAGTCAGCTTGAGCCAACAGTACCTATATTCAATAAATATTTCACAATAACTCAATATTTTCATGTGTTTGTTGCTATTTATTCCTACATGATTATAATTGTTGCTGTTATTGATTGCAATTAATTATAGAAAAAATCGTTATTCACCATTTTACAAATGCAGAGATCCTGCTGACTTTTTTCTCTGTGGTCGGTCTCTGGATCAAACTCGATATTCACACAGTGCAGCTAAAATGAATTTGAAGACTCAATATTTTCACGTGAAATTCTACGAAGGTTCGAAAGTAGCTTGTTATGAGTATGAACTCAGAGGGCTGGAAGGAAAATTGATAGCCTTATAATTGTGTCCATGACCTTGATTCATGCATTTTAAAAGTTTTAAAACGATGTTGTTCTTGAAACTATATAGTGAGATAGACTTGTAAAAAAACATTCAGTAATTCATTGACAAAAGTTCTATGACAAATCAACATTTGATCTCGTTTATCTCTGTAGTCGGAAATAAATTTCAGCCATTGTCGCATTTCATGGTTTAAATCCTTTTTTTATGTGAATTTTTCAATTTCGAAAGTATATGCCTTTTAAATATCACTGTTTTCTTCCTTGAGGTTTATTTATGATTTGTGCAGGTCCTAGAAAGCGTTAACTCGATGCATTGCTTGATTTTTCTAAAGACTGAATTGAAATCGTGATAATATTCATAAAATATTGATATGAAAAGTGTCGAGGGGATGTCCACGTACAGCTAGAGTCAGAGAATGAATAATATTAGTGCTACATCAAATAGTAGTACCAGTAGTGGTCGAGCATTAGGAACCCACATAGAAACGCTATCCACACACTTGAAAGAAATCCCCGTCGATACCGAGTACCTCATTTACAAAAGGTCGCTCTACTTGGCAGTTACATACTTAGACGTACTCTTGATCTCCCTGAGTCCAGGTGATGATTGCGCCGACCGCCATTGTGTGAGGTCGTGACTTTAAAAAGAAATGTAGGCCCTTTACCGTGAAACCTGAAATAGACCTCCATGGCGGTATATTTTACAGCCTTCGCTCCATCTCTTGGGTGTTTGACTATTTTTCAACATCTCCGAGCCTTAAAAGTATTACGAAGTCCTTTAAATAAGCTTGAATTTGCGTGTGCTCCATTTACAAAACTCTCAAATAGCTAAATGTTTTGCTAAACATCTGATATATTATGAAATTTATTTACATTTCGTCTGATTAGCATGCATGACTTGCTGATTTTGAAGCTTTAAATGATGCTAAATTTAGTTTAAACTGATATATTCAATAAATATATGCAAAATAATAGTTTTAAAACACATATTTGATCGATATTCAACAAATTGATTGATGCAAGCTATTATTGGCAGCAAACATGGAGGTCTAATTCACTCGTGAATTAGTAATGAAGGCTAAACAATCAACAAGTTGGTAGATGACACTATGTTTGTCTAGCTATGCATTGTTCACACAAGAAACCAAGATGCCTAACAGCACGCAATTAACATAGGGCTACTTTTAATGATCAATTATTTAAAGCAGTTGCTAATAAGTAAAGGACCCATTCAGAAGACACAATGAAATTTGAAGAAGTGGCAATAACATATACACGTATCACATATCGGACAGGCCTCACACAAACAAAATATCTTGGTACTCAACTACTAATAGTACCGAAAGGAAGTGGCGGTCTACAGCCTATAGGTGTCGTTCTTTTGCAGGGTGGCGGTTTTTTCTTCAAGCACTTCGTCAGGGTGGCGGTCTTTAAAGTGGCAGAAAGGTGGACGCACTAATTAGGCTACACACATCGCAATGGTGCATAAGTCAAAAATGAAAAAGTTCGCATTTTTGGTGACTACCATACGATCAACCCACAATGTTGTCCTTGACTTAGAAATCGATGATGCATTGAACATAAGCTAGGAAAATATAGGGCCTATTCTCCCCCCACATTCAGTTTTCAATTTTTCCAAATTCACCAAATTTCGTTAGATTTAGTCGCAGTTGGATTTGAAATAGACTTCATTTGTCACTGTGACAGTACAACACCAACAGAGAAGTCTTGCTTGAACCCTGGGATGAATGATTGGTACCTTGGATACTCAGCTAGTGCTCTGTGATCATGAACTTCGTCGAATTGCTGTTTACAGACAAAATAATGACGAACAGTTGCCAAATTCTGATAGTTCTGTAAATGTTCTATAAGTCAGAGGAATTTTACTCACTCAACGCTTTTGCGACAATAATAAGGCTGCCCTTAATAGCAAGAGAAGATCGTTGACTATGCAATACTCACGGCCGTGTCAACAACAAAAATGTGGGGGGGGGTGGAAATACCAAAATACCGTGAGAAGTAACAAAATACAATTTGTTTTAAAAACATAGATTTGACCGATCCGTACCTAGGACTTCACTCTTAGCAATGCTTACAGTACTGTCACATCTTTTGTATTGTTTAACTAAGTTTACAAATTTCTTCCTTGCGGTGTAAAACGTATGACGTAAAATCCAGAAATTTTAGTGTTTTTTTGGAATGATTCTTGTCTTTTGCAATTTGTGGTCAAGATATAGGTCTGCACGCCATTCGAATGGTCTTCGTCTCCTCTAACCGAAAATGTCTTTCATTTTAAGCTTCATGCAGGAGTCTTGGCATGAAAAGTCATTTGAAATTCAAAAACACCTCATTTTTGCATGTCCGCACGAAAAAGACTTTTTTTGGATTGCTGTACAACAAAGAAAAGTAGCATACATTTAAGCGGACTTTGTCTCACGGATCTCCTAACACCTTTGAATTTAAGAAATATCAAGAGTTGAGAAATCAAACTCATTGAAATCAAAACTAGTTTGACATAGCTTAGCTGTCCACAACTTTTTCCGTCATCACATCAACGCCTCCAAATTTGGATTGACTGCATCAATTCAAGAAACTTCACATGCAGAATGCTCAACTGGTCTTAAGTGATAATCAAAGGTCGCTTAACCCTCGGTCTGCTGGCCTCTTTTTGTAACACGGACTGAGGGGACCACATTTTTCCCACTTCTGATCTCATAGAATAACCGGTAAATTTTCTTACAATGAACCCTCTTTTACAATTTGGGCATGGGAAATGCGATGGTGATATTGAATTTGTCAGATGAATTCATATTGATGCCATAAATAGCATATTAAAATCAAAAATCAAATTTTTTTTGATTTTCTATATCTTTTTTGTGTTACGTCATTCAAATATCGAATTATGAAAATAAAATGAATTTTTCAGACTACGCAGTCATGAGATAAAATAAGTTCGTTTCATTTTGCACAAATCTATACAGTAAAATGACTATTTTGAATATAAATACAACTCATTTTTATGATAGACGAGATAGACTACACACATGTGCATGTATGTAGACACTACATGAGGATGATAGGAGCAGTGATTGCATAAAAATTGTATGCATGTAATTTTGTATCAAATTCTTTCCTAATCACATGAAAAAACAATATTACAGAAAAAATCCTACGAATTCATCGACCGCTACTTATGACTTTATAAGTAGCATGTAGGCTAACACATGCATAGTCCTGATTTTATACACAAATAATTACATATTATTGCTGCGAACTCATATGATCGATATACTTCATTAAAGCACATTTTATATCACCATCAAACTGCCATAATTAAAACTTGATGACAAGATCTTAAAAAATATATAATTTTTAAAAGTACAGTACTTTAAACAAATATCACGAAAATAGCCTTCCTGTAGTTTAGAAAAACTAAAATTTTTACAGCTTATCAGAAATACGTAAAAAGTAAGTTGTTATGAAATTTAGCTTAAAATTCGAAGCATGTAAAAAGTAGCGCAAAAATCGATAGGGAGAGGGAATTTGTCCCTTCCCATCAGGGCGATGAGAAATCAAAAATTGATCAAAAAGTTAATTGATGCTCATTGCATCATTTTTCTTGAAAAATTCCACATTTTCTCTAAAAAAAGTGACCACAATTCGTCACTACATCAACGGCTCTCCAAGGTAATCAGTTATTCAAAGGTTGCAAAATACTATCCTTTTTCTTTCTCTATCACTGGTGTCATGGCAGTCGATTCCATTTTGTCTCTAAAAGCAGTAAACAATTTGTACATCTCTCATGTCACTGCGCAACAGCAACTGCTCATATACATATCTCATAGGATTTAATTAATAATGAGTTGCTACTCTGCCTAATAAACTTTACACCGCTTTCGCAGCTAAAATCCATTTGTAGCACAGACTCAGAAGAAGTCAATGGGAATATGCTCACATATTGAATTCATAAGATATGCATCGTTTCTATGAAATTGTTTTAATTAGCTCCTCGTCAGTATGCACTTTTATTAAAGGTCAATGTTTTCGTCGACAGCTGCTGTTTTAACTAGAGGATATCAGCGGAAGGAGATGTATTATTCAAAAGCAGCTCACAATTAATTGACGTATGCAAATAAAATCAATGAAATCGGAACTTGGAAGTTTTGCATACCTTCAACTCTTCATCTGAGTTTGTCTTCGACATATCATATATTATTATTTAAATGAAATATCAGAAACTTAGAGATCAATTTGTATGCATTCAACTTTTCAACTGAATTTGCTTTTGGTTTATTTGATTGTCGGACAATTGAGAAGAGCTTATAACCATGCTCAACGTCCTCCACCTCTCCTACATTTTCATGCCGGCATTCGCCATATATATGCTCTCATTCGCTAGTCGTATTTCACACATGATTGGCATTTCAGTGAGTCCCATGTCCAAATATCTGTCCGGGCCACTGGCTTACACTGCATGATTATACCATGTTGATACTTTACATGATAATTGCCTGTAGCGCATGATTGATTGAATTAACTAATTCTAGGCCCTAGAAAAGTAAAGAGCTGGCCTCTTAAATCTGACTCGGAAGCCGCTGTGTCCAGGCGCCGTTGAACAGCTCAACTGTTGGTGGCAGTCTGAGAAGTGTCTACTAAATTCGATGCGCAATTGACCAGGCGACGGGAGATCATGATGATTTTCCACAAAACAGGCGTAACAAAAACTCCCCAAAGTTTACGGTCGTCGATGTAATAAAGTTAAATTGATTAAATTACCAATTAAATTTTATTACATCGACGACCGTAAACTTTGGAGAGTTTTTGTTACGTTTTTTTGTGGTAGATTCGGTGCATGCATCGAGCTAAGAGTTATTCCGAGAAATTATATAGCGAAATATCAAAGCTGTCAACTTTCCTTCTGATATAAATCATTTTTTGATCTTCAAAATTGAACGTCTGGCTAGCGAACGAGTTCATTCATGTGCTAGTGCATGTCTAGTTCACTGTATCAGTAAACGAGACAAAATTATCTTTTATTTGATCTCTACTTTGATAGGATGAAGTAGTGACGTAATCAGATCGGAAATCATTTTGCTATATATAGAACTCAGCTAACTGTGTGGTAGTTTGGATGGTCGTCGATCAAGAGATCGAAGAGATCAGATCGAGAAAGATAAACATATATTCAAATGTAAAAATCTGCATTTTTCATCCATACAATGATTATAATATGGTTGCATTTATTTGTTATCTTTTCACTACAAGTTTTTTTAATGAAGTTAGTAAATAAGAATTCCAATTTCCTTATTTAGGATCAAACTTTGACATTCGACCAGCTGTAACTCTGACGGTCTACTATTGCGGTCTACTGGTGCCACATTGTGTCGTAGTATCCGATGGACTCTGGATTTGAAAACTCACATCATCAGTGCAAGTCTTTTGACGCATCATTTATAATTGATTGATTCTCAAAAGCATCTGCAAGTGTTTCAGGAGACAACACGCAAGAAAAAAACTTGCCAATTTCAAATATGATGTTTTTTAGTTAATTACCCTTCTTGTAATCTTTGTTTCTTTGTCAATGAGCGGAAATTTAAATAAATGAGCAAATGGCGTCTTTGCAATTATGAGTATTTTGAGAATGGTCATCCGATTCACTGGTTGCGGGTCAGCAGGCAAACAAGAAGTTGAGAGAGTCTTGTGTTTTTATCAGCTTTGCAATGAAGAAGATAGCGGAATGAAATATCAATAATCGATAGAAAACGGTTTCCAAGTGAATCTGAATGATTTGGACACAGATGCTCATATAAAGTAGTTCCCTAAAAGTTCGCAGTCCTTATGAACCGAAGATAGGTGCTGTGCGTCCGAAAAAATGGTACACTAATCCTTTTAGACTATTAATTAAGTGATGCAATAAAAAACTTTTTTAATTGTTCACATTACATTGGAGGATTTTCGGACTAATTGACAAAGTTTTCCATACCTCTTGTGATAAATTCTCCAACTAAGAAAGTTTATTGAGATACTCTTTAAGCTTCAGAAAAATGATATATTATCGATATGTGTGTCTGATTGATCAAAGTCTTTTAACTTTTAAATGAATATTTGAAGAGTTTAGAGTAATTTTTGCATTTATTCCTCTGAGCAATTGCGTGACAGGTCCACCATAATCTTCACATTTATTTTGTAAAAGTAGCTTACTGAGCAAGTCTGAGTATAAATTTGAAGTCTTACATTCAAAAGTAGGGGAATGTCAGCATGCTAACTGAGATTTGCAAGATCTGAAAATACATTTGACTTAATCTGATCGTTTAGTAAGTGATCTAAGCATTTGTCAATTTACCAAAACTACCACTAAAAAAGCATCTACGAGTACATATTTTTGATTTTTGGTAATTCAGTAAGTGTCCGGAGATTTTTGCAAATTGATGTGATTTCATTCATTATATAATTGATGCAGTTTATCTGGTGTGATGCAGTGCTACCTTTGGAAGTAGATGCATGGATTATTGGTTACCTCAATAATTTTGTTGGTCGCCAAAAACCCAGTAAATACTTGCTAATTAAGTCGTCTGTACAGATTACTCGGGTATTATCAAAATTCACCGGGGATTTTTTCTCGGATAGTATACTAATTCCTGTAGAATCATCATTGTCATCATGCTCTAATGAATAGCGCATGTGTCACGGGACGACTGATGTTATGGAACCCTTTAATGAAATCTCAAATTTGATGATAAAAGTTAAGATCGATCGGTAATGTTCTAAAAATTAAAATAGTTAAGAAATCAGCAGAACAAAGAGGCAAGCTCGATCTTCATCTTCGACACATTTACGATTTTAGACCTTGGTGGAGGTGGAGAGAGCACTTTCCACTATTAGATCACTATTAGATCATCTGAAGTGAGATGGCTGTCAGATAGAACATTAAATGTATTGTGCTTCATTCGCTCAAGCATTCATCAAAAATATAATCTTTGAAATTGACGATTTCCCTTTCATTACTTTCAGAACTGGCTAGTCTCCCATCAGCAAAAAATTCTTTAACAAATTCAGAACAAATCGTATCTCTGCTCTCCTGAAGCTCAAATATTCGCACAGATTGCTCGGAGTTTGTTCATATTCAGTTTAGTCTAATTCAATGAATGATGCTAAATAATTTTGTAATTTATCAGATCACAGGCCTACTTACAATAAAAATGATTCTAAATATTCTAAATATCAAAATATACGACGAATAGACGGGAGAGTTACGAAGACATCAGTATGCAACCCTACATGCAAATCTGAAAGACTACGTATCTATTGACAGTCCAGATATACTGAAGCTGCTAAATTACTTTGAAATAGTTAACTACTGTGAATAATGTTCTTTTCCCGTATTTTTCCTATTTTCAGCTTCATTAATTATCATTTATTAACCCCTTTAAGAGAGAAAGGGGCAATTTGCTACCTCCGGCACTTTCAAATTACTAAATACATGTAGGTATATTTTGGTAAATAATCTTTGTCTGGTAATCAATATGTTTAATAATTTTAAGAAAAGTGTGATCGGTAGTGGCTTCTTCACATTCATGATTTAACCTGCAGATCTGATTATTTTGATTGGGGTAACTTTTTGCTCCTTTCCGCTATGGATAAGAGTACACTTTCTAAATGCAATTAATTAAAATTGCAATGTAATTAAGAAATTCTTGTTCAAGACCTTCTAAAGTCCCAATTAATGTCTTAATCATGTACAATGAAAATGCAACCGAAGTCAACAGCTTACGATAGATCAGCGCATTGACCGATTTACCTGTAGAAGGAGACAACCACGATAGACTTAGACCTTTGAAACTTGTTAACCGGCCGTTTGTGCTTCAAATGATGTCATCATGGTAGACTTCTAAATTCACAATACTTTGGAAAAAGATATTGCAATACTGCAAGCTCTCCATGCATCGAAGCGACAGGAAATTTATGATAGTTGGTAGTGTCATTCGGTTGCTGACAGAAAAATCCTGATTTATCAGCTGAAGCAACTTCAAGCTCATCAGCTACAAGCGCTCGGACATTGTTGGATATCAGAAGAATAGAAAGAGTTGCGCAACTTCTTTTTATAGATATGGATTATTGACTTCAAGGATCATCACCTGATTATTTGTAAGGATGGATAGTCATCCGCAAAAAATTGAATTAAATTTTTTAATTCATTATCCTTTTTTAGTTATGAATGTGTTGATAGAAAAGTTTCTTCTCTCTATTACTATTGTTGCTTACTTCTTTTGTTACGCTATGGTTGAATTTTGAATATTCTAATCACAAGTATATTCATGGACTCCACGATTTCCAATATTGGAGTATCCTTCAAACATGCGATATATTATTATTATTATTTAAGTTTAATGCACTTCATTGATAACACGGAAGACGTGACAGTTTGATATAAATTTTTTGCAGATGTTTTCTGAGACAAATTGTCTGTGAAAGCAATTTTCCTTTGTCCGCAGTTAAGAAATGCAAAATATTTCTGAAACATTCTTCAATTCTAATTACTTTGAGTGAAAATAAGTAGTAGTGGTGAAACTACTTGGAGACAGTGCTTCTCGACCCCAACTCCCGAACTTATTTTACTACGCGGAACGTTTACTTAAGTTACTCGATGTGGGACGCGGCACAGATTTTGGAAATTCAAATGATATATAAATACTGCTTATTATAGTAAGTAAGTAGGCAAATTGTGTATTTCATAAATCATTGAAAATCAAGACATGCACGTACAGTTAGACACTGTTTGGGACTTTTAAGTTAAGCTAAATTTGAGTTAAGTTTTAGTTATTTTAGTAAAGGCTCATGTTATAAGTATAAGCCATTATTTATGTATTTTCTTAGTTAATTGAATAATTTGGGTATCTATCAGTTAACCGTCCTCTCCATAGAATTAGAAATGTTGAATATCATTCAACAGATAAATTGGCAAGGTTATTTCTGAAGGAAACTCTTTCTCGCATCACACGCATGTTTGAGTTGTATTCCGTGTACAAATCACTCTTACGAGCAGTTCGTTTGTAATCTCTAAGTTACGTCTCAGCGCAGTCAGTCATGCATCGTACACCTGTCGTAAAGATGATTGATTGCAAACGGATGCAAAATTTCAGAACTTTTGAAAATCTGTTAAAATTGGTGAAATTCTAAAACACTAGGCTACTATTTATTGGACAAGAACAAGCGAGTTAGATCAAATGAATGTCACGATTAGAAAGTTAGTGTCGTGAATTTAGTGTGATTCAGAGCAATTCTTTAGAAGTAAAGGAGGGAGGGAGAAATCACCCTCCCCGAGATATCGAACCTGGTATAGACAGCGGTAGCATCGATCGTCAGGAGCAGTTTTCCGCAAGATCCCTGCTTCGGAATAACTTCTGTGAGAGTGTCATCAAGAACATTCTCTTTGATGTGCTCTCCATGAGGGTCTCATCATTATCACTTTGAGCACTTGCTCATGCACTTCGGCACACTTCATTTTTGTAGCTATGACGTCAAGGACTTCAACCTCGAATTTCCACCTACGCACTGACTATTGAACTTTGTGATTACATTGAAGACTACTGTCTAATGTGAAGACCCTGCAACGGTCAAAATATAATTAGTAATCGTGTAAGTAGGTACTTTCGCGTGATGTCCTTATAAGGCTTTAATCCAAGGTTATGACGACAGTTCTCATTCATGAATACATCGCATCGCCCGGAAGTTGACACCCGGAAGACGTGTTGCATCGTCAACGAGCTTCTCTTGGTCCTACCTGTTCTCACTGACGTGTCATAGCTTTGAGTGTGTAAAACTCCTCTTATCTGACTTGTAGAACAATTACAGCCTCAGAATTAGACAACTGCTCGTCATTTGTCTGTAGACAACAATCACACGAAGTTCATGATCACAGCTGTACCTTGTATTCTAACTGAGTATCCAAGGGATCAATCCTTCATCCCAGGGTTCAAGTAAGACTTCTCAGTCGTGTTGTAGTGCCACTCAGTGACAGATCAAGTCTATTCTAAACCCACTGTGACTAACTTTGACGAAATTTGATGATTTTGGAAAACTTGAAAAATGTGGGTGAAAAGAATAGAAGTACCAAAAATACGAAGAGAATTCACATTGACAGCTGAATGGATGAGCTGCGATAAAAGAATTTAACAGTGGATGCATTTTATGACATTCTAAAGTGATAGCTAAACGAAGATTAGATTCGATGCTTGCACGTCAATCATCAAAGCAATTTTTATGTGAATTGAGAACTATAGTCATTTACCTGATTTAATGAGCAATAACCTGAACATTTTCTATTGATATAAATATATTTACTAACATCAGGAAAACAAACACAGAATCATTCGTTTTCTATAAAATAGAAATTGATGCTTATGTACTCCAAACTAGCTCCAAAAAATGCGAACCACACAAAAATATTGATTAACATAACTTTCTTTTCCAGGTCAATGGAAGTTAATAGAGTAACTGTTTTTATACATGCACACTCAAAGTGAAATAGAAACAACCCGAATTTTTGCAGTGCTTAATCTCATAACATAATTTAGCTGTATGCAAGAATGTTTTAGACAACACTATTATATATTACCCATATAGCAGTGATAAAATAGAGTGCGCTCTTTTAATCACTTAAATGGATTATTCTGAGTTTTGAGGCTTTAGTTAACGTTATCGCTGATGCTGACTTTTGGCTAGCTCTCAATTTGCCAATTTTCATGATAAACAGAATGTTGATTAATCTTCAAGGAATCTTTAACATAGCGTTCATTTATTTAGTGAGAATGAATATAATAAATGAATATGAATTGGAGTTTCTTAATGTACTCTATTGTTTCGAAATTCATTTTCTAAACATGGAAATCAAGTATAAATGTGACGTGCATTATTTCATCAGAGCACTATCTGAAAATGGCTGCTATACGAAAAATGTTATTCTTATACTTCCTGTGAGCGATTGGGGCGGCGGGGGAAACGTCATCTAAGTTAGAAAAATTAAAGGTGTCATCAAAGAATTTGATAAATGGTGTGAAACATTGATACGCAATTATATCCAAGAAATGAATGAATTAAGTAAGGGCATTGCATAACCATATTTCAATTGAAAAAGATTCACTACAATGGAAACACTCAAAAATAAAAGCACCCGCTCATTATTAATAACAGCTCACTCTACGATGTATGTCACGCATCAAATCTCGAAGTCCGATAAGAAACCCAGGTTTTGCATTTACGGAAATTCACTTAATCAATCACTGAATAAAAGGAAAGAACATCAAAAGTTGCAGCAACTGCTGCACCCAAAAGAACCTGAGTCATCAGCTAAGCGCCATCCGTCACCGAATTTCGACCCATTTACCTCAGTATCTCTCAGGATGGTGGGTCCGCAACAGCTCGTTGCGCCCAGGTCCTTGACACAAACTGCTACCTTTTCCGCCTTTGCACTCATCTTATTGATGGTGATCTTTGCGCTTTAACACCGGCTTCAGCAAGAAATTTCCTCACTGAAGGAGCAACGAAACCGCGGGATCCCACTTCAAAGAGCATGAGCTCACACTTCCACTCTTGCTTCCGAATCTCATAGGCAAGCGCTTCATATTTGACAGCTTTCCTCTTATGTGCATCCTCAACATTCTCTTCCCAGGGAACGGTTAGTTCGCCCATAGTCATTCTCTTTCCTACCGGTCGATCAATACTAGATCAGGCCGTTGGTCAGATAGGGACAATTCATCTGGCAGCTGTCTATCTACTCGAAGTTCCCACTTCCGTGCAACAGATCGAGGCACACGTGAAGACTTTCGTCTCTTTGTCTGACCACTCGGCACAAAGTCAATTCCCGTTACATACCTGGAGGGTGTCACTGCATCCAAGACTGCTTCCACAATCGCCTGCATGACCAAACCTTGCCGGTGCGTGTACCATCCTCTCCGCAGTACCACATGACAACCAGAGAGTATATGGTGAAGACTGGCACACCTGCCACACAAGTGATACTAAAGTAAGTAGTGGTAGTTCATCAGTTATCAGTAAAAAAATCTACAAAACCAATAAGGCTGCATGACAAGAACTTATATAATTCCATGTCATAATATAGGTGAACTGTAGGTTACCTGACATTAAACTAGTCTGACATAGAAATAATGCATCGTAAAATGAAAATATAATTCATGCACATGGGGCCAACAGAAAGTCAAGAAGCATCAACAAGCTACAACATAATCCCACGACACGGCACGGTTCGAACCTCCCACCATCAGCAGCGGCCACCTATCCTAAGTCACTCGGCTACACGGGTGCTAAGAGAAGTGGTAGCAATGCAATACTTTATCATGAAACTTTTAAATATACTCGCTGTTTGGTAGCGTGCTTTGACCACCTCGAAATTCGACTAGTAACAGCTACCAATTAAATCATACACGTATGGTATGCATTCAGTGTATTGGGTCAATCAACAAGGAAGTATGTTGACATCATCTTACAAATTGAATCGTTTATGGACGCCGAGTCTGCACGTATCCGCTCTTCTCCCGATGCCTGGATGTCTCCGACTGCGATGAAGAGGACACAAAGGGACTGAATTCATATTCAGGAGAACGTACAGAAAGTCAATCAGTGACTCCGAGCTAGTTTTTGATTGACGAAGAAATCAGCAGCCACAGACCATCTTCGACTTCCACAAGTCAGAGTCACGGATCAACATTGTCTTTCTGGTCATTTTTTGCGAAACGCCAAATTGAATCAACAATCATTTGTTCGCTGAATCTAAAGAAGACAATTGTTGATATGAAGGATCCTTTAAGAATCCTTTTATCAGAATAATGGAGATGAATCTCTCACGCAATATGTCGTGAATATACTAACCTATATTCTGTTCAACAACGATTTCATCCTTTAGAATTGATGCAGATGACCTGGAGATGTTATCTTGGTAACTTGATACCCCGAATGGGGGTTGCTCTGCGATGAAGTACGATAATGTATGGTCAAATAGCGATTCAGGAGAAAGTATCGATTCGACATCAGCGAGAGACAATGAAAAAAATATCAGCCGATCATACACTTCGCTGATAATCGACTTCCAGCAAGTCAGAGGATGATCCTGAATACGATCGTCTTTTCAAGTGCACCCACTTCTTCATCTTCATTCGTGGAAACTGCTAAGCAAAATGTTTTTGTTGAACAAAGACATGTCCAATAGGGTTTTTCAGAATAATGGAGTCAAGGGAAAGACACGTCTCATCAATATGTGCCGAACAATCCTCATAAGTTGAGGTTTCAAGATTATCTCCAGGAAACGGAACTGACATCGCGGAAAAATTGTATATCGGACGGATTGGGGGTTGCTCCCATTCGTTTATAACGGAAAGACACAAGAAGTGGCAGATTCCTTGGATTCTTCAGAGACAGATTTTTTGAAACTTTTCAAGTTCTCTGCCTTCTCCGAGAACGGCGAAACAAAATTTCAGCGAAGTCATTCACTTTCAACTTCTTGGAATTGCAGGTAAAATTGAAGGCGCTCGGCATTTACTCGATCGAACGATACAAACCCAAACCGCGATTGTTCCAGGAACAGGTTTCGCCTCGCAATCTGAGTTGTCTAAGGCCTGTAGAGGACTCTTTCGATTTTGGCGAAAGAAAGCACGACACATATTTGTAAATGCGGATGGATGGATATCCGGTGCGAGCAGGCTGACATCCTACTTAATCGCAGTTTTATCCAATCACCACTGTTCGAGAGAGGTATTCTGACAGAAAGCAAAAGAAGAAATCTGCCGTACATGTCGCTGCCATTTGTTCGACATTACAAACCCCACATGGTGTGGTGTCGACAAGTTTACTTCTTGGAATGCATTTTAGCGAGTGGGACACAGCTAAAGCAAGAAATGATACATGACCCAATCTACTTAAGGTGGCCTCCATCTCAGCGTGGTGAACGGATGGATCCATTACAAGATGATGGGAAATTGATGTTTTTTGTTCAAGAGCGATACTCAACTGACTGGAATCTCTTCCTTATAACCACGCTGACTGTCGCAAGCATTGATCTGAGGACAAATTATTTCTTCAAACTCAAACCCGAAAGAGCGCAGGCCAAGAGCTGAAATGGTGAACCCGTCTCCTTTACATCCACCATGAAATAGAAGACGCGGCCTTCAAAATCTGCAAGACAAAGCACTTCATCAGCCAGCGCATATTGCGCGTTGATGGTCTATGGACTTATCGCCGAAATGCCTGAACGCCGACAAGCGAATGAGGGTGCAAGTTTTGCGCGTTGACACAAACATCGTTTGCTTTAAATGCCAATTTTCTAGTGCATTCGACTGGAGCGTAACTGCATCCTGAGCTGCATGATCGCATTGACTCCTAGTTATGAAGTGGAACCTGTACAGTGTATTTGTTGGACCTTGATTTTTCTGTCCTGTTTCATTGTGCAACTGTGCAATCAACACACGACACCAGCAGCAATAAGTAGGCCTACAAAAATGCATGTAAATTCTTTTCAATAGTATGTAAATCAGCAGGTCTAAACTGCTAAAAGAGACTATCCCACTCTATTGTACATTGACGCCGAGTATTCCCAATCGGGCTCCTATGCGCAAGGTTGACAGAAGACAAGTTTTCCAATTCAGTAAACTGCTTTTTGTAATAGAACTTATTTGTTAATTTTTCAGTAAATTGTGAGTCACGTGTAGGCTCATTTTGTTTCTTCTAGCTCTAGGAGTGTATTTTAGGAAGCCGATAGGCATCAAAAGTCTGATTTGGATCGACCAATTAGCCTAATTAACTAATATGCCTACAAACATAGCTCGAAAACTCGGAAATCTACAAAAACAATTTAAAAATATATCTTATAATACCTTGTGACGACTAATGTATCATATCTGATAACAAATTGTTTAAAGAAGGAGTGGCACCCAATTTTTTTGTTTTGCTTGTCTTTATATCTTAATTAGGCAACAATGATAAAATGCAACAATGCAAAAAATTTTTTTTTCGGCCAAAGAAATTTATTCAGCCTTGAAAGGGCTAAAGGTACGTGCGGATTCCCGAACGTGCCAAATTAGCGGGGGTTGGAAACACATCATAGGTCCATTGAATCCTTCGTTTCAGTTGCCAATAGCCCATGTTCCACCAATCGTTCCATGAGATCGTGCGATCTTCAACTTCCCAGTTGAGCCATCTGCCTTGCTTCCCATGTTGCACTGTCCGGGCAGGTCTGTTCTCTTCTTCCAAGGTTCGCACCTCATTCTCTCGTAAGTTTCTTCTTTGGTCACCTTCGCTCATTTCTGAACAAATTTTTCTCTCTTTTCCACACCAACACCTCTCCTGCCGTTTTATGCGATTTCCATCACCTCTCTAAAGTTAAAACTCAGTTGACATCATTGCATGTATGTCACGCATCAAATCTCTAAGACCGATAAGAAACCCAGGTTTTCTTCCATCTACGGAAATGTCATTTAGTCAATCACTCAACGAATGGAAGTGACATCAAAAGCAATTTAATCATTTATCTAAAACCTGTTTAATCTTCATTTACAATTGACTCAAAAACGGGTGAAATTTAAAATTTTGTCATAATCAAACAGTCCTTTCATAATGCCATTTTCTACGTACTTGAGTGCGTTAGATTATGAATATCCACCATGTATAGCTTAGATGGATTAAATCCTTATATGACATGCGTTTTCTATTCCTAACAATCTAGCCTATCTTTGTTGTAGCAATACAGATTTTAAATTTTACTTACCTTTTTTCCTTCTTGAACGGCTGTCATTATATCTTATTCAACTAGCATTTATCGATCGATTCAACATTGAAAAAAATCATTATCTCTACTGCTTTCAGTTTAGAACATGCCTGGTACATATTAGTGTCATTTGGCGATCATATAAAAACTAGGCAAGCTAAATGACAGCAACATTTCAAAAGTCAAATATTGAACAATAGCCCGAAGACATCGGATGTTCATATATGCGCAAGCGCACAAAGTGACGGTGTGCAAACGCTGGACGTGCAAAATGTATCATTCATAAAGTGGTTTAATTCTAAGTGCTGAAATATTATTACTCGATGAATATCGACTGATCGACTATGTTGTAAAGCAGAATCGAAGACGCGAAGTGTTAAAATTAATAGTGGCTATTTTGAGAAATCACAACTGCTCGATCCAGGTAGAGGCAGAAAACGGGGTTGATTCGGACACTCGGTGGATTTTGACGATGTGGAGAGAGCATCAACTTTTAAATGAGATCAACTAATACACGTACATCAGTGGAGCATGCGTCATTTAATCATCATTATATCATTTACTGTGCATCATTTCAATTGTAATAAAACAAGTTACCGGTATTCGATTACAAAATGAAAAGTGCTTGACTGTTTGTTTTCAACGATTATTTAGTACCGGTATGATGAGTATTGATCAGTATTTTTGAGAGATTCTCAATTATTATCTCGCTTATGCAAAATAAAGTATCCCTCTTCTTATTTTCAGCATTGTTTGCATGGAAATGAGTTGCCGATAGCAAGAAACTGGTTTCACCCAACTCTTGCAACAGAAGAACATTGAGTACTGGTACAAAATTTGCGATAAAATTAAAACGCCTTGATCTGTGATTGTGAAATTTCGTCAAAGATACCACCACCAAACACTGCATGGGACAATGAAGCATCTCGATTGAAGGAGGCTCCTGTGATTCTCCTGAATTGGTGTCAAGTGTCCTAAAAACCTCAGCTAAATGAATAGTTGCCAGTAAGAACTTAAAAATTCAATTTGTGATTCCCAGTCAGAATTGGTAATACACATGACTTATATAATGTTTTTGTGGTCTTGCTCTTCGAATTTTCTATTCATTTGCATAATTAGCACCATAGAGTAAATATATTAGGTAGAGTGGTAACTCCGTATTTATTAAATCCCCAATGTGTATACACTTTCGATTTTATTAAATGAACTCATGGGAGATGCAGTCGGCATTGTTTCCAAATGTGAGATATGCATATTTATGCAGCTTTGAAGAAATTGCAACGGAATCGACTGATCTTGACAGTATATAAAGCAGATGGAAATGACACTATTTTACAGATCGTCCGTGTCATGACAGCCCTGGAGAGGAAATGTTTGTTAAATTAGCAACTGACCTGCTATTGCTTTCATGCTGAACCTTAAGAGTATTTTCTTAGCGTCATCATATGAAAAGCAACAGCTGCCACTGGTACAGCAAAATGGCAGAATCAAAGACAATCATTTCAATTTACTTTGAAAGATGTAAATGGGTCCACATCACCATTCAGATTCAAGAAGTGAAACATGAATTTGGTGAATCATAAAATCATGCGGGTGAAAATGGAAATAAAAACATGAAATTTCAGCCAAGAATGCACGAATAATATCGCGACTTTTTCATGAAGACTTTCATTATAATACAATTCATGAAATTCCTTAGATAGTCAGCTTGATTTCAGCTTTGCTAGGATGCTCATTGGCAACTATTCATTCCTTTTGATATCCAACTTGTTTCATACTACTTATTTAGGAGAGTCATCTCGGTAGTATATAAATTGGCAAATTTTGACTTTTTTCAAAAGTGCTCAAATAATTTTTTGGACCACGGGAACGTAATCTCTGCAAAAAACTGAATCGTTTGAAATAAAAATTTTCAATGTATACATATACTTTTTTGAGTCGACACTCTACCTATATATCCCTACTCTATGATTAGCACCATGAGTCTTGTAGGCCTATAACCTGGCATAACTATGACAAAATTGCATAATGTTGAATAAGAAAGCGATGGCTAAAACTAAGTATTTTTCGAGTTGGGAAGCTGAAGTTTTACTACAGTTTGGAAACTGGGATAGAATTAAGTATTTCAATTTAAGTTTTACTTTAGTTCTACTGTCACAAAAACTCTAATAAAACTAACCGAGTATCACTTTAGTTTTATTTCAATAATACTTTGTTTTCTTTGACTGTCGACGAAATTTCGTGCTCACATAGTTTCAATACGACCACCCTACATCCTAATACATGTAAGGCACAATAATAATCATATACATGTGGTAGATCCCAAAGCATGTGTACGCTCTTGCATATTATTGAAAACTAAAAATCGTCTGAATTTACCCAACTTCATCACTTTTTATATTTGTCATCCTTAACGTCCATATATGCAGCTTCAAAAAAATTGGAAAATATCCTGCTGCTTTCAATCAACTTGGATATTGATGTTATTCGTCAATTAAACATCACAGATAGATGAATTATGCGAAACCGTCATCGTTTACTATGGTTCAATAAGTAATACGAGTAGTATTATGTCAACCAGCATTAAATACAATTTCGCAATCATTTAATAATAAATTGTAGGAATCTATTTTCGATTGACTTGGTTTTATTCTTTACTACATTTGTCAGTGAATAAAAATCTACGATATTCAAGAAGTACTTGACATTTGGTCTGGTGCGTGATATTTGTGAGTAAAAAATATAATTGCCACATGATTAATATAAAGTAGCATTATTTCGAATAATTCACTACTCCCGTGGTAATAAGGACTGGTAACTGATGGTTCCCGGATTTGAATCCATTTATCTTTCATAATTCTCTCATGACCATCATAAGATGCGCTGAAAAATTCAAGTTGCAACACTTAGTATACTTAGCCACACTTGTTTAGTATAAAAATAACAACAGCTAGAGCACAAGTAGCCTTCGATGTCACAGACACGTAATTGGCCCACTTCTGACATGAGTATAATATGACTAGAACCACCATCGTAGATCTTTCGAAGTAAATCAAACACGCTAGCTTCAAAGCCATCAAAGTTACAATGAGACTAACTCAAACGCAGACGCGTAATGATATTCTATCAAATCGCAGATGGCTGAAACGTCTTGTTTTCATACAAATTACAATTGCAGCCATTTGCGTGATTATATCTATATTAGTCCGGGAGCTAGCGCGAAGTTGTGCAGGGAACGAGGTAGTATATAAAACTTTCACATAGCATAGTACACCTCTAACCTACTGCAAAACTTCGCGTCTGCCAGATCAGATCATTTGCTTTTAAGAAATAGAGAGGATAACACAATCCTATGTATTTCCAATGGTAAAATTCTGACATTTAAGGTGTTGACTCCATTTTTTCGAATTTTTGCTCATAAAAGTTACACAAATTGGTATTTTGCTGAACTGGTTATTATAGAAATCATCTACAGATCATGATCTTTCAAATGAGTTATCATTCATTGACAGAGAATGAAGTAAAGTGTACAAACAGACACTTTTCGTTAAAGTATATCAACAATTTTCCTGAAATTTCTATGTTAAAATTTGCAGTCACACCAACGAAAAGTGTCTGTTTGTACACTTTACTTCATCCTCTGTCAATGAATGATAACTCATTTGAAAGATCATGATCTGTAGATGATTTCTATAATAACCAGTTCAACAAAATACCAATTTGTGTAACTTTTATGAGCAAAAATTCGAAAAAATGGAGTCAACACTTTAAATGTCAGAATTTTACCATTGGAAATACATAGGATTGTGTTATCCTCTCTATTTTTTTAAAAGCAAATGATCTGATCCGGCAGACGCGAAGTTTTGCAGTAGGTTAGAGGTGTACTATGCTATGTGAAAGTTTTATATACTACCTCGTTCCCTGCACAACTTCGCGCTAGCTCTCGGACTATATGTGGTTTTCTGGTGCTTGATCGGAATAGTGAAATTGGCGAATATTACTTTCTAGCAAGTGGTGCTCAATGATGTCTATTTGTCATACCAGGAGTATTTGGTGTGCTGCTATGTAATCATTATCACAAACGGATTACTTTTCCTTTTGTTTTTTCAAACTTAATAGGATCTTGCACAGCAGTCATTACAATTTGCTTCAGTTCTCTGAAAATGAGTCGAATAACAATAAAATCTAAAATTAATCAACTTCAGCTGGTGAAGAGTGGTTTAATAATCTTTTATTGCATCATTGAATATTGTGTGACAATTATACAATTCAAATTATTATGCAACATTCATCGTAAGACAATCGGAACATGCAACAGTAATGAGAAGGTGGAAGAAGCCGAGAAGTTAAATTCTTTACAGAATATGTCTTAAGAAGCATCCGATCAACCACCGTCATCGATTGACTCTTCTCTTCCTACATGAACATTATGAAGAAAAGGTTTAAATCCTTATTTTTGTAACTTTCTGAAGCTTTTAGCGACACGCAATGAAAAGGTATACTTTCCTTTGCGTGTTCCATATATTGCTGTTGTTGTAACTGACAGTAAAATTCATCGATAATAAATTATGGTTATCCTTAATTTTAAAATCTATCTTGTAGAGCAAGAAGTCGGCCTTATCGGTCATGGCGTCTTATTACAGCTTCCAGGTCCATAGGCTGGCGTTGATCTCAACGGAAGTCTCAATACTATAGAGCGTATTAAGTCTTACAAAATTAAGTGAGCTGCGTGTGAATGAATTGAGAAAGTATATCAGATAATGCCTTTGTAGCTGAACACTGAGATTCTTTGGCAATACTTACATGCCTCATGATTGCAGTATCAAATGGATTTGAGAGGTGCAAATAGCGCATTCAATGAAATTTCGACTATTGTTCATTAAATTTCAATGAATGTCGTCGAAATTTCACTTAATATTCTAACTGCTTATGTTCAAATATGTCGAATATGGCTGAACCATTAAATAGGGAGCTGTGTCGATGTTGAGAGATGTGAACTCGGCCTGCTGATGATTCTTGATGTTGGATAGCCGCTATTCAAGTCTATTACATCAAAAAGATCATTTCATTAACTGTTAGGTGAACATCCATAGGAAAGAAAGCAAGGCTACTCTATCAAAAGTCATATTCATAGACGAACTTATATTACTGAGTTCATATTCCACTAAAAATTATTGATTTATCGATTATTGATCGGTGATTTAGTAGAGAAGACAAGCCTTCCTAGCCTCGATCACACCTACGCACTACGGTCACATCAAAGACTAAAATTAAATAGTACTTTGTTTGAGAACATTACTTCTCACCCTCACGTTAATCGTGTGTGATGTCTCCTCCAAAGCGCATATTAAAATCGAAAGTGCAGTCATATTTTTGAAGAAGGGGGTATTTTCCTGTCTGGTAGAGACTGGAGAAATACCGTGTGAAGCACACATCAGCAAAATGGGAGGAGCCGAGTCGCATGCATCCAACTTAAAGCGACATTTGATAGACTAATAGAAAATGATTGATAATTGATACAATAATAAACATAAGTTCAGGTAAGCCTATAATGAACTATGCTGTAGGTTACCAGTTTTTTCAAAATAACTATATAATGGCTATATATAATAACCATAATAACCATAATAAACTATATATTTTTTTTCAATAATAACTATATATGATTGCAACCCGGAGTCGGAGTCGGAGTCTGATAGGTCTCCGCATCCCTGCTTTGAAAGATAATACTAAACTCTGTTGAAAAAAGTATAAGCATTTTCTTAGGTGGCTGGAATTGGGTAACTGTTGTCCGAGATCATCAGTACCCCTGCTAGTGCTATTCGTCAGCATATCATCGATTCTGACCGCTTGAAGGGCAGTGTGCTTTCCCCCTACCTTTCAGTATAAAGTGTTCCTAGCTTTTCCTTTGCATTGCTGATCTGGCAGTTTCCTTGCATTTTTCACCTATGCATATTGCATTATGTTCAAAAGGAACTCAAGCTTGCTCTTTGATATGGTGAACACTCATTACGTTAAGCTATTTTTGACAATCGTTCTATGATGACAGTCATCCGCTTCATCATCTCTTGTATGAGAGGATGAAATACCTTCTACTACATGTATATCAAGCTTGTATAAAATCTCTATATGAGAATGACCATTTTGTAACTTTGCATGGACTTGGTAGGCTACATATCTGCATGTAGGTCTAGTTGTACGACGTATCCTGTATACCAATACACGTAAACTAAATCGGCTAGGCCTATAGCCTGGTGTACGTGCAGCCTATATGGATTGACCATAAGACCTATAAGACAAGTAGAATACGGTAATAATTTACATTTTGATTTCCACTCCTAAATCATTCTAAGATTATAAAAGCCTATCGCGTATAGTATAGCTTCATCATACTCAGTAGGCCTATAGTTGTAAGCTTACATGCAGTCGTAGGCCTATTTGCAATTACAAATTTCCAGTCCGGACCCGGAGTGCTGGACTCGGAAGACCCGGCGAACCCGTGGACCAGACCCGTATTCAACCCTGGCGTAGAGTTCTAAAGTGAATGGTCACCTAGCAGAAATGTCTTAAAAAATCCCTGACGACAAGTCGATGGCCTACAGATCTCTGCGTCTTCATAGAGTGTTCGCTGCATTTTCTTGCGACAATCAGTGAGGATTATCTCGTAGTTGATCTGTCATTGTCATTATAGCCCTTCTCAGCGTGAAGAAAGGCCCCGAAAATGCTGGAGTCAATAAATTTCTATGAAAATGACGGCGACATTTTGTCTTTTCAAATTGAAGCATCCAAAATAAGTCATTTAGACCCAATGGTCAACATTGACCAATCAGTGTTTGAATGGAAGCAATATGCAATTCTCAGAATGATGTTCAACCCATGAGGAAATCACCCACTGGAAAAGGATATTCGTGGTATTTCAGAAGGGAAGAAAACCGGTGTTACGAGATTCAGTTTCCCTAGGTTTTAGTTTCCGATCGGAAAATAAAACCATGGTTTTAACCTCCTAGTAGGAAAATGATACCAGGTTTTATTTTCCTATTAGGAAACTAGAAGCCGCAACACCAGGGGAAAACCAGTGGGAAACTAAAACACACTTAAAAATGTTGGGTTTAATTTTCCTATCGGAATATTAAACCATGGTTTTATAGTTTCCGGTAGGAAACTGAGACAGAGGGAGAGAGAGAACTATAACACCGGGATTTTTCGCCATGTCGGCTCAAGAGTCCTTTCTAGCACTTCCTATTCGTGTGACTTTCAAATAGAAGATGATTATCCGCTTATGTTCTGTCTGTGTATTGATCAATCTCGTTTATTTAGATAAAATTTCATTTTTTGCAGATAAAAACATTTACTTTTTAAATTTAATTCACTTAGAACAAGGCAAAACACCGTTTCTGAACGATAAATTTCTTCCTGTGCATCATTGACGTAAACCTTTACAAATGTTCCATGGGAGAATTCCAGAAACATAGGGAATCTTGATTTTTCAAAAGAATGTTACATAATAAAAGGTTAGCGCGTCATAGGCAATTAAAGGGGAACGAATGACAATGAACCTTGGCACTGTATGGATACTTCCTACCTTCTCACAAGATAAAGGATGATATTAATTCCAAAGTGATTGAGTTTCACAATTCAATCCCCAAAACTTATCATGTCTCTTACTGGCGAAGAAAACGATCAGGTGCTGCGAAACTGGCGACTCATTTGTTCTAATACATCGCGAAAGAAAGGATTTTCTGTGGATTTCTTCATGAAGTGAGCTGTCAGAATTTTATTGAAGAGCACGCAGCACTTTAACCATATAACTATCACTAACATAAAGCAATATATTATATAGCAATATGCTCGTGCAATTTTAATAGACTTGTAATCGGGACATGATTTTTCAGCCCATAGTCGGGTTGAGATTCTGAAGAGAATTTCCGATGGCATCCACGAATTTCGAAATTCCTTAGTGGTGAAATTGGAATCATCCTGTCGCTTTCCGATTGAAGGCTTAAACATGGTTTTTGCTTAAATCTATGCATAAAAAACACATTTGATTCATGCTTGTGATATAAACAGCAATGGTAAAAATGCAATAAACTAGGATTCTATTTCGCCCCTCGAATTGCAACACCATACCGCACTCTTCTTCTCTTAAGTACTTTTTAAAATATAGATTTGTTCAGACACGAAATATGTGTGCCGTTTCTAGTTAACGAAGGGCAACAGTATGTAAGAAATTGTTGCAACATAACTCTTTTAATAAGATAGAGTACATTGTTCAACCCTACAGTTACTATTCCGAGCATTCATATACATGTATTAAGTAATTTTTTTCCTTTTTCGCTCGTCATTAGGCCTAAATCGTGATGATCTTAGACAAATATACATGAAATAAACAAGAAATCATGTTAAAGTCGGCTTCAAAGAATAATGCTCTTGTATGCATGTGGCTTTATAGCTGATAATTGTCAAACGCATCATATTTTTTATTAAAGCATTAAATAGCCTCCTTTTGAAAAATTAATCGAAAATTATACTAATTATTGCGCGATAACTCAACTAAGTTGTGAAAATAATCGGACTGATGGGCTAATTCTTCAGCGATGTGACTAAATAGAGGTTGAAAATCGTATTAGGCACATCAATAATCAAACAAGCACAAAATGTTGAAAATATCCTCCACAGCAAAACTCATTTCGTCCTCTTCCGCTGCTTTTGAGGCAAATAAATGACCGACATAAGTCACACTGTTATAGGCCTATCAGCATCGTTTTTTTGCCATTTCCAACTTTTAGAGCCAAGAAAATCTGCTTGCTAGTCTCATCCAAGATTGATTCATCTGGAGCATTTTCATGAGAAACTCTATTGTCAAGCGATTAGTTTAATCACCTTGTGCCTCTTGACTAAAATTACATTCATGTGTCTCAACACTGTCCCAAGTCATTACTGTCTTCGCGTGTTCTCACTCTCAATGAAGGAATTTAATAAGTCATTCTACCAGCAGCGGCTACTGTAGGATATATATGACGGTGGAAATAAGATTAATTTCGTTGTCATTACTCAATAACTCGATGTTTCCGCAAAACGATATGAAAGGTTGATCGCAAGTGTATGATTGACATTGATATGATGCTAAGTCCAAGGGTTTACGGCGGTCTTGATGGACATCGATATCCTTCCGTCCACAGCCAATCACCTGACCAGAGTTAGAAGATGAATATAGCTTCAATGCTGGCGACAAATTCATGAATTTGAAAACCGGATTGAGCCCTATATGTTTGCGAGGTTACCTCAGTAGGAAAGCGAATGCAAATTCGCGTTGCAGTCCATTTATCTAAAACGTTTCTACTCCCTTTGAGTGGCACTTTATACCAGGGATGCGGAGTCGTAGTCCCGGAGTCCTATCATTTTTGCTGGAGTCGGAGTCCTATAAAATGATAGAATTCCGGACTCCGGCCTATAACTGACCCGAAATATAATACAAACATATTATTTATTCTCGTACATATAACTGTCACTGTCTTGATATTAACTTTCTCCGTCAAACAAAGGTGCAGAGACAGCAGTGCATACAAAGCTTGAAATAGTTGAGGGATTGATCCGTGATAGTGAAAAAAGGATTGTCTCTTCACTCGGTGAGTCAGTAGAGAAGACAAGCCTTCCTAGCCTCGATCACACCTATACGCACTACGGTCACCATCAGAGACAAAAATGAAGTACTAGTTTGTTTTAGAACATTACCTCTTACCCTCACGTTAATCGTGTGTGATGGCTCCTCCAACGCGCATATTAAAATCGAAAGTGTACTCATTTTTTTAGAAGGATGGGGATTTTCCTGCCTGGTAGAGAGTGGAGAAAATCCGTGTGAAGAACACATCAACAAGATGGGAGGAGCCGAGTCGCATGCATCCAACTTAAAGTGACATTTGATAAACTTTCATCGAAGATGATTGATAATTGATACAGCAATGATCACTAAATATAGGTTGAGATAAGCCTATAATGATCCATGATGTAGGCTACCAGTTAATTTTTCAAAAAACTAGGCTATATATGCTTGCAACCCGGAGTCGGAGTCGGAGTTCTATCAAAAGTCGGAGTCGGAGTCCTATTAAAAGCCGGAGTCCTATCAACCCCCGGAGTCGGAGTTCTGTCAAAATGATAGGACTCCGCATCCCTGCTTTATACATACAGTATAATCAATTTGCACGCTACACTCACAGTCATGTGTCGCTTGTAGAAAGTTTCCAATTGAAAATGAATAAATCGATGACATTTTGATTTAAATGATGCAATTACTTGGTGATAGATTTGACTTGAATAGAGTAAAAATTCTTATAATTTCTTGAAATGCCAAATGTCATCACTTTTTTATGATATATACTTTTAGTGGTACTACTTGTTGACACAATGTTGGTAGTACAACTACTAATATTATGTTTTAAAGTGAAAAGCCCGATTGCTTGTTTTTTAGCGCATTTTTGTTTTTTAGGTTGGTGCGATTCGACAATTTGAACCTCATATTATCGAAAATCTTTTGTGACAGTCGGGAAGTCGAGTAGATAAGTCGATTCGAATGCAGGAAAATAAGTTCTGATTTTCGGTAGTTCCATTTCGACTGGATTTTCCGCTTCGATTACTATTTAAAATGGAATTCAATTTGAATTTTAATTAGGGATTTTCATTGGCTCCCGGGGAAGTGAATGATATTTGTAACCATTTTGAATAATAAAATTATTGCAATACATGTGGAGGATGAAACCTTTTCGCGATTGATCGACCTAGTAGGCAGTGACCAGGCTTTTTATCTGAAACATGACAATATTTTATAACTTTTAATAATACAAAGAGAAGCAGCTACAGATGTCAATTCAATTTCATTAGAACATTAGTTGCTGCATTACTAATAAATTATATAATCGGAATAAACATAGGCACACTTGGAATCATGTTCACTGATCTGCTGCATCTCGTGAACAGCAATAGAAGAGAATGCGTATATATTTTCAAATAAGAATCATTGAATACATTATGTTGCGGGATGCTGAGGCTGTTCAAAGAAAAGAAAAATAAACAATCAATAAAAAGTATTACATGCATGCATTTCGAGACATCGCGTAAAGCCAGTAATCTTTCAGTCAAAGCAGGTTGTTGAACAATAGACATGAATACGGGAAGAAGGTTCGCAGTTTCCTCTCAGTATGACAATAAGGTACAATGAAATGAGTTTTTATCATTGACCTAACAGGGATAGAATAATGCAAAGGATGGTCTTGGTATGTCTCGCATTTCAACAAATACTCCAAAGATACTTTCTTAAAACGAGATTCGATACTGGTGAAATCTTTACAAATGCATCTACTAACACATATTAAGCGATGAGCTCTGTTTTGAAAACGTTCAAGCGTCAACATGTGAGTATCACTGAGGCGACCGTAGACTGGAGAAGCGTACATAATCAGTGAAGTTATCAAAGAATGACATACGAGTTTAAAGTCTTTCACATTCAAGAATGTCTTTAACATGCGAATTACATGCAAACGTTGAGAAGCCTTGCGTATTACATTTGAGATTTGACAATCCCAGGTTAACTTCGTATTTATGATGAAACCAAGGAAGTTAACATTGTCAATGTTAGGGCTGAAAGCAGAGCAGGAGTGATCCTGTGAGCGCCCAAAACAAAGCCTATAGCACTTTGATTGATTGATGAAGAGACCCATATTTTTATACATAACTCAACATTACTTATGCATGAAGTATGTGAGGAGCGTGGACTGTCTATGGTTTCTATCACTGTCACGTCACTGTCATTATCACAATGAATACTATTAAATACTTATAACACATTATCTGAAGGATTATGCTCAGCGATCTTTTTAAGTTAAGAAATAAGTTAAATAAAATAATTTGCGTAATGTTAATGATAATTTATTACGCTAATACGTTGTCTAGCGGATTATGTTGCAACAGACATTTCCTTATGGCACGTCTTCAGAACATTCAATGTATGAAAGGATAGTATCAAGTTTTACAGAACAAATGGCAAGGAAAGTTTTGATGCAATTCTGTTCTTCAATTCTATCGAGGTCGTTTACGTAGGCCTACTGTGATTTGTACTGATTTTGTTATTGACTCGTAGCAGCGGAATGTTTGACTATCATTTCTAACGTTTATGAAATATTAATATTTTATTAATTCAATTTCTAACAAGATATTTTCTAAAACAAAAAGGAGGTGTAAGATAAAGAACTGGCCGAATCGTAAATAGCTATAATTTTTCGATTGTCCGATTTGTTTGGCGAGTGCTTTTCCAATTCAAATATTCGATTTAGAAGCGAAGTTCTGAGTGCTCGGATAACGGGTAATTGTCCTAAGCTGGAATCGACCGACAACTTGAAAAGTTGATTTAATTTGTGAAATAAAGCATCTATCTAGCTTCGATAAAAAGCTCTTCCATCTTTCCTATTTCAGTTCTTCCAGTCTTCGCAAGTCTCCTTCAAGCAAAATCAAGCAAACATGCACCAAACATTTTCAATCGGAAAAATTTCTTACTTCGCACGATTAGAATGCGGTGCGTGAATCCCAATGCTGCTAATCAATTAAAGAAGCTTTGTTTTTTTTGTATATACAGTCCGTTTCATAAAAAGTGGATCATCCTAAAATTTGACTAAATAAAACATAAGTATGATACAGAAAGCATTTTTCATGTTATTTCATGTCCCTAATATATTTAAATGTCCTTATATAATCTGATAAGCTATGACACAGTAACGGTTCTTAAGAAGCTAATATTTTGTGGCCCTACCCTTATTGTCAATGACATTACCAATTCGTCTAGGCATTGATTCGATGATATCGTTGATTTTTGACTGATCTAACTTTCTCCACTCTCTTTTTAGCAGTGACGTAAGTTGTGATACGCCATCTGTAGGTAGCAGTGAACGATGAACGTTACGCTTTAGAATACTCCATACATTTTCTATGGGATTCAGATCAGGAGAACGAGTTGGCCAAGATAATGTCCTAAGCCCTAATTGAGACTTGCACAAGTTGACTCTACTACTCCTGTGACACGTAGCATTATCATCCATAAATAACCAAGTCGATGGATCACCAAGTTGATCTGTCATTTGGCCAATGTTCATTCGTAAAACATCCACATAGCGTTCAGAATTCATGGTTCCTTGCTGTATGTGAAGTTCAGAGCGGGCATTGGTCCAAATGCCAGCCCTAATCAGTAGAGTCGCACCACCTTGTACCCGGGGACGATGTAAATGTCTCGGAATTTCCTGATCAGATTTTATCCATAATCTCAATCGACCATCACTATCCTTCAGACGGACTGATGCCTCATCAGACCAGACAACCCGATCCCATTGATTTCGCCAGTGACAATGACTCATTGCCCATCTGAGACGTCTTTTTGTATGCTGATCTGATAATTCGATCTGAGAGGGACTGTTACAGCTCTTGAAATTCGACTCAATAAGTCTTCTACGAATAGTGGACTTAGAAATAGACGAGTCTAGTGCAGCCATCTCAGTTAACGAGAGACTTGGATCAACTTTAACAAATCTCAAAATTAGGCGGTCTCTACGTTTGGATGTTTTGCGTGGACGGCCAGAGCCCTCTTTACGACAGAGTCGAAAATCATCATTATGCCATCGATGCACATTTGTGTAAGGGACATTTAGTCGCTTGCTTGTAGCTCGCAAAGAAAAACCTAGTTCTAGCAAGGCTGACACTTTGCCTTTTGTGAATTCGATCTCGTTATTGTTCATTTGTGTTTTGTATTGTTTTCAACCGGTAAGAGATAGATTTCTAGCTGAAAGCAATCAGGAGTGCTGCCAACACCACCGCAACGAAGTCAGGAAGCTATGGAACATGAAGTCCAGTTAATCACATGTAGCAGTTACATTATTGTTGATGAATAATGGTGCTATACTGGCTCTGATTGACCGATTTTCTTTATTTTTGTTTTGCTTGATAGCTTTTGGCTTGTAGAACAACATATTACATAACAAAGAAAACAAATGTAATTTTATAAGAGTGAGGTATGATTTTGTGTAACATTGCTAAATGAAGATCAAATTATCTACTACTTTTTTATCTATAACAGGAAAACAACTCAATATTCATGCTTGAAATTTCCAACAATGATATTAGTAAGTACAACTGACATCTCTTCCAAATTTCAGAGAAATTCGTTCAAGTTTGGCGGAGTTAGACAAAGTTGAAGTTAAGGCGATGTTTAAGGGTGATCCATTTTTTATGAAACAATCTGTACATGTAGGCTACATGTAAACCGCTAATGGTCGCCGAAACCTTGTAGCCGCATGATAACCCCATTTTCATTTACTGCTTCCAGTAGACTTTTGACCATTGCATTCAATTTGTTTATGTACGAGTAATGATCGATCACTGAGTTCTTCATGGGGATCTCTTTAGCAGCTTTTGTTAGGTGTTCAGTACGGATGCAGGTGATGTAGGTATTGTACGCATCGTTTCATAAAATCCTTTCTGTCTTTATCCAGGTGTGACATAACTCAGTGAAAAATTTGAAATTGAACTAAGATTCTGAGTTTTGAAGCAATAACTTCTTATTCTCACTTTCAAATATGATTTTAGTGGTAGCTCATTGATGCAAATTGCATTATTTTCTGATGATTGCCACAGGATGATGTTTTGGGAACTGTTTTTGGGATCCCTTTATGTACTTACATCATTAAGCTAGTATTACAAGATTGAAGAGAAAGTTGTATATGATCATTCGCAAGATTGGTGAAAGACTTCGCCATGATGAAACAGGGATCGTTAAAATGAAGAATTGGAATTAACGTTTCTGTTCAGTAGTTGAATTTATATCTATTTATTTATTCTCTTCATCTAGCTTCCTAGCTTTCGAGCTCTCATATGCATGTTATATTTTCATTTCTAAATGCAATCAGTGTGATGGTAGTTATGATGACAGCGATGTGCATTGCCTTCAAAGCTAGAATTCAATTGCTGTTTTCTGTTGGATAATTGGAAAGTTATGCTTTTGAAATTTAATCATATTCTTTATGCTGCACCCTCTAAATAGTAAAAAATGAACTTTGTTTATATGAGCTCGGAAGAGCATTAGCCAAACACCTTTCATCCATGCGGGCGAGGTTTAATTCATTCCGCTATCATCCTTCAGGCCTGAGTGCTTACAAAGAAAGCAGAGTGCGCCTGCTTTGAAAGTCTTATGTTTGACCCGACCAAGGTTTGATCCAAGGTATCCTGGACGCTAAGCGAATACTCTACCACAAGGCCACAACACCGGTTGTATTCCAGGCCTTTATATGTGTCTCTGTTGCAATACATCGATGAACAGTACTACTCGTACTTATTTGAAAACACGGATTTAAAAGAACGAATGTAAAGCACGGTTTTGGAAAACCATGTTAAAGCAGCCAAGGATATGCACATGTTTATACAGCATCATGGTTTTGTATGGCTTCAAACAATACTTACATGAACTTTTTTGAACATTAATGTTATAACGTTTTTTCAGAGTGCATTGGCGGGATTGAAAGGACGATTGTTTTAAAATATGGCTATAGAACTTTCTTATATTCCATTAACGATGCAACCAATTATTCGATGCAAAAACCTTGCTGTTATCTCATTGACACAAATTCAACACGTGGTTAAGCGTTTTGCGTTGCGTTATTGCAAACTATGAGGTCGAGACAAAGGCCTGCTATAGCATGAATGTACATTTAATGACTATTAATTTCATCTAAGCACCAGGAAAGTAGTAAGTGTGTTATAAAATCCATTATGTCTCAATTTGCATTAGTAAATCTTATAATACAAATAACTTTTTTGAAAGTCTAAAAAAATAAGTGAACAATGAAGGCACTTATTTTGAACCCTACTGAATAGATGTCTCACTCATGCGTTTGATCCAGTACAAGCTGAAACTACAATCTGTCTGTGTCTACTTCTTAATTATTTGTCAAAATGATTCATTTTTTGAGTTCTGATGTCAAACAGGAATGGCCATTTGTTTCAGGTTATTTGAACTGTATCCTGCCTACAAAGCACTCTTTCTATTCATGCCAGACGAGGCGGAGCAAGAACTGCGACAGGATCCTCGAGTTCGTGCACATTGCTCTCGATTTATCAACGCATTTGAAGCTATTCTTGATCAATTGGACGATCCATCATGCTTGGTCAGCATGCTGCAGACAGTTGTCCAGTCTCACTCGAATTATGGAGTCGATGCTGAAATATTTGTGGTATGTAAGAGGGAATGCTACTTTTACAGATGCCTTATCACATCCCCAGATTGTATATACCGACCACAATTTGTAAAACTGATTGCATTCAATCTGCATCTAATTTATTCACACAGAGGGTTAAAAGACAAAAAGGAACGAATATTTGCATGTGGAAATGCTTTAAAACCGCTCGTTTCTTGGCACGAAATATCTTTTTCCTTATCAAAGGTGTATCTTCCGCTCTGCTGTCAATGAAAGACCTCCTGTCTTGTCTATTATAGTTAAGAATGCACCTTCGTCATTCTTCTTCCATTTACATGCGGCATAATTAGATTGCTTTTGATTAGATCTAAATGTAGGGAACATTTCTTCTTAAGGTGCATCATATTTCATATTGAGCTGAAATGCTTCAAATTATTGTGAAGCATTATTTATGAAATGCAATTGTGCGGGCATGGTTATAAGGATCGAAAAACTGCACCTCTTTTAAGTCTGCTATCTCTGCATGAAGCTTGCTCTCTAATCTGAAATTCTTAGCTGTGAATCCTTAAATGTATGGAGTGTCCTTGTATAACTTTGACTAATACATCAAGAACTCCAAGGTTGGCATAGGGTTTTTTATACTAAGTCGCTGCTATTTCGTGTTTCTCATTTATCTTTTATATTAATTTCGCAATTTTGCCTCTGCAGGACGCAGGTGAAATGCATCGCTCAAGTAAAAGGCAACTTTTATATATTGGGCTATCAACAATGGCTTCTTTATACCCTCCCATAAAAATACAAGCAAATGATGTAAAAAATCAATTTTGAAATGAATGTTTTTGATGCAAATCAAAACTTCAAACCATTTTAGGATAAAAGATTTTGTTAAGTTTGTCGTCATACAGATTTGATAACAACTACATTTTTTGTCGCATCATTCAAATCACTAGTTATTCAAACATACACAATGCACGTAGGGGAACTGATATCAGAAAATCTGAAATAAATGATCAAACGTAGAAATGCAAAAATATAAATATCCGAATATAATGGGGTTGATTAGTGATAAAATGAGAAAACTATTATGATTAATTACTGATTATTTAGCAGTGCTGTCAAACTTAGGTGAAATTTATCTAGAAATTTACTTCAGAACAATGCATGCATAATGGGAATTGAAAGGGGGAGATATGTGCATAAGAAATTATATTTAGAAATGAAATAAAGAAAAATTCTTAAGGATGCAGTATTTGTTGAAGTGATTCATTTATGACTCTTGCTATGTAATCATGTGTGACTGATTTAACGTCATATTTGTTTGGAAGCTCACCATGTCCGATGTTTGACCAAATTTCTTAGTAAAAACACTAGTCTCGCGCCCTTTTAATTATTTGATTTAACGTTGCGTGATTTGACGGTAACATGCAACCAACCTATCATGTCCTGATCAGAGATATCTGGTCCAGATTAAATACTTCAATCAAAGTAGCGATAATGAAAGATACAAGTGTTGGTCCTGAAGAGGATCTGAAAGGCAACAAAACAGAATTCTGATCATGAGTAAAGACATAGAGGTTGTCAACATGAACTCAGCTGGGATTCGTGCTTCAATTCCATCAGCCTAAACAAATAGGTAATACTAATCAAATCACAAAGCACCTAAAAATTCAGGCATATTTAATGATCAAAATCTGCGCTCCAATACTTGCCTAGATGCACATCTTGCCAGTAGACGTCTCACTTGAGGAGCTGGAGTAGCTCTATTCCATGCATTGTACTGTATTTCATCTTATTGCGCCGCATTGCTATTAGCTGACGAACGTGTGTGTGCTCTACAAATTGAATTATGTTTTCGAAGTGCTTTACAATAAGATCAGCGACTGAAAATAACCTGTGGATACTAACATTATTCTAACTGATATTTCGCCTTGTGACTTCATAAATATGCTTCATAAATGTACTTCATAATGTTGCAATCAGTAGAGCCTTAATAAATAAACTTATTGTAACCTTGATAAAGTCACAAGGCGAATTATAAATAGAATGAGAAATCATTTTAGCATCCCCAGAAGGCTACTATTTCATCACGCTTCTATTCCGGATACGAGGATCAATTCATTTATTTGGAATGACGTAACAGTAAAGTGAAAAATGAATTCAACTTCCTTATCTCAACATAAGCCTTGCTATTACTGGTAAGGCCTATCTCATAAATTTTTGCCAATTTATGCCATTTCAGAGGGTGCGCAGGGAGATGAGTTTTACAAATTATCTCTAAATTTAGATATATGACAGATTTGGAAATAGAAAAATATCCTCTGATGCAACCTGAGTAGGCAAAAATTTAGGAGGCAAACCTTTTCACAAATAGCAAGGTTTTTCTTTTTTCACATTCTTCTATCATGCTCTTTAAAAGGAATTACAAAATCTTTTGTCTCAACAGTTATATATTAATTAAATGCTATTCATTCCACTGAGAGGGATTGCGCACTTTTGCGCATACCACATATTGACAATATTACAGTAGCAGCGTTGACAGTAAAGGGTATTTTGCTGGCCTAGGCTTTTATGATATGGTATGGAAAGACTGAACATCTCAGTCGTCTGTCTTCGCTATAAATTTGAATTTGACGGCGACTTTTTCTTATAATGCATCTTTTGTTGCACAAAAGGTCCGATTTCCATTTAACCGACAAATTTCCGCATTTCATATGTTCGAATGTTTGCATATTCTCAATGTGCAAATCATTCTTTCAATATTTGTAGTAGAAGTAGTAGTAGTAGTGCCTATTTTTGACAATTTCAAATCCTGATGGTATCGCAATTAATTGATGATTAAAAGCTATACAGACTTAAATATCTGATCTAATAAAGTAATTCATTATCCAACTCAGCAGTTTTTGATGCACGGAATACCAGTACTGTGCGATATGATATCTTTATCGCCTATTTACTATTCCATTGATTTGAATTATTTAAAATATAATTTAAGGATTATCTTGAATGTTCAAAAATTGCGCAAATTCAGAATATAAAACATTTAATTCCTTTTGTTTCATGGTCCGAAGATCATTGAGTTTGATCCTGAATTGAATGCACCTTTTAACGGCAAGACACATTGAATCCATTGAATAATACTGAGTTATTACTGCGGTTATAAAAACTATTTTTATGTGTTTAAAATGATTTTTGCTCTTTACGTTTTCTGTTATCATTGTTTTTTAGTTCCAGTATTTTTCATCGTTTCTTTTCTATTAGGCCCAAGTGAATCAGCAATCTCAAAAATGTTTTGATGAGGGAAATATAGTACCTGAAATGTCGATGATTCGTAGTTAACTAAGTTGAATGTTTATACGTGCATTTGCCGGCAGTACTCATTTTCTTGAAAACATTTAAACCTTCGTAGCTGCCTCTCTAGCAAGCCATGGATAGATAGTAGATTTAATTTCACCTCATATTTCGATGAAACTTAATTGAGTCTGCCTCACGGCCGAATGGGCATAGAGAAAACACACGGAGTGTCGGAACGTTTCGAGTATTCTTATACAGCCCAGAATGAATCGAAATCAGCTCAAGCATGCATGTTAAGTACATAGATCGTTATCACAAACATGTGTCCACTGTTAAGAGAATGACAAGTGCACGTGTGACGCCGGCGGAATGTCTCAATCGTGTCAGTGGTGTGTGTGGGGGGAGAGTATCAGGTGTGAAGAAATGATAAAGTTCTCTTCCATTTTTTTCTCTTTCATCTTTTTACCCTTCTTGAATACGATTGAGTTACATGTGCGCGAAATCTTGCAATTATTCTAGTAATATCAATGATATTTACGTAGAATACCATCAGCCAAAATTTTTTCAGGTTGCAATGGGAGTATTTCAAGATCAACTATTTACGGCTTTGGGATCAGATGTGTATGAAGAGCCATGGAAAAAACTCTTATCAGTCGCAGGACAAGTTATTGCAGATGAATCAAACGCTATAACTCAGAAGAAATCGGAATCAAGTGGCCACACGCAGTGTCAATGTCTTATTCTCTGAGGTTGGCGATATATGAGGTTATTGTCACACCCCCTATGCCTGTGAAACAACAGCTTGACAATTTAATGAGATGGAATAGAGTTCACTGCATTATTTGTTTAACGCGAGTGCATGATGTTTCATAGCAAAAGTGAAATATTTTCTAAATATTCCATCGTTTTTCATCTTTGCACTCGCACATTTCAATGAGAAAGTACTGATGGCACGAATTCTTGCATTTGCATAGCGTTAGCCTGTAAACGTAAGGAGATTGTGTTACATTAATGATTAGAAAACAGTATGCATTGATGAGATTTTTGAAGTGGTTTAATCCAATTCTGATTTGAAACGAATTCATATAAGTCTGGTCAATTATAAGCTTAAATGCATGTAGTTTCATGCTACTCACACCAGCATGATGCACCCTCTAATGTCGGTTATCAGCTGGCCTAGTAGCCTTATTTCATGTTGTCATTGTGCATGTCGGTCACAACGTGCGTTAATTGAACGAAACCAATGTACTAAGCAAACGGCGTAATATTTCACAATAAACATTGTCAAAATACCTTTAAAAGAGTTATCAATTTTTTCTTTGATTTCATATTGACACAGCTAAGACAGATAAGATTTGCTTATTTTCTTAATAGGAAGAGTTCTAGCACATTTTGTGATCTCTATGGCCAAATTACGTTAGACTACTTTGGAATTGATTCAGTTAGATAAATGTCGTAGATACCTTGCTTCGATCTTGGCCAAGCTTCTGTGACTTACCCAAATGAAAATAACGACATTTACCGATATCTTTCGAATGTTGAGATGCGATAATTCTCATTCATATCTTGGCTACTTGGGTAATCATCATGTTGCAGTCACAATTCTCAAAAGACACCTTAAAGACAAGATAGCCACAAGGAAAGGCTGTGCGCGGTGTATAGGTTCTCGGGCGTGCACCGAAATGTGTGAATTTCGATCTGATTTAATGCTATTAACATGTTTTTTTGCTGTTTCTATTTAAAAGATTTCTTTTATATTAATTTATATTATAAAGAATTCATTATGTCTGCTGTCTTAGGCCGGAGGCACACAGAATAAGTCACAAGCCACAAGTTATTTTGACAAAATTTTTTTCATTCGACAGGTGATGCAAGCAGTCAGAAGAGGAAACCAGATAATAACTTTCGTAAGAGCATAATAAAGCATAGTAAAGCTAAAGCATAAAGAATGAGGCGTTGTATCAGAACTTCGGTATTATTGAAGATAATCGCCCAAGGATTCTCAATCGGGTGACGGCTCATGGCTTACGACTTATGGTTTATCGTGTGTGCCTCCATAATCTTCTTCTTCTCGTGTGACCTACTGCTGTGTGTGAAGTTGATCCACTTCACCACTTCTTCCCAGCGCTCCTTTCGGTCTTTTGTCCAGTAGGTCGATCAGCTGGTTCGCCGTGGAGCGTGCTGTCTCCGGGTCTGTGGCCTTCTCGACTTCTTCCAGAAGTCTGTCACATTCGCAATCCCAGCCGGGCACGTATTGGGGACGTCGACCTCTGGGAACTGTTCGGTTCGCCGCATGGATTACTAAGTTGCAGAAGGGTTCGTAGGCCCCGTCGACGACGGACGAATCAGGTGATGGCAGACCAGGCACCACGATGTTCGCTAGCTCAGCAAATTTCTCCCACTGAGCCTTTCTACAGTTCCAACGTTTTACAGGCTTGACCTCTATGGGAATTATGAGGGATGTAGACGATGTGACACACGGCCTGTGGTGAGACCGCGGGAACCGATTCAGCCTCCGTAATCAAAGGCGCCTGATGGCTTATCGCTTATTCTCATACGATGATGAAAATCATCCCAGCAGCCATTTATAATAAAATATAATGCTTGCTGATTCAAATTATTAATTGAAGCAGCCCTAATGAGAACTGATGGCGTTTTCCAAACCGCAAGTGTACAGATGCAATGCTACTGTAACCAATGGATTAATCAATCCTTAAAAGAACTAAATGGAGCTTTCTCGTGGGAACGAATTAAAATTGATCATCTTTGGATTATGGCATAATTATGGCTCATTCCTTATACCAAACTTAATTAAGTGTTGGAATTCTGTTTACGGCTTATGGCTCATCGTGTGCACCTACGGCCTAAGTCGCAGCAAAACGGAGTGAAAAATTCTTAGCATACAGTACAATTAATCCAATTAGGAGAATGTTATTCAATTTTTTTTATCAATTCAATTCAAACTTTAAATTTCCATATTGTGAAAATGAAACCGGTTATAAGCACGGCTGTGCCATGAAATATCAGATGCACCTCTTGATGTTGAAAAGGAAATGTGAAAGAATTGACGAAAATGAGATGATTCAAGTTCATGATAAACCATTTTAGGCCACGAAATCTCAGTTCCCCAACCCCGAATTTCGGAATCTGATAGTGACTCGCTCCCGTGCGATGCCATTGGCGCCGTGCATATGCGAAGCATGTTGCGAATGCGTATGCAAAATATGAGTCAACATGTTTTCTTTACGTCATGCATCAGTTTATTCAGTCAGATGGCCTTCAATTTGGAGTAGGACCGGTTTATGACGACATATGAAGACATAAATGAATAACAACATTACAATGGTGGGTGATATTGGGTGAATATTTAGTGGAGGCAACGCCGCATCCAATGCATCATCATTCACACCAGCGGCGAAGGCGGGCAGGGAAGCCACAGCGTCAGCGGGGAGCTGCATTCCATTCGGTTCTTCGCTCAATCGCATGCTTGCAAATTAGGGAAGGAAAACTTCTGCACTGTAGTTGTGCACATGCCACTTCACAATCACAATTGTATTGAAGCCACACGCTTTGTTTAATCTGGGGTATATCTGTTATGTGAGCATATTTCGCGGCAAAACTCTGTTTGACGAGTAAAGACAGTAGGCTACGGCGCCATTTTTTTGATTTTCCACGGTTGCGCAATGAGTTGATCGTTCTTTTAAAAAAAATGTGAAACGTCTGTACAATATATCCAGAATACTGATATGTTTAAAGAAAGAAATAAATTGGGTGTAACGCTGAGACAATGAGAACAAATTCCACTTGCAAGACCCTTTGACCTTTCCCCAGTACCACGGCCGTCCTTGAACGATCATTTTCTTGCGACTAAGCGATCAATTCCTTCACTTAGGACCAGTAAGGTGAAGAGAGTTTGTCAGTCTCCTCTCGCTATCGCAGCCAGAGAAGTTGTTGAATAAATAAAGGATCAACTCCTCCTCCCTCTCTACATGTCATCACTGACTTTATTTTTATCAAGTCACGATGAATGAATCTTTTTTTAAATGATTTATTTTCGATTTTATTATATAGAATCTGCAAATCTATAATAATACTAGTTTTTTGTGTGAATTTTATATGTAGATGAATGTGTTTGGAAACTTATATATGTATTGGTGATTGATAAGCTGATTACATATCATGGATTATATCAAATTGCAGCAAAGCATGTGCATTATAATTATAAAGGCTAGGCTTCATGTTATTTATCACTATGGTAGACTAAATATATCGCATGCCCACCGCTTGAGACCACCGCACGCCACTGTAGTGACTACCCTGCAGTTGCTATTGTAAAGATAGGCTATCATAACTTTCCAACGGCCAACGATCTGTCGGAAAGATTTTTCTGCATTCGGCAACACTATCACCTCACAAAGAGACTACTAAAAGCCGAGTAATGTCAAGATGTTGACATTCCTTCATAGCAATTAGTAAATAACGGTGACATTGTTTCGAATCTTTCTACACTTCATGATGTGTTCAGGACTTTGAAAAAGGAATCGAAAACATTCTCATCCTTTGTTGTTTATATTGATAAAAGAATCAATTAAAACCCGGCGTTTTGTCATTTATGATCTAGCATTTTAGTCATTGTAGATTTTTGCAATGCTTTTATTGCATATCTATATAGGCCTACATACAATTTTCGTTTTCCTTTAGTTCTAAACCATTAGAACTATCATAGTGACGCACGTGTCAAGCATGATGAGAGTCACTTGCAAGTATTGGCAAAGTTAAATTAAAGGAAACCTATACAAGTCTGTTTCAAATTCTTTAGCATTAGGCCTATTTGATTTTTCTTAATGCCCCATAAAGATTGCATTGAATTCTGGAAAACATGAACACCTATTATGAAAGACAGAGACCCTGCCTTCAAGAATTTGAACTTTCAATTGACTATTGCAGGACAATCTAGAACGCGAAACAAATTATATTTCGCCTACGCTTTGATAAGTGCTTTAGGGAAGTCTTTTAAAAATATTCAATGCATCGAACGGTGCACCGATTGTAGCCATACCACAATGTTAATTTAATATAGATAGACAAGACTATAAAGTAAGCATATAAATAATGGAAATAGACAACAATTAAACATCTAGAACTGAAATGTAGCCTCGTGCAATTCACATAACGGAACAAGAATCGTACGCATTTTCACCTAAAGACACTTGCCAGTCACTGTGTCATTGGATTAAATTCAGGCACATGTGGCACATGGCAATATTTATATTGGTTATTCATGCCCTAACTTAGTTATCCCGTCTGTACCGAGACAGAAAATTAATTTCCATTCTAATACTTGAGATAAACTATCTACTCGTGTTACTGTGACATTTATCGATCATTTGAATCGTTTCGTTCTAAATATTGATAACTGCAACTGTCACAGAATTATAAAGGTCATATTTTCTTTTGTTTGCATAGAAAGGAAGCATGAAATGGCTCAACCGGCTGACAGAATACCATAGCAATTGAACAATGATCAGCCCAATTGAAGCAGCCAGTTCAACATCAAACCCACAAAATTGTGCGAAGTTTCAGTGACTGTTAACAACTGGATCACACAGCAAAGAGACGCAGACGATGTCAAGTTCTGCAGAGAAGTTTGCGAACGTTTTTTTTTCGTACGCCTGCTAACTTTTTTAATAATGATCGGAAGGACCAACATCGAAGGGAACTTTTGTGCAATGATCTGAATTCTTCCAATTTGAAGGAATCGTGATGATCGAACCACTTTGATGAAATTTAGAGCAATCCGCAAGCTATGAACGACAATTTTTCCTGTCCCTGAGGTATTAAGAATTTCTTTTTGTCCACCTATTACGCTCCTGCATGTGCCATCGCTTTGAATCAGTTTGCACTTCTAGCAAAATGCGCTTAAAATGTCTAATTCTGTGGTAATTCTGGCATCAGCAAAAGTTTCAGAAATGTTCATAATGCTGTTCGGGGCACTGCTTTGTTATTTCCGAACGTCTGCGATTCTTGGCAACCAAATTTGGTTCAGATTGAATAGCGGACTTTTGAGAACATGAATGTCAGTTGAAATTTTTCCGTCACCATTTGAGTTTCATTTTACACAATGAAATTTCTCGCATAGACCAACAGAAAATATTGAAATGATAAATAAGCTGTGAAAAAGTTTTAGTCTTCAGGTGCATTTATTTCTATTAGGTATAAAATAAGTGGATGACTTTTATGAAAAACGTTATACCAATATGCAGATGTTAACGATGATATCATAGTTACAAACATTCTACAGAATTATTGCTTCACAATGAAATCTCAATGCACGAGGCGAAGAAGCAAGCAAAGAAGCATAGACAATCAATATCATTTGAAATCAATCATAAAAGATGGAAAATTAAAGTATTCTCATTTCCTGAAAGAAAGAGTTTCTTCGCGATGATCACAGAGGAAAAAGTAGGCGAGAAGGGAACATACATATTCGCATTATTTAAATCAGTTTTTGATGTGCTATAAAATGAACAATTATGATAATGACTACTATAAAAATTATTTTATGAATTCCACCACAAACGAGATATAGAGAGTACAAACATGGATGTTTCTTAATTTTGTTGACCATATACGCACTCTTTGCCAAAAGTATTGAAAGCTTTTTTGTCTCATAACATGACCACGGTGATCCGAAAATCACCTTAGCCTTAAAAAATTGTCCATCAAATCTGAAAATTGTTTCTACAATCAAAAGTTGTACGCAGAATCCGTATTTCGCATATTAAAAATAATTTATCGAGCTCATAATAAGATATTTGCAATTTATTGATCGGAATCGATCTGATTGATTAGTAGTGACTGATTCTTGTTGGGATAACGCTTAAAATTCATAATGCGAGTTTTCTAGGTGAAAATCTCTCGAAGAAAACGATTTTAATACTTCCATACCTTCTTTTGATGCTATAGATGATTTATTGATCAGTATCGATGTGATTGATTGGTAGTGATTGATTTACGATGGGACAGCAGTTCAAGTTTATGAAGCAATTTTTTACTTAGAAAACAAAATTAACACTGAAAATGTCATGAGATGCATTGTTTGCATCTTAGAGATGATTATTATATGATATAGATGTAGTGATGTATTGGTCTTACATGTATTCCTGATATAGGAATATTCGAATATATCCTAATATAGCCGAATACATCCGAAATATCCTACTGTTATTCGAAAGGTAATTCCTGTAGAGGTACATGTTTTTCTAAAAAGAAAGCAATAAAACAATATGTTTTCAAGAAATATGTAATTTGCATCAGATACAGATCTGCAAATCTTCAAACCTCCATCGATGTAAACTTCGATACTGTAGAAATGGATGAAATCTATCCTGCAGTCCCAGAAGGGCAAGATCAACAAAGATAAGGTGATGTTAAATGAATTTAATAGCGAAAGTAAAGTTTTGATTTGAGCTCATAATATGGAAATTTGAAGAACTTTAAACAAGTTTGAATATCACAACAAATATAAATAAATGTCACAATTGCTTGACACTTTCAGATTCTATCAACAACGACCAATTTGCAGCTTACTGGACATTTTCTCTTGTAGAAATTATAACCGAAGCTGTTCAGACATGCACTATAGCTCACTTTATGAAGATTGCTGCTGTGAGCTAGGTTATCTAATCGTTATTTGTTCTTCCAAATCATGATTTTCTGCTACAGTCACAAGCATTAGTACATTTAGTACATTTCTAAAAAAAATACAGAAATGCATTCTAGGTGGCTGTTGCACATTGCTTGATTTGAGAGCTTCGGTGCATTTTCCGGTGCAGAGACCTTTTGATAGTGTATTCTCTCTGCGTTCATGAGACCTGTGTTCAAATTTGGATCTTTGACTATTAAAACACACTCTGCAGTCTTGCTGAAGACTGAACACAGAAGAATGACAGTGGGACTATTGAAGCTCGTCACATGAAGAAAGTGGCTAGTTTAATTTAATTCTATTATAAACCAGTTATATTCACATAATTATTTTCATCTATTTAGATTTAACGGAATCACATTCTTTAATCGAAAAGAGCATTCATTTGATGATAATTTGAGAAGTATCTAACAACTTCCATTACATGAACTAAATGACCAAAATGGTGCTGAAGTCTACATTGTTCTAAAGGTTCAAGAAAAAGGCACAGCAATCGTATACAAAGAGAACATCGTATGTCGTTCGTGATAAAAGCATATAATCTGGTTCTATCAAGTCAAGTCAAGTAGGTGTTTATTTCTCTTCAAAATATAGATCACAAGACGTAGAGATCATAAAGATGCAGAAACGACATCATCGACGTAAACAAAAATTCGAGTTATATGAAATATCGGAAGAGTATGGGTGAGAAGATAGAATGTTCATCAGAGAATGAGTGTCATGCTGACATGAGAATGAGAGTTGCAATCCGCAAGCCCGCATGCATCGTAATACTCAAAACCGAACTTGCTGTCTATCATTTCGTGAAGAAATAAACTGATTTTTCAAAATTTTAGTTCTAGCCTGGTTATACCGGGTTTTTACCACTTAGTGGCAAAAGCCAGTTTTAGCCGGCAAAAAGCCAACCCTGATTTGAGAGCGTACCGGAACGATTGCAGTTATGAGGCTTTCCTTTTTCTGAAACAGACAAGCACATACTACACATTTTCAAGCTAGAAGGTTGGTAAGTGACTTGTCCACTGGTGTCGGAGGCCTTCCTGGAGGGGTCTCTTGCTCGGTAGCTTGGAATTTGTGAATGTGTTGGACCGGGCAAAACTGCAAACCAGACGATTACAGACATCTGTTGTTGATCTGGTTGTTGTATGAATGTCTTCCAATTTCGCTGTGATCAAACAGATTCAGGTGGCGAGAAAATTTTCCTTTCTCATAATCGCATAACACCAGTCGGCATGTGCCGCACAAAACTTTGGGTATCCTATGATCTTCTGGGTCAATCCGCCAAATGCGAATTCGGTTATCTCAAGAACCTGTCTGTGATTGATCTAGTCTCCTTTCATTTATGCATTTGGTGAAACAAGTAAGGCACAATCCCTGCAGCCATTCATTGTGGCCATACGGATTCATGGCATGCGCCATTACTCCTATTTATGAATAGAATGAAATGAAACAACTGCAATAATGCGAAGCAGCGCGATGAATACTGCTCTCTCGTCTTTTGACCAAGATAACAATAACCTGATCGCGAACTTTGCTGTGATCTGCATATTGGACATGATTGTAGTAATCGTTCTGCTATCTGCAGATGCAACGCGATTGATATGATCTCAACATTAGGAAGCACGTAATTTGTCACAATGTTTCGGTTCAGTTTAGAAATTGAGAGAAATTTAGTGAATTCAGTTTAGAATTTCACAGTCACAATCAATCAATATCAATCAGAAGATGATCCTCATCAAACTATTTCAATACTTAATTAAGATGTATGTGAACGCTTTGTGTGCCTACGTAAATACATCCAGAAAATATATGAATCATTCATTACAAATTAATCAGATTGATGCTGATCAATAATCATCTATAAGATGCAAGCAATGCATCTCATGACAATTTAAGTCTCAATTTCGTTTTCTACTCAAGAAATTGCTTGGGGAAGAATTGCTTCACAACTTGAACTGATATCCCATCGTAAATCAATCGCATCGATACTGATCAATAAATCATCTATAGCATCAAAAGAAGGTGTGGAATGAACTTTTAAGTATTAAAATCGTTTTCTACTAGAGATTTTGACCAAGAAAACTCGCATTACGAATTTTAAGCGTTATCCCAACAAGAATCAGTCACTACCCAACAGAATCAGATCGATTCTGATCAATAAATTGCAAATATCTTTTTATGAGCGAAATTCGGATTCTGCGTAAAATTTTGGTTTAGAAACAATTTTCAGATTTAATGGACAATTTTTGAGGTTAAAGTGATTTTCGGATCACCGTGTGACTGAACTACGCTGCTTGAAACTAAGCAAAAACAGGTATATTTTAAAAAAAGAGTTTGCAAAATTTCTCCTATTAGTTAATTCATTCAAATTTCCTCTCTTTATGACTCAATATACAAGCCTTGAAAAAAGTGTCGTAAAGCTATAAATTAATAATGCTTATGTCAAATAATCTTTTCACGATGCCACAGATAGATAATAGGCTTTGCCACGTAAGGGGCAAAAATTCAATAATTCGTGGACATCGCGTAAAAAATAGTAAAATATTATGAGATTCTCAGTGTTTTATATTAAACAAATTTCAGTCTCAGTGTTTTGTTGAATCTATACGATCATAGAAGTCCAGATAACTCCGAACATCTAAAGTCGAAAAATTATTAGGAAACCAATGTAAAAAAGATAGTTTGTTAAACGTGATTACTTAGATAGGAGTTGGTTTCAGTGTACATTCGAATGTCCCTCCGCGCCCCAGCCTGGTGCAACGAAGACGCTGTCTCAGCTGGTGCACAGGAGACGAAGAAGGAAGAACAGCAAGAAGGAAATGGAAGACAGAAGAAAAAATTCCAAGCCTCCTACTTAGACCATCGTCAGAAGCATCTGACGATGGCCGAGAGTGCTGAAATTAATATGGGTATTAACATTAAAACAAACTACCACTTTAAGGGCTTAACACATTTAACAAAAAAAATGAACAAATGAATAACCTAGGCCTATTCAACATCTCAAAAAATTAATCAAGGCCTAAAGTTGCATTAATTCACGAACGCAATGCTCAAAAAGTCCCATGGACAATCGCACATTCTTGAAGTTCTTCGGCCACACTGTGGCAACACAGTTCACACACTGTGGCACTGATCAACTACATTCTTTTGGAAAAAAAATCACAGGCATCTTGTGATTAGGAAAGCGGAAGGAGCGGAGTTGGTGAGGTTTGGTGTCACGTACGTTTTCTCTCTCCTTTCTCCCAAAAGAAAAAGTCCATAGGAGTTTAGATCGGGAAGAGCGAGGAGGCCAAAGATGCTACCAACACTCCTCGATCCCACTTTCTGGAAAAGTGTCATTCCAGAAGCGTCTGACACTCACTGCAAAATGGCGCTGGTGCACCATCCTGCTGAAAGTACATGCTCATTGAAGTTTGTTCAATGACTGCATCTCAGGAAATCAATGAGGATTGGAGCATTTGATGGTACACCTCAGGCCGTCACAGTATCTTTCAAAAAATTACTGCCCAATCACGACCGTTGCTTTGACATACCGCCCGTTGCTTTAAAGCCAGGCTGGTTCTGCTCATTTGTTTGATACCATGTGCGGATTGTCCAGGGAACCATAACACAGTTATGTCATTTTACGTGACCTGATAGTTTGACGTGATCCTCGTCAGACCAAACTATCTTGTCAAGCAAAGCGGGTTCTCCCGAATTTCCGACAACCATGAGCACAGCAAACAAGCGTCGAGCGTTCAGCATCATCCGGTAAAAGGATGCAACACAGTCCTGGGTCGGTATGGTTTCAAACATCAACTTGCCTCATCAGTCTCCAAGTAAGCTTAGAGTCTCCAGTAACTCCAATGAGGCTCTTCTTTTGTCTGAGGTCTTCGACGTTGAACAAATGTTTGGGCACTAGCTCATTGTTTGATGATATTGAAACTGATCGAGGCGTGACTGATCGGGCATTCTCTAACTACCGCGGTCTCTTTCAAATTTATTCTTTTCAAAATAAATAGCAAAGCTTTGATGAAGATTTTGCTGTGAAAAGGCATCTCTCCATTCCCTTCGCCCCTTTTCAGCATTCTTGTTTTCCAAATTCAAAATTTTCCAATTTCTCTCTGATCATCTTTTAGATGACCTGACATGACAGAAGCAAGCAAATTCAAAAAGCCAAAAGCTTGTTTAATTCACCTTCAAGTCAAACTAACAGTGTTTGATTCAAATAAAATTTAAATAACTTATCCTTGTACGTAATGTCCCAGATTGGTGCTAATATCTTTCCTCGATAGATGATTGATTTCAAATTCCTTTTGGAATGCTATAACATAGACTTTCTAAATGATAGTAGCAATTACTTCGAAGTCTATGGCTCATGTTGGACTGATCATGGATATCCATCGACTGATTCAGGTGTAAATCGCCAATAGAACGGTCAACATAGATTTCCTAGGGCAAAATCAACTGTTAGCCTACTTTTGAAACACCTTGTATATTGCATCTACATTATGCATTACCATAACCACCACATAGTTGACGTTAGTGAAAATCTGATAAGAAAGTTCATTGTTTTCATGGAATGTATGTGGCAATCGAAAGCTGTAAGATTTGCCATTTAAATAGACAAAAATAAAACGCTGTGTGTCAAATTTTGGCTGGCCGAAGCAACAATGCGTCAGATATTACTACGTTCCTTCAACAGAGAAAACAAAGATATACAGGAATGATTTATCACGCATCATCAATCACTCAGTATATACAAAACAGAAAATCACCACAACAAACCCACAACCGCATGTCACTCATTGACAGATGACAAAAAAATTCAAGCGACAGAAAGCAGATGGAAAGAAAGTAAACCACAGAGCAAGAAAGACCAAGCAGTTCTCACACTACACCCTGTACATGCGAGATGCGCATGCAACCTTCATGAAAATTTTGGCATTCGTAAGACGCAAAATCTCAAAAATGCTCATAATTCCGAATTTGTGGAATTAAATTGAAAAGGATGCCTGAGATAGGAATGTCTGCATTTTGGCTTCCACGGAACCCTCGTGATGCAACTACGACACTTCTGATGAAATTTCGATCTTATATGTCCGTCCCATCCAGTCTGCACATGATTCCTTCGTCTTGTTTGCAATAATTTCCGCCAATCTCCTGTGGAATTTCTTTGCCAGTTGTCCTGATTCACCGGTTGTTGAGAAAACTAGCGGTGTAAAATAACCCTTCTCTATTTCAAGCACCCGCTCCTCGTATTTTCTTTTATTTTTAGTTTTACCATGTGCATGTACTTGTTTTGGTCTTTGATTTTCGTAAGTTTTTGAAAATAGATTCGTTATTCTGATGTCAAAAAAACTTTTCTCCATTCCATGCCACCCCAAATACCTCTGGCCGATATGTCCACACTTGCTAGATCTTTCTCATTCCCTGTTTCTATCAGCTCATCTGACTCAATCGTTATCAATCTTGGCTCAATCTTCACATCTTAGCAAACTTCTTTCAAAAATTTTGCTTCATCTCTTAGCTTACCATGTTGTGTCTCAGATTGACGAAACCTCCCTTCTTACAATTCAACAGGTGATTGTTGTCATTTCTAAGACCGCAGACACAATTTCATGGGATTGCTTGAATGTTCCAGTTGTATCACCGAGCAATGGCATCTATAAATTCAGTTTTGTTCAGCGAATGAACCACTCCTTTTAGAGGCAATACCGTTAGCCATGAGCTCGAACCCATCTCTGAGATGAATTCCAGGTTCCGTCTCATTTTGTCATCTGATATGGAGAGAATGCTACTCAATTCTTTTTTCCAAAATATTTCTTTTGAAGTTTTGTACATTTTGATGGTTTCTTTCACTTTTGTTATGGCATATCGTTCCAATGATGATTCTTGTGAACATATGATATCAGTCAGATTGGCTGTTATATTTTTTGATGCTTCATATTCTCTGTCACATGCTATAACTGGGTTGTTAATTCCCAAACCTCCATATCTCGTTGGTAGCGCCAAAATTCTTCGCTCCAAATCAGTAACATAGCGACCCGTAACAGTTGGAATGAGTTTATCTCTAATAGCATCTTCAAGCGGTTGAAAATAACTTCCGAATCAGGTAAGGCCCGTTGACACACTTCAGCGCTGCCATTCAAGTCCGAAAGCTAATGTTTGGATGGGGATATCAAGCCGCAGAATCTATGGTCCTTTTTTCTTTAATGGTAATGCTAATGGGGAAATTGATATGTTGCGGTGAAGTTTTCTACCAGAACTATCAAGAAGTGAAAAGTGAACTGTGCTTTTTCAGCAGGATGGGGCACCTCCCCATTATTCAAGATCAGTTAGAGATTTCCTTGACAAGCAGTTTTGAAATCGTTGAATTGGCCGATGTGGCCCAATGGTATGGGCTGCTGCTAGATCTCCTGATCTTTCACCTTTGGACTTTTTTGTTTGGGGATTCTTGAAATATAAAGTGTTTGTCTCACAACCGAGACGTTAACAACAGTTGAAGGACAGCATTTCAACATCAAGTTCAGAAATCACCTCTGAAATGTGCCGCAACTCCATCAGGTCGTTCCGAAAACGACTCCAACAGTGCATTGACAATTGTGGTAAAGACGTCGAACAATGACTTTATTTTGAAATTTCTTTCTTTTGTTTTGAAAAATTTAAGATTTAGATGCACAAAAGCTTGAGAAAAGTGGAGTTTTACCGATAATTTTCATTTAGAATTGAAATGGACAGGAGGTAATTATATGACATGTATGTATTTTATTGGTTGGAATATTTAATTGAATTTAATTTGAATTTTGCAAATTAAAAAGGTCGATAATACAATTTATGTTTCATTGATAAAAAAAAGGTTCGTTAATGCTCTATTCTTTTATACATCCTCTAGGAGACATTGAACTATATTATATTTGGCAATCAAACCCTACATCGACTGTATGACCACCCTGTATGACCAACGATGGCATAGTCCTTTGGTGCAACCAGACAAAGCCGTTTGAGAATCGTCTCCTGCTATCTTGCTCAAATGTTGTATATCCTTTACCCATTTAGCAATTTTCTCTTGCACAAAAGCGACCTTAAAAGTCTCATTTCCAATTGTTGCACCAAGATGCTTCGCGCCAGATGAAGTTATGCTCATGGTTGTGCTACTAAAAACACCTCCAGCCTTCTCCATGTATTTGTCTTTAACAACAAGAGCCTTCATTAGGGTAATACTCATATAAGGGACCTTTGACACAAAGATCCCTCCACCATTTCTTTATTTCCTCTAATTGTCCGATGTTGCAACTATCGTCTGCATACCATATTTGTTTTGATTTTTCAGTTTCGACAGTTTTTGATAGCTGCTTTATCAATGGAGAAATTCCTAAAGCATTCCTAGGATTCTATTTCGAAGCATAGAAGAATTGTCATTCCTTCAACAGAAAATGACCACAAGTCTACTAAAATTAGCCAAATAACTTTTAATATATTCCATGGATGACATCTTGCGTTAATTAAAAATAAGCATAATCGATCAAAAAGGGTCAAATAGATGCATTGAAAACCATCAAGTACAGATCGCAGTTGAATGCCGTATTCAACGCTCAGCCCCCTTTTGCGGAGTTATAGTAGCCCTTATAATCGAAGCTTCCTTTTGCTTCATTCAATGTTCATTGAGTCACCTTTGAAAAGACCAAGTGATTAGATTATACAAAGCATTATTATATTACAGCAAATATAAAAACTATACAAATGATTATTCAAAATGCACTTTCTTGATTGAAATGACAATTGAAAAAATGTGACAGATGCTTCTGATAATAAACGTTATTGATGAAATATGTCTCAAAAGTTCTCAAAACTTTCACTCATCAGAAACGAAACAGACTTCCTCACCATATCAAAAATAAGCTCATCAGACAAATCTTAAAAACAGATGTTTTGCTTTGTAATCGTGGATAGACTTGGACATTGCGAACGAGGAGCAACTTTTAACACTAATAGCAAAATGTGCTAATAATCCTACGATCTATTGAAGTCTATGATTGGACCAGGGTTACAGAATTGATTGCAATTATATTTGGCTAAGCAGTCAATAAATTTTAATTATTTATCATCATCATTTGAATAGACTTATTCTTGATATTATATTTTCGACTTTCTATGTTTCTACGGTCGAATAGCTTAATATCGCTTGAGTAGACCGACTATATGAAAACAATATAGCTATATCCTCAATTGGAAATGAATATTGATATGCTTAACAGCGAACGTAAGTTCATGCATCATTAAAAAATCAATTTTTGAAAAAAATGAATTGAAAATCGTATTTTCCTTGCAAATAGAACACAAGGAAGAGTTTGAAAAGTCTTGATAAAAGCATTGTGCTTGAAAGATATAGAGATACTATATAGGTTGTGCAACAAACAGGCCTCCTAGTGCTCTATACTCATGGAGGCCTTCAGCTTGTGACACAGGCATAGTGTTATCTATATGATGCTGAGTGAATGGAAGTTAAGCAGTCAATTAGCCAACCTCACTGCTGTTATAGATCAATCAATCAATTAATTGTAATCATTGATTAGCTTTTGCTAACTCCTGAATTTGCAATGCGATGTTGGGGACATGTGAGGACACATTAACTACAAGGCTGACTGTTCATCCAAGAACGATCAATAAAGGCGAGTCTGTCCTGAAGATTGATTATGCATCGTTCATAGCATGTGTAGCGAAACCCCTCAGCTTCTGCGATGTGTGGTCGCAGAACGTGTTTACTGTCTCAATGACGCTATGTTTGCATGTTCTCATGGTCTTGTGGTAAGAGGAAGTACTTGCATGTATTCATGCTCCAAAGTCAGTGGTTCAAATCTATCCACGACCACGAACATTCAGATAACCATGCAGTCATAGAAAAATGGCTCAATACGCACATATTTACACTGTCAGGTTAATACACCTGCCGATTATTAACGTCCAGTGTCCTTCTTGTGCTCACGAGTCATTCTCGCCACTATCTCAAGGCCTTCATATAGTCCATCACCAGTCTTTGCGTTGCTCGCCTGCACGTGCCATTTGTTACGATGTTTCATTTCACGAAGGCGCAGCTTGTCTGTCAGTTCTGACGTTGATGCGGCTCCTGGTAAGTCCTGTTTGTTGGCAAAGACCAGCACTGGAACTCCATGCATTTCTGGGTCAGAGAGGATGTTATGTAACTCATAGGCAGCTTCCTTCAGTCGTTCTTGGTCGCTGCTATCCACAAAGAAGATGAGAGCGTCACTGTTGGCATAATATTGACGCCAGAGTGGTCGGAGTTTATCTTGACCGCCCACATCCCACATTGTGAATGTTAGGTCCTTGACTTTCACCTTCTCAACGTTGAAGCCGACGGTGGGAATGACTGTATACGTCTGGATATCCTTCAATTTACATAGCGCAGTCGTCTTGCCAGAAGCGTCTAATCCCAACATGACAATACCTGAATGCGTTGTGTTGAATTCATCCAGCATTTTCGGTAATTTGGATGTCAACTGTCCCATGGCGGAGAAAAGTCGTTGTGCAAGCGTCTGAAGTTCCTCAAAGTTACTCTTAAAATGATAAGATACCGGTTGCGACACCTTCATTTATAATCTTGACCACGCTCGATGATCGTCGATCTTTCCATGCAGGAAATCATGACGAAAGAGTTAAAGTCGCTATAGAGATGATAATTCTATTGAGCTAATAATAACAGCATGTGATGGAGGTCATCACATACATCAGAGCGATTTCCGTGGGAAGGAAGATGATTTTCCGAATCACTTAAATAGATTCATAAAATATAAGAAATTGAACAAAATTGAATTGATACAATGAAGAGTTTTTGAAACTTAGATGACATCAGTAAGAAGGCAACTTAGCTCATCGAAAGAGTGGAAGAACCGCAGAGATAAATTGCCTTGTCTTCGTGTTTAGGTCTAGAGATGACTTTCCTCAATAGTGATGGCCACGGCCAGAACTAGTCTCGAAGAGAAAAGGATCAATTTTCCATTGAACGTAACGCAAATTCAAGCCAGAATTATGACCAGCCAGAAGATTGACACCATGTTAAACGTATAGTCAGTAAATGTAGATAGTGAAGAGTCTAGCGGGGTGAATAATGTTTCCATTTGACGAATTTATCACGGAGAAAAATTCAGTCAAAGATACGCACACTGTAAATCGCTCAATACCAATCACATAGGAAGGATGCATACCAAAATATTTTTTGGTATATTTCTGTATCTATTTGTACTTTTCGCATGTTATTTCAAGTGTGGAATGCTTTACATGCTAAAGCCACACCACCACAATGTTAAAGGAAAGCATCAGTGATTTCTAAAGTATGTTAATTCAAGGCCTTTTGTCAATAAAGATCACACTAATGTTACTACTGTTTTGTAACAGTAGTAATGACATTCATGACTCAAACTTGCAATACTGAATTCGATTTTAAAACATGTAAGTCCAAAGCATTTCATAGATAATAGTCAATAAGTATCCAACCATCAACAGTTATGCATTATGTCCTATCATTTTAATAGGTCTCCGTCTCTGACTCCGGGTAGCAAGTATATATAGCCGCGTTTTTTTTAAAAAAGGTAACCTACATTATAGATCATTATAGGCTTAATTGAACCTATCTTTAGTGATCATTGCTGTATCAACTATCAATCATTTTCGATGATAGTTTATCAAATGCCGCTTGAAGTTGGATGCAAGCGACTCGGATCCTCCAATTTTGTTGATGTGTGCTTCATGTGGTTTCTCTCCAGTCTCAACCAGGCAGGTTGAGACTGCCTTCTTCAAAAAAAATGAGTACACTTTCGATTTTAATATGCGCTTTGGAGGAGCCATCACACGATTAACGTGGGGGTAGGAGGTAATGTCTCAAACAAAATCATATTTCACTTTTGTCACTGATGTGACCTTTGGTGCGCAGGTGTGATCGAGACTAGGAAGTCTTCTCTACTAAATCATCGTGTGAAAAGACATTCCTTTTTTTCACTATCACGGTTCATTCCCCCAACTATTACAAGCTCAGCATGCAGCAGTGTCTCTGTACTTTTGTTTGACGGAGAAAGTTGACAGTTACAGCTATGCACGAGGATAGATAATTTGCTTGAATGTTAGTTTCAAATTTGGCATATTTGTATGTAATTTTCGTATCCAGCAATTTACAGTGTACTTTTCATTTGACAGGCCCGCCTGTAATCTTACAGTTGAAGTTTGTGGGTTATCTGACAAGAGCCTTTACGTCTGCAATGCGCACGCTTGGCAGTGGAACAAGCCAAAGAGAGACAAATATCCACGTCAGTATCTATCCCTTGCTGCCATTGCATACAGTGACAGGGATTATGTCCGCTCTAGACTAACCCACACACAAATGAGTGTATCTCTGTAAGAAGGACGTGGCACAAATGGGAAAGCAGCTGCGGTCGACAGGAGATAAGCAAGCAGCAGGGACATAGGAGCAAAGACAAAGGAGCAGAGTCAGATATTTGCGGCTGTTGCATTTGACCGTGTGGCTTGATAAGCTACAGCATCAGGATTGAAGAAAAATTTGAGATTGAGTAGTGACGGCTTTATTATCCGAAATAGATCAATTTTTACTTCGTCAGTCCCAGCTTTGTGCACCTTCTGATGTGCACTCCAAATGTGTTTTAAAGTGATCTGATGTTCTATGCACACTATTCGTTACTTCAAAAATATTCTAGATAAAAAAGGGGTGACAGAATAGATAGCTTTCGAAGACAACCGAAATGGGTCCTAGGCTTGTCGGACAAAAGCTTTATTTCTAATCGCCTTGAAGATGTAATCGAGTCGTTCATGCCCCCAATGTAGCCACACGACTCGGTATAAAAGCATAAAGTGCAAAGCAATCCCTTCTAACTGTCATTGGTTTGAGATGGAAGGCAAATTTATTAGAAGACAAATCAATTTTTTAATCATCAGTTGATCAAGTGTCAATTTTTCAGAAACTCCTACAACACAGCAACAATCAAGGCAGATCATTATTTCTTTCGCTTGCTCCACAGTATACATTGTGCTGTTTAAGGAGATTCATCTTTTATTGAGCTTACACGTCACAAATTTTGATTTAAAGGGAATCTATTATAATTTCATGGTTGATTTATGAAATCCTTAAATTAGTGGAATTGTTGACCCTTCTTGCGTCACATATTGCTTAGATTTCCATGCACTAGGCACAAACAAGCATCAACGAAGAGTTTTCTCTTCTGGCACAAGCTTCCGATAGTTTACCCGTGAAGGAAAAGTTACGTAAAATTCGATATAATTCATTGCAGGATTTTCCTCATCTGTTAAAAATGCACCGTCTTTGCGTTAAATATCTTTCATTTGGCAGTGGTATGAGATACAAGCAATTTATATTCTATTCCTTATCCTAAAATAGTATAGGAGAATCTCTCAAAGAATCGCATCCGACCATGTTATTGTTATTAGGTAGTCACGTCAATGTTGTCGATAAGCTGATAACAATAATCAACTCTTTCGTCACGAATTCCAACGTGGAAAGGTCAGCGATCATCGTATATGACAGCGGTGATGCTGAATAAGATAGTTGCATTGGCAATAAGTCTCACGATCATTAGAGCTATCTTCAATCGACATGGGACCGGGGATATCCATACTGTCTAGAATGCGAGGAGAATGGGGTTTATGTCATTCACGCATTATCATGCTTGGATTGGACTCTGCTGGCAAGACGACTGTGCTTTATAAACTGAAGAACTTTGAAACGATATCAACTATTCCCACCATCGGTTTTAACGTTGAAGAGGTCAAAGTCAACGACCTATGCTTCACATTGTGGGATGTGGGCGGAGGAAAAGAGAAAATGCGACCTTTGTGGCGTCAATACTACCTCAATAGCGATGCTCTCATATTCGTTGTGGACAGCAGTGACCAAGAACGATTGGAGGAAGCTGCCAAAGAACTACACATCATTCTCTCTGACCCTGGAATGTGTGAGGTTTCACTTTTAGTCTTTGCCAACAAGCAGGACTTACCTGGAGCCGCAACTCCATCAGAGTTGGCGGACAAGCTGCGTCTGCGCGATTTGGAACATCATCGCAACAAATGGAACGTGCAGCCATGCAGCGCTGTGACCGGTGATGGACTGAATGAAGGCCTTGAGATAGTGGCGAATATGACTCGCGAGCACAAGAAAGCAACAGGCTACCTTGCATGTGGAAATTGCCAACTTTACTGACGAAGCTTTATATAATTCTTAGATAAATAAAGTTATTTTTAATATTCAAAAATGTGATGAGGAATTTTGTACTCGTATTTTCAGCCGCGATTAATTTTTTGTGCTTGAATATACACTGAATGGCAGAATTTCGTAATTTGTTTACAAGCTTTGCTTTACAGAAAATATACTCGTACGTTTTCTGATTAAAACAATCTGATTCTTTGAAAAGTGGAAGCAATTTTAAACAAGCCAAGTTATGACAGGAATATTATGTGCTAGACAATAATAACTAATAAATTCTTCACAGGACTTTCCTCATCCGTTAAAAAATGTACTGCCTCTAAATAAAATGCAATCTTTTATGACATTGACATTAGATACAAGCAATTTGATGAGGATATGATCATTGAGGTGGTGAAGACAGAGTACAGAGCGCTTGCCGAGGCCTAAGGGAGACGAGAAGACTCCCATTGCTTAATCACAATGAATGAGGTAAAGTAAGAAAGACGTGTGTGAGGGCGGATTGAATATTATTCACATAATGATTTCATATTTGTGGGAATCGAGGATTAACAGGATTTGTTTACTTGTGGGAATCAAAAAGGCACAGATTGATGAAAAGAATTTGTTTACATGTGGGGATCACAAAAAGGATGCTGCATTTATAGATGGGATGAACTTAATGAAAAGATCAGTTTACCAATGGGAAACGCAACATTTACATGATGTCTGACTTATCTTTTTGACACATCTTTCCAGACATACTATTACCTATTCAGTATTTTGTCAACCACAATGTGTAGGACCCCGCTCGTCTAGGTTTGAGTGTTCAGGTTAGGGGTCGAAACACAACTATAGACGTGTACCTAGTTAGGTTAGAGGATGACCCCATCACCGATTGCTGTTTCGGTCAGAAGAGAAAACACCAAATTCTCTAAGCGCTTTCAGTGCGCACAGCGCATCATCTTCAGAGAGAGTGGTCTGACCTGCAGACCAAGTTACATCAACGAGTAGAGATCAAGTGCATGTACAATAGACAGTCATCAGATGATCAAATCCAATTATTCCTATGAACGTCACTACTGCAAAATACTGGTAAGCAGAAGTTAAAATCAGGAAATTATCTACAAAGTCACGAAACAACCTAGAAAGAAAAAGTACAGTAAAGCTATAGAAATTCGTTCCACAGTCCTCCAAGGTCATGCTTTGTCTTGTTCCCCGACCTGAAGTGCTTGGACCACATAGCCTCTTTGATTACCCTCCTTCGCCAAAATGGCTCTTTGTCAATGGGACACATACTCGCCATGTCAACCCGATGGTCCACTTCGATTGCGTGTTTTGCCACTTCAGAATGGTCCACGTCAAGATGTTGTACTGCTCTTTGATGTTCTTTCTTCCTCTCCTCCAGAGAACGCGATGTTTCATCTATGTAACTCCAACCACAATCCTTACATGGAATCCTGTACACCACACCAAAAGATTTAGCTTGAACTGGTCGCTTTCTTACCAAACTGGCTTTTAATGTGTGGGGAGGAGCCATCGACACTTTTAGACCTGATCTGCGAAGTACTGATGCCACTTGGTCCGACACTTTACCGAAATATGGTGAAGAAACTCTTCGCCGTTCTAAGTCATCAGTAGCTGAAGAAGAGCCTGGTTCACTCCAACCGCGATTTATTTCAGCATCCGTGTAGCCATTGAGATTAAGGGATTTACGTATGTGCTCCCTTTCCGAAGGCAGCTCGTCGGATGAGCAGACACGTTTTGCTCTCAGTGTTAACGACCTTACCACCGAAGTAAATTCCGAACGTGGATGACAGGATGCTCTGCTTAAATAGAGGTCGGTATGTGTGTCCTTGCGATATACTGTGAAGACAGCCCACTGACTGACCGACGAATGAGGATGTCAAGAAAGGAAACCTGATCACCTGATTCCTCCTGCAGCGAAAATCTGATCGAAGGTCGGAGCGAATTCACAAAGTCGAAGAACTCGCAAAAGTCATAGACGTGTACCTGCTGATGACTGACGGACTGCAGTATTATGTTTTATATCCCTTAATCGGTAGCTGAAGTAGTGGTCGAAGTATTGTATTCCAAATAAAACCATCGTGAATGAAGACAAATGAAAAGTAAGTGAAAAAATGTTGAATTTCATGAAGTATAGGCGAATTAAGAAACATGCGATAACAAATAGATTCAAGTGAAGAAAGGTATTTTCCACTTGTAGTCTTAAGTATAGTGTGTAGCATTAGCTCCATTGTGCTCGGTGTAATTGCGTCATTGTAGTTCTATTGTTAACCTCCATTATCCACTATTACCGTTATCCTCCATGTGTAGTCTTAGTTACGGTGTGTAGCATTAGTTCAGTAGTATTCGCTGTGGTAGTATCACTGGAGCTCTATTGCCAACTTCACTTTCCAATTTTTATCCATCAGCTTCCTATTGTTTTATAATACCCAATTTTAGCTTTCTTAACATATGGTGACCATTGTCATTTCTATTTCCACTACCAGCATCTGTAGTCGGCACAGTATATTAGGCATCTGTGTTGAACGTGCATGCGACATTGTTTGGAATCAATGTCAGTAGTATATTAACTGAATGAATCAGTATCATTAGTGCTACAAATCTTAAGATTCCCATTTTTATCAGTTATTGGGCTAACGCTGGTCAATTTGTATTCACTGCCACGAGAAAGTTCCATTGAGTATTTTTAAGAACCGGTTAATCCAATGGCTGCAACATCACTGCATTTGTACACCACGGATTGGAGAATGTCCTCGTCAAGACTGTGTTTAATTAATCATTCAGATTAGTGAGATTTATTTTCCATTATAAATGACTGCTGGGATGATTTCCATCTTTGTATGAGAATTTATTGACTCACATAGTATAATCGGTGACTCATAAGGCAAAGCGCCAAGAAGTAAATAATCTGGTTAATAAGCAGTGCAAGAAGTAGCAAATCAAGCGTCAGCTGCACGAGAGTTCTTAAACAATTTCGAGAGAAGGACGCAAGGGGCATTACGGATTCCGTTTTGTTTGCTGACTTCAAAGTGGTTGAACAACCAGACTTTGTTGCAGTTGATTAAGGTTAATGATCATTTCCAAAAGAGCCAAAAATGATCCAAAAAGCCAAAATCAAAAAACAGCCAAAAAATCCACAGAATGAAGCCGATTACCCAAAAAAGCCAAACTTAAGCTCATCACACCAGTCTACATTCACACTATCAGTTTCATTACCATAGCTATCGATACCATTCCCCCACAGCAATTCAAATCCACAAAATCGGTCCACATTTCGTCACTCAAATCCAAAAAAACCAAAATATTCTGCACTACTGCACCGATTACCCAAAAAAGCCAAATTTAAGCTCATTACAACAGTCTACATCCACACTATCAGTTTCATTACCAATTGATATCGATGCCACTCCTCCACAGCAATTCAAATTGTGACATTGAGTGATTTGAGTGACGAAATGTGGACTGATTTTGTGAATTTGAATTGGTGTGGAGGAGTGGCATCGACAGCAATGGTAATGAAACTGATAGCGTAGTTGTAGACTGATGTGATGAGCTTAAGTTTGGCTATTTTTGGTAATCGGCTTCATTCTGTGGCTTTTTGGCTCTTTCGTGATTTTGTCTTTTTGGATCATTTTTGACTCTTTTGGAAATCTTTAAAAGATGATTCCCCTCTACTCAGTATATAGACAAGTAAAGTCACTAAATTCATTTTGATAAAATTAAAAACTAATTCTTGCCCAATGCATTTCGTCTACTCTTATTCAAGTGCAAACATTTGTTTTTCATAGATTTTTTACTGTAGAAGTACATGATTTCAGATTTTGTATTTTATAGTCAGTCCATGTTTGCACTTGAATAAGAGTGGACGAAATGCACACTGCAAGAATTAGTTTCCAATTTTATCAAAATGAATTTAGTGGCTCTATTTATCTTTTGGAAATGATCATTAACCTTGAATAAAGAACGTGTGTTGCATAATTGTCTTGAAATAGACTTGCATGTGGGCGGCCCGGACTTGAAAACATAAAGTGATCTTCCTGTGAACATGAAAAAGGCAATAAAGCATGATTTGATGACATGGCAATATCTAAATGAAGTTTTCGTGCAGTGCACTTGAGCTACGTAGACATAGTCTACATACGAATGACTCATGGGAATTTGCAACAGTTGTCGTAGTGATTAAATTGTACAGCCCTTCAAACAATAGTTCAATAATCAAATAGAATGATTGTAGATAATATAGTTCAAAGAACTATATCAACAGTCGAATTGATTTGTTGTTGAATTGAATGATTGACCAGATGTAATGTAGCCGCAAGTATTTGCGGTTGGCTATAATATGTGAAATTACAAGATTTTGCAAATTTTCCTACAGACTTTTCTCAGCTTTCTATGTCACTCAAATTGCGAATTCAAATATTAAGATGCTCAGAAAAATAAGCCATGAATGTACAGTATATATCACTTTAAGCATTTATTCCAAAATGATCATTCGAAATTCAGGTCCATGTGCAAGTCATTTAGCAAGAATCCTGTTTTTGAATAACAAGCTTAGTTATGTGTACAATATAGGCTTACAACTATTTAACACGTGGAAAGATGAAGAGCATATAGTACCAAAACGTAAATAGCTGCATCACAAAGACTGCAGAGCGCTTTTTGGGCATAGAAATGTGTCCTTAGACTCGTACAATATAATCTGACAATTCCTTGGCGGCCGTCGACGCTGTGTTCCACTCGACAAAAGCCTGTCAGTGCGGCTTAGAATGACCAAAAAAGCATAGAATCTATAGAATGGCTTAACAAGCCCGACTTTTCATGCACAACAGGGCGCTCTGTTCTGACGAGCCCTTATAGGGCGAAACGTAGCGTCAACAGCTGCAAAGAAACTATGTGCCTAAATTGTTCAAGTTTGAAAGCATTCTTTATGTCCAGACGAACAGGCACTGTTTATTATCCATGCGCATAAAGATGCAAGAAATGCAAGAAACATCCAAGAAATTATCTATGCTTGAGTCACTGAATTTCCCTTGCATTAAAGGTGTAATATTATAATGCATCAATGATCAAGACACCTCCAACTGCGCTCTATTGGGTATGCTGCATATACTAATGAGATTTTGAAAAGAAAAGACCCATTTTCCAAGAACGCTATCGCAAAATGCCCAGAAATTTATATCTTTCAAGAATTTCACTTCTTCTGTAAAGAATTCGCGATGATGCTTAATGAGAAAGGGTCAGAATAATTTTTGCTCATGCATCACCTCCAAATTGTCGCATGCACACACAGAAGTAGCCTAATCTCATGTCGATGGAAGAAATTTATTGACTGTCATGTTAACTTTCAAAATAAATTAGAGATAAGTTTTGCAACATGCTGGGCAGTTTAGCGAATGAATATCTAACACTTAAAAACTGAATTGGCCAATAAATTTTATTTTGCAAATCTACAAGTTTGCTCAGTCTTATTAGTGGTTGATATTCGGCAAATTTGACCGAAATTGGGGGAGCATCTTACAGCACTACATTTGAAATACATATAACGGAAAGAAGAGCGTTGGTTAGCACTCCATTGAATTTTTCATGCAACATTAGCGAAGAAAATAGCCATTAAAATATTTTCTTAAAATAGAGAATCCCTCAACTATATCCGATGAACTTCCATCTACTGTTGCTATAAATAGCTCACTAGAATACAATCTCTTTGACGACATAATAGCGTTGCCTAGTTCACTGCAGATTTCAGCGCTGTTTGACTGTCATTAACTCCAGCGTGGAGGATGCGATCGCAGACAGAACAGCGTGGATGCTAGATGAGTATATAAAGATGAGTAGAGTCGAATATTTCCATTATATCGTAAATCTTTAGAAGTTTTGTACATCAATATCTCAGCCATGGGATTGTGGATTTCTAAATTATCGAAACTATTGGAGGAATGGGGCACATCACATTCTCGCATTGTCATGCTTGGATTGGACGCTGCCGGCAAAACTACTGTATTATATAAGCTGAAGCTGAATGAGACAGTCGCAACGATTCCCACTATTGGCTTCAACGTGGAAGAGGTCAGAGTTAAGGGCCTATGCTTCACAGTGTGGGATGTGGGTGGTCAAGATAAAATCCGGCCACTCTGGCGACATTACTACGCGAATAGTGACGCTCTCATCTTCGTTGTGGACAGTAATGACAGAGAGAGGTTAAAGGAGGCCGCCCATGAGCTGCATGGCATTCTCTCTGATCCAGATATGGAAAGAGTTCCAGTGCTGGTCTTCGCCAACAAGCAGGACTTACCGGGAGCCGCAGACCCATCAGAGTTGGCGGACAAGCTGCGCCTTCGTGAATTGGAGCATCGCAACAGGTGGCACGTGCAGGCGAGCAACGCAGTGACTGGAGATGGACTATATGAAGGTCTTGAAACAGTGGCAAGAATGAGTCGTGAACACAGGAAGGCCACTGGACGCTAATGGAGGATTGTGAAAAACTGAATTGCGTATTGACTTCACACACAGAAATATTCCTATTTCCACATCACCCATCTATCTCATTTTGTCTCTGAATAACATGAGTCAAGATCAAATCGCTATTTTCTCTAATTATCCGGCAGCCATAGCGAGTTTCTGCAAGGAACGAAGCCGTAAATGAGGCTTTAACAGAATCATGTAGGACTACACCACATGCTTACTACAAAATCTGCCAGCCTGCCGAGTTCTACCCGGTTCAATTCAAGTGCTATTCAAGTGCTTTACGTGCAATAATAGCTAGGATGGTGCTCTCAAATAAGCCAGAAATTGAGCCAACAAATTTAGCTTAAGTATGATGACGAATTACTGCTAAAATATTGGAGAATCGATTGTCAAATCACTCACCTCTTACAGATAAACTTCTCCTAAATCGATGCAACTTTTCTATCTTGATATTTTGTAAAAGACAGCAATAAAAAAACTGACTCTTGCTTTTCGCTATTTCCTTTTTATTCTGTATTTATGACATTTTGTAGATTTTAATTGCTAACATTAAACTTCAAATAAGAATGAAAATTTACCAAGCATTGATGAGTAAGCATGATTGGCATATGACCATGGTTAAGCCTATACCGGATATACATTTTATGTTTATGAAAAATGTTGAAATAGTAGTGATGGTAATGAACTACGGAATGCGTTTAATTAATGTATTCAGGAAAGACGTAATTAATAAATGCATTAGACCTATAATGAGAAATGATAGGTTGAAATTAGGGCAATTTCAGATTAGATAAAGAAGACTGAAATGAAGAACATGAAGAAAATCGATGACACAGAAAAATGAAAATAAATAAAAATGATTAATTATTAAATAATTAATCAAATAATTTGACAAACATGTAGATAAATAAATGAAATAGATTGATAAGTAAACAAACAATAAGGTAGGCTCAAAATGGAAGTGAATACTTCTTCCATGCAAAGATAAACCCTCGTTTTGAAAACATGGACTGTTACGGGGAAAATAGTCATCATTCGGAGTCACACTTAACTCAATATGAAGACGTCACAGACAGGCTTTCTTCAGGGCAGTCGCACAATAAATTGAAGAACTGGAGCCTCCGTAATATGAGGAAGGTAAATTTGCTATTTCATCACTCCTTTGAAATTAGTATCAAGCGATAGTGACGATCGAGTTGTGCTTGCTTCGTGAAAACATGAAAAACAAAATGATCTCTCAACTGACTAGACAATCAATAACGAAAACTAAAATTACGGTTATTACCGCACCGCCGGATAATTAGTACTTCGAAAACAAATGTCATCACTATGGCTACATCTATGAATGTGAATATGATATTCCGTATACCATTACAAAATAGCAGAAAAGTCATTCAATTAGGCCTACAGCATCAATATCTCAATGTGTGTGATGATTTGGCATCACATATGGTACAGAAAAAATGAATTTTCAAAATATCGTTGGGTCAAAGATGTGATAATAGCATACACCAGCAACAAGTAGCACGGCGCATCAATGCTGAAAAGTAAAGTTGCTGCAATCTTATATATTTTTGCCGCACTTATATATTTTCATAATTTGCGAACAGAATTTTGCTCATGTTTGGTATCAATGGAGGGGGAAGTTGGTTTCTAAAGCCTCTAAATATTTTTGATAGGCTATCGCTCCAAAACTCTATCTATGAGCCTAAATTCTATGACTCTACTTTTTTCTACATATTTCTGACACTCAAGCAATATTTTTTTTCAAATTTGGCCAATGAGAAGATCGAAAATTTGACCATACCTACACAAATGCATCTGTGTAATTATTGTGTGAATAAATGCACTAATATATAGGTAAATACTACTCATAATTTCTTTATAAGTAATTCTGCGAGGTTTATGCGAGGTTTATGCTACAAATAGTGGGTCCCAAGTCAAAAAATGTACAGGTTATCATATCGCACAATATATTTGGTGAACTCATTCTTTCTTCTGCATCATGAGCTGTTGAAAAATTTATCAGCTCCAAAATCTTCATGGAACAGTATTGCAACTGTAACTATGTTAGTCTACATAGCATAAACTTTTAAAATGCAGATGCCAATTTAAGGAGCCTACCGCATCGACTCCTACATTATAGAGTATTGGACGAGAAGCTCGTTGACTTCATTGACAAGATCACTGTTAATAGGCCTAAGTCTGAAATATGTACTTCCTCGGCAGCTGGTTCGTTTACAAGGATTTATCATTCATAAGAAATTCGGATATTCAGATTTTTGATTACTCATATAAAGAGATACAATGTATCTGAAATTTTGTGTTGTAGAGATGTTAGCGAAAGTTGGCAAGCGACGCCCAGATGTAGGAGCTCATGTCTATGGTTTAAATCTACTGAAGAGCAAGTCTATGTGAAGAGGTAGTTCATTGTGCTGAGTTCAAAATTTCTTATCTGTGGTAATTTCTAAATGGAATCTCATATAGATTCATCAAAATTAAAATTCATCAAAGAATGAAATTTAATTTATGAGTTAAAAAAGCTGTGTGCACGCGGTTGACATGCGAAAATGTGCCTGTTCTTAATCATGGATACCTATATAATATATCTACATAGATCTCCATGATTTAACAAACAAGAACGCAAATAATTCTATGGTTCTACATTCAACTTCTATGCCGTACTTTCAAAATGTTCCGCTGTTTGCAGTTCGTTGCTGTGGGTACGGACGAAAACGATATAAAGATAGTGACACATATTTCAACAAAAGAAACATTTCATTTTCTGTATTTGTTCCAGATAGTGCATGATGATTAACAGAATTCTATTCATTCTTATAAATGCTGTGTGCATCGAATGGAGCTTTTGCGGTGAGTTCACCAAAATTTTGCTACATGCAGAATCGAAGATTTCGTTGTAAGATATTATTATATTAGCATATTGACTATTAGACTACTATTAAAGAATGTAACTACTGAAATTTAGGACTAGAAGAATCTTTCTTCAATTTTTAGAAATATCTACTTTTTTTGGATACCATGACTTTTCTGACATCAATTTCATTTGAAGATACACTCAGACTCAAATGGTTACTAAATACCGCATATCATCAAGTGAGATTCTTTATTTCAAATATTTGTATTATTATGTAATATGTTACATATAACATTTATACTATTAGAATGGTGCATTGTTTCAAAGGTACTTATGGGTTATCTCCCCCTAGGTTTTAAATTTGTCTTAAATCTGCCAAAATGAATCAATCGTCATCAAGCTTCAGGTAGACGTGCTTCAGAATGCTTTCTAACCACATGCAAAAACTTTTGCAGATCGGCCAAGTACTTTTTACATTAGAGACGATTACGGACGACGTGAAGTGTAGCGATGTCGACAGCCTGATCTGACTTCGTCTGTTGGACGGATTAGTTTCTCGTGTGTGCATTGTTATTTCTCTTCGTCTCATCCACTGCTATTTGAAATCTTCTCACGACCACTACCTTGCCACACCTTTTTTTAAGTTAAAAATGTTACTGTAAGCCAAGGATGAGGCCTGGTCATCATCACTTTACGAGTTGTCGGAAAATGACTTTGTTGACCTCAAGTGCTTTCTGTTCAGACGATGAGGTCAGAAGAGGTCAGATCAAGCTGCAGACATCGTTGCATTTCAAGTTATCGCCCCTAATTCAAAAAGTACTTGTCTGATTTGCACAAATTCTAGTAGTAGGGTAGAAAAATATCCTCACTTACATGTATGTACAAGTTTTGTGACGATGGATTAATTTCTACAGATTTCGGACAAATTTGAATAGGTGGGGGTGAGATAACCCATAAGTACCATTTCAAAAATGTAACAGTGCTTTTTCATTTTTTAATACATCACATCGAGTATGAAGTCGTTGTAGTGCCAAGTGGTTATCAATGCTCGAGACCTCGTTACTGCGCTTGATAAACATGTATACAAAGTGTACGAGTGAGTATCTTGAATATGAATTGCACAGAGTGAATGATTTTTTCTTCATTAACACATATATCAAACTGCGAGTTCTATTTACAAGCAGCAGTACTATTTCCGATAATATCTGCATAAGTGCATACAAAGAGAACATATGGAAGCAATCGGTTAAAATCAATATGGAGATGGTGACTGTGTGTGGGTGTGGCTGTAATGCAGTCAATTTTTGTGGATGAATGATTTGATGTACCGGTTTACATAGTAATTCGAAAACTTTGTACAGATTTTTGTATGACAATTCAAAGCTCGCCAATGCGGTTCGGACGAGCAATTGTCAGACACAGCGCCTACGGCAGAATGTGTAGTTTTATTATTCAAGTCTGTAGGGCCTAGATAATTTTCCAACAACATATATTTAATCCTATTTAAACCGGAGTGACCCCTCCCACAACATACACATATTTCTTTATATTTCTCAAAAGTGACTAAAGCTAAAGCTTTCGACTCCTAGTTTATGTGTATTTTTGATAATTGATCCAAAGTTTCATCAAATTTGACCCACGGGAACACAAAAATATTTGAGCATATTTTTCAATTCATTTCCCTTGTAGACCATTGACGAATAGCTTGTGAAGTTACAGTTAGCATATTCATCCACAAGACATCCATGTAATTTATTGTATGTGAATAATAGCAATGACCTCATAATGCTACTCTGAATAGATTTGTAAGTAGACCTGTCAATTTCATGTTACAAATAGTAAATATCATATCAAAATATCGACGGATTATCATGACTCACAGCATATTTGGTCAATTACTATTCATTCATTCATTTGGATGCAATTACTGCAATTTTTCTGTAGTTCATGGGATTTTTACATGCATCATCAAAAATCTCTATTTGAGTTGTATTCAGCACGGTTTCACTATCCCAGTGCAATCACTCACACTCTCATCATTGTCTGGGGATGTTTTCGTGACTACTGATCGAAACCCTTTTTCAGAGTCATCGACCATCAAATTCTCATAGATATTTAAAAAATCAAGATTTTGAAAATAGTGATGGAACTCATTTTGAAGCAGGATGATCAAGTTAGTAAAATCGGATTTTTGTTGCTGTTGAGCATCTAATAAGAAACCGACCATTGACGGTCAGAAAACGCAATTTATGGTTTTGTCAGTCTCGATCATGGTGAATTGTCTGTTTCGATCAATAATATTGTGAATTTCGTCATGCATGATAGTGTAAATATTTTGGGCGTTTCGTTTTCGGCTAATCTTAGTGGCATCGCTTTGTCCCTATTCTGCACCGAAATGCCGTCGAAATATTGTACTTGTAAAGAAGTTTAGAAATAATTGCAACCGCTCATATTCGGCTTGGGACCCTTGCTGTAGCCTCGTTTTTGTCACATGATTTAGTCTACTGCTGGCCGATTATCTATAGCCTTCCACAGAAATATTTCGCCAAGCTTCATCAATTGGACCGTCTCGGGGGGATGGGCCTGGGACAATAGGGCCAATCGGGACTTGCTTGCGAACATGACTAGGACGTGCTGCAACCTCATGGATAAGATCGCATATCTCGAATGTCACGAAGTCGTCGCGTTGTTTGTCAATCGTCATGTACCACTCCTTTGTACTCATGAAAATAAAGCATTGTCATTGTCACCATTATTATTATTCGCGTAACACAGCTGAAGTTTTGAATATATTGTCTTGGCTATTTTTCATTATTTGATTGTAGTTGGAAAGAGCCAATATAGAATGATGGTGGTTTTATTTTCTTTTTCTTATTTCTTACAATTAATTATTTCAGTTAACATCCGTTAACTATCTTCAGGCAAAAAGGAAGGAAACATGGTCTAGTATAAAATTTAAAATTCACACCGACGTCTATGTCATAATAACATAATATTGAATACAAAAGGGGGAAGGGCTATGGAACAGGTAGTATTGGGTTACATAGTACCAATAGCATCTTAATGATGACCTGACTAGATATGAAAACAAAGGACATAGAAATGGACTAGCAATACAAAGGCTTGAGTTATAAATACCATAAGTTATCAGTTATAGGTTACTCAAGCCTTTGTATTGCTAGTCCATTTCTATGTCAGGTCATCATTAAGATGCTATTGGTACTATGTAACCCAATACTACCTGTTCCATAGCCCTTCCCCCTTTTGTATTCAATATTATGTTATTATGACATAGACGTCGGTGTGAATTTTAAATTTTATACTAGACCATGTTTCCTTCCTTTTTGCCTGAAGATAGTTAACGGATGTTAACTGAAATAATTAATTGTAAGAAATAAGAAAAAGAAAATAAAACCACCATCATTCTATATTGGCTCTTTCCAACTACAATCAAACACCTCTAAAGCTGGCATTTTATTTAAGTCCTACTTATACATAATGAGAGCAATATGAGGTTGTTGCTGTTGTCTGTAATAACTATGATCATTTCATCGGAATATAGCATTTTGTAAATCATAACTGATCTTGTCACCGAAGCTTTGCTAAAAAGAAAAAAGGTAGTAGTATATTTAGAAATAGCGATGTGTCAAGAACATCTCATTTGTGTGGAACGTCGTCAATACCATGTTCTTCTTTACTTTTCTGTTTATTGTTGGACAGAATTCATTAATATGTCCCTAACAGAATTCTATCTATTGATATGGAGATATTCGCACATGCAAAATCTTTGAATTTGAAATTATCTGCTTATTGTGTATGCATGGCATGTTTGAAATTTGAAATTCAAATATGATTTTTTATTTTTTTTGTACCTTTTAGTTTTGCATCTGATCAGCAATTATTAAAATTCTTCACAATCATATTGCGTTTAGCCTCAGTGTCTCGATAAAAGTCATGGAATTGGGTTCCTTCTTGAACTGCAGAGACTAGATACTAAAATGTGCAATTATAGTGATATTTTAGCTGAGATAAATATAATTTGACTTTCGACCTCATCTAATAGAACTCATCTAATAAGACCTCATCTCAGAGCTGTTAATAACCATCGTTTAATTAACCACCTTAGCCAGATCTTTCGATTAGTGTCTGTGTCGATTATTTGCTGTCATTTCTATTTCAAATAGTGATCTAATGGAAATTTGTCAATAATTGGCGGTTTTTGACCTTTGACCTTCACCTCAGCCCAGCGATGACATCAGAAATAAAACTTTTGCTCTTTTCCTCTTTTCCTGAATTCCCTTTCAACGCCTATTCGATTGATGTGTGGTTTGGCAAAATTGGTGCAACAGTTTGGGAGATCATTCGGAAATACACGACAGTGGGGCGAGGGTTAATGGAAAACGAAATCAAAGACTACTTTTAACTGAAAAAATCGGCTATTGATCATCGCTAAATAGCAGATGTGAATGAGCTTCAAGAGCTTGAATGCTTCTAATTCGCTAGAAATCGATCAACTCTAATTTGAAATTTGAAAGCAATCACTCATTCATAGCATTAAATTTGCTTGGTTGACCTGCAAGACAACTGCAACTGTATAAGAAATGAAGATTTTGAAGGAAGAATAGATAAATTCTATAGTTCTAAAGCTACCAAACATTATCATAAGACTCTTACAATGCCAATTGGGGTTTACTAAATGCCAAATTCTAATGCTCAGATTGCAGACAACAATAAATCTAAAATGCTCGTTTCAAATGAATAGGCGATGAGCAAAAATGGAGCGTTTAGCAGTGTCATCATGCATTTACAAGCCACATGCGCCATCGCCTGCATTCTATCACTCTGTATTGACATTGGTAGCTTGGCCATGCAAGAAACTCATTGAAACCAAATTTCCTCGAAATGTTGTGAAAGTTGAGTAAATCTTTCTTTCATAGAAAAAGAATGATTGAAAATGGATTAAAAGCAAGAGAAAGCTAATTGTTTACAGAAATCAGAGAAGGACAAGTTGTCACTGATGAGTTTGCTTCACAGGTTCGACATTGGAAAACACATTGCTTGGCAATTTTCAAGACTTGAATTTACACATGGTTTAGTTATGCACTTGCAGCAAACAAACTTAGATGTATAAGGCAAACAAACAAACGACTAAACGTGTCTCCTTTTATGAATGATGCTACTGCAAGTGTGCTTGATATTAATAAAACACAAAATAAGCAATAAATCTCCAGAAATAATAGGAATATAGTTTGTGATGTCAGCCTGAATTATTGAAGCTTCTGTTAAACATTTCGAGAAAAAAGCTGTGAGTTGTTTTGGTTCATCAGATTCTTCTACAGCACACACAGAAGACAATTGCATCTATGGCGTCCTTTTGTCAACGTCTTGGTCTTCTGCTCATGCTTCTGTGGCTGATTTCAGGCTTTTTCCATTTATGCTCTCCGACAACACAGAATAACGTCCGATTCACGCGTATGACCTCCTCTAGGACCTGTCGTCCTGTTGCTACAGCTCTTTTACTCAACTGCGCTTGGGTTTGTGCAGCTAAAGACATATGTTCTGGATTCCTGGTTAAGTCGTCCACACAATGTGTTTATATGACACAGGGCATAGTGTTGAAGCCCAATGTCAACCAATGCATAGGGTTCCATCGACATCGGAATTTAAAGCTGTATATCGATGTGTCGAACGGCAGAATGGAGCTCTACAGTGGAGCTGGGATGTCTTGGGCAGAGTTAACGAAGTTTTGTGCAGCTCATGGTAAACAACCTGCATATCTTCTTAATAAGGATGTCATTCACTTCAAAAGTCAAATATGCAGCAATATCAAAAAGATTGGATCCGACATCATCGTGAAAAACAGCCCAGTTATGTTCCTTAGATTCAGGTATTCAACCTACTTTAGACTGCATGGTCCGTCATATACACCGAAAACTGTGAGTCCAATTTGTCAAAAGCGTTAATATTATCATAATTCTAATAACTGGATCGAATATGATTATGATATTGTGCATCTGATATGTTTGTTGATGATATACTTGTACATGCCAGACCGTTTGACTTGAACTTCTTTTCTTCAAATGCTTCATTTGATGTTTTGGAGCTATGCGGAGCGGGAAGACTTTTGTGATTCGTTTGTCCTGGTTCTTCTTCATTATATGAATGCGTTGGTTGTGGCTACATTCGAACCTTTATCACTCCTTGTAATCGATCACAGAACTACGGAGACACCTGTTCACTACAAACTAATCGCACCAGTAGTGCACGAGTGAAGATTGATGTGATGATTGATTGGTGTGTATGCAATATAAAATACAATTCAGCATGATATGAAGTTTGATTTTTTTATGTTGGATGCTAGCTAGCATCAGCAAATCTACGAGCTGTGTAAGCTCGAGTGAAAGAGAACTGAGTTTATTGATCCCGAACAATGTTTTTCTGAACCACTGACCTCCATATTAATGAAACTTGACTAGAAAAGATCTTATGATGAACAGGATGTACCGATAAGCAGCTCAATCAGTTCAGCCACGCAAATACAGCTGAAATATTATTTTCTTTAATCGTCGCAGTTCAAAACATTTTTCAGATTGTAAACTTCTTTTTAAAAAAGGAGCCGCATATGAAAGAGTAGCTTTGCATAGTATAGTTGCATTTGCATGTAAAGCACAACTGTTTCATACGCTCATCGCAATCAAATGCATTTCAGTAAAGAACTGTTTAGCACAAAAAACAACAAACTGGCAGTTTGTCTATTGTTGTTTTGGATCAACATCGATTAAATGGAGACACCAGATAATTTTCAAAACGATTATTAAATTATTTGAAAAAGGAAGGATGAGAAAGGAAGTAAATGCATTTGCAAGAACACTTTGACAGTTGACACCATCTTTCACGTTCTATAATTACATCGGAAATATTTATCACATTGCAGATTTATTAAACAATAAGTAAATATATTGGACACAAAGTCTGATTCACAAAAGAGCGAAAAAAATTAAATCATCATTAAAACATACATCATACATACGCGTAGACATAAAGATTATAAGAAGAAACAGACTAGGAGACCCTTGCTCTCATAAAAATATGAATACGTGAGCAAAATCGCTGGTTGCATATACGTAAAAGGAGCAGTGGGTCACAACGAAATAATACAAGTGTTTAGCTGTGTTGCTCGGCACATAATGGATGTCATATTAACCAACTTCTTAACCCATTCAGTCTCTTAAACTAGCACGTTTGCACAAAATCGCAATATTTGCGGTTAGCTTACATAATAAAGACTGTTAAGAATTCTGTATGACGGGCATGACCTACTCGAAAAGCATAGAGCTGCCAGTGTGGAATTTAAGTCATTACCGGGTTTTATTTTGTTCTCAGATAACTTCTAACAAACAATTTTAATCGAAGGCAATTTTGTTGAACCTAACATTGAACTTACATGTCAGGCAGCAATAATCGATAGCCACATGCTGCGTATGAACACTATGGAGGTCCACTTTCCATTTTTTTATTTTTTACTCAATAGAGGAAAGAGTTTTTGTTGTGCTGCAGAAGGCAGAATTAAAGTCCGTGACATAGTTCTACGAGGAGAATAAAGTTCAATACACCAGCGCTCAGAGAGAAAACAACAACGGCTACATTCGACCGATTTGTGTCAACAGGTTCTGTCCACGATCTGCCAAGAAGTTGAAGGCCCAGCGATGAAAGCAAAGCTAGCGAAATAGAGTGGTATTTCAATAAAAACCATTCTGCTTCAACATGGAAAACGGCTGAAGTCTATAGTCTCCCATACAACTGTACGTATACATTTAGACTTTGCTGGAAAGAAGCTTAATAAAATTCATGAAGATGATTACGCAGCTCGGCTTACAATGTGTCAGAAACTTGTTGATTCCATTGAAAACAAAAACTATCTTGAGAAACTCTGCTATTCTGATGAGGCCACTTTCCACACTAGCGGACACAACTGTCAATTGTGGGATTATGGAAACCCTCATGCAAATCACGAAGTGATCCATCAATCTTCCAAAATCAACGTATGGTGTGCTGTAAGGACAGGGAAATTCTGTGGTCCATATATTTTTCTGATATATATACACATACATTTTGATGGCACGGTAACGGCCGAAAAATATCAATACATGTTGGAACATTATTTTTGCCACAACTCAACCGCCATCAAAAAGCTTCCATGATCTTCCATCAAGACGGCACTCCTCCGCACTGGGGGCTTCAAGTTCGAACTTTCGTTGATAAGACGTTCCCAAATCGTTGAATAGGTCGTGATGAACCACTTCACTGGGCAGCTCACAGCCCAGATTTGACCCCAATGAACTTCTTCCTTTGGGGCTACGTCAAGACCAAGGTTTTCGTCCCAACAGCGTCCATAACCCAATCCAAGAACTGCCGAACAGCATCACTCCGTCCCTTCAAGCAATCGACCCTGAAATGCTGAATCGTGTGTTTCACAGTTTACGACAGAGATGCATTCTTTGCATGCGGAATGGAGGTGGCCATATTGAGCAATACAACTGACTTTTATGAAATTTCTTTTTACGAACATAAATGATGTTTGTTTCTTTACAATATACCTCATATGCTGGAAAAACTGTCCTCTCTGCTTCTCTACAACAAAATCAAACTCAGTAGTGTCTGTTCCACACTGTCTTTCTAGATGATGGTAAAAAAGAAGACTCAATATTTTTCAATATCAAATAATAATCTATAACATGGATCTTACCATTATGTTGTTGACCACATGTGGCAAAGTCTGTCACGTTGGTTTGCTTGCTCTCATGCTTGCACAAAATGGATATTTTTGTGCTAGAGCATGCATATATAGGTTTGCGCAGTGCTGTACTACTTGTCTATGAAATACAAGGTGTACATACAGTATATTGCTTGCTACGATGTGTTTTGAGGTATGATGTTTTAAGTTGTAGAATACTAAAACTTGGAGATGGTATCTTAGGTACTACGTAGAGTAGCAAGTCAGTGTTATTTAACCCTCAATTTGTACACTGTAATCTGGCACCTCCTAAAGTGGAAGAAATCTGCATCCTAAAGTGCCACACACTAAAATTTCAGAGGGCTATGTTGAATTAGTAGGTTAGCATATTGAAGAGAACAATAACCCTTAGACGCAAGCAGCTGCATAGAGGAGAGCGTGAGTCACTGCTTGCTTGACAGCAGGAACGCTGTCGCATAACAATAGCTGCTATTGAGGACATCATAGGTTCATGCTGTATATACGTAAATCATGCTCCGCTTCATCTGTCCGAGGTTATGTAGCTGGCTTTGACTTCGAGTGGCAAGTTGACTTTCCGTCAGTGATATTGCAATTAAATTGTTTATTGAAATTATCTGTTGAAGTTGTGCAAAATTGCAAATATATGGGCATCATGATTTCATACCAGGATACTACAAGTTTACCATCAACGTCGATCGAAATACGAGATAAATGGAAAAGAAACCAAATGGCCAAAAATCTTCATTCTACATTTTCTCGTGACAGTCAATCGTGACAGATATACTAATCAATCTGGTTCATCAACTAACGGCAGCTCTGAAAAATGAGGTGAGTTTCCTGTTGCTCTGATAGCCTATTCGAAAGAGTTGTAATACGTGCATGCTGTATAGAACTAATGTAAATGGAGTTTAAGATTTCTTTGTAGCTAAAATGTCACTTTTCTTAACGGGCCTTAATTTAATGTTGTGGATAATGCAAATTATAAATTGTCATCAAATTATAAATCTGTAAATTTTCGAAGTAGGTATACATTGCATTTGTCAATTTCATGCATTCATTCGCGTTATCTGTGCTCGGTAAAGCCTCTGAGAAGCAAGTGCATACTCATAGAAACTGCTCAAAGTACTCACTGTTATAAGTTGTGTATCCAATAAGGTTTCCAAACGAAGGTAGAAAAATAGTAGATGCGCGCATCTGAAGGGTTAATTGAAGTGGCCTGTCAAATTTAGGATTCAATGCAAAGTTCTACATGCCTTGATGTGCACATGTATTATTTATGTGTGGTCAATTAATTCAGAATATTCGAAAATTCGTTTATTTCAATGAATTTTAGTAAAAATACAACAATCAATTCTGTATTTAGTTTATTGGAAACATAGACGAGTTGAATGTAACCTGCTAATGTAAGCATTTATCACCAACTGTCATGATAATCTATAGACAGATAATAGTACAGACATCGAAAAAATGCAATAGACGACACTGAAGGTCATTCGTTTCCATTATGCAGTAGAATAATTGTCTTCAATCTTTCCTGATTCGGACATACTTTTGTAAGCTTATGCTTAAAATTTCGCATTCAATCTTTTAAACTTTTTTATCTAATCTATTGAAACTCTGCTGCCACATAGTTGTGAATTCGCTTTATATTCATCAAAATATATGAAATTCCAGATGTTGAACTATGGGCCAACAGACTATTGACAAATTAAAACTTCTATACTTCTGTATAACATCTTTCGCCAATAATTATCCTTCTTGTCAGTATTTAAATATCTGCGGTTTTTCTACAATGTCCAGACACTATTGGATGCTAACGTATTTTAATGTACGGCGTTAAGTGCTCGACTTCCTATAAATATTCAGTCCATCCAGTTGGCTACTTTTAAAAGTAAATCCATTTTAAAAATAAAAGTTCATACTCTATTCGTATCAGTCATTATTATTAGGTTCTCAACGTAGCATAATATCAAGGCAAAAAATAGACTCCAGCAAAAGTAGGAAAGACTAACCAGTCATCAACGCAAAAGAGAAAGATTAATTAACTAATATAGAATGCCTCTATTCTGTAAAAATACATGATAAGGTATTTCTGATAGTAAGAAAATGTCCGCCTATTGAATGGAACTTCTTTATTCTCTCTCGTACAAAATCATCTCATGATCAGCATATCATGCTGGTTTCCTCAAACGAACTATACTCACATAGAACCAAAACCTCTAACGTTGAACAGTTTCAGACGCCTTCACAATGGCTATTAAATCACCGCAGAAAAGGAGATAGATATTCCATTTTTTCATTTCTACTAAATTTCTAGCGATTATCTTGGACCATGTAAGCCATGCCAGTTATTATTTCTGAAGTCAACTTTCCTCATACATGTTTGGTAGAGACCTGTGACGCTTACATTGTTTTCATCTGATTGATAGGTACAGCTACTTGTTGTCGACACATAGCAGTTTGCAAGACAGTGTATACTGTCTGAAGTGGGAGAATCAATAAGAAACATATGCAGTATTGAATTAGAACTTTCAAACGAAAATTAGTACATATTTGTGAAAATGGATTATTAGAATAATATGAGCTATTTATTGGAGATCTGAAACTCGTGAATTTTCATAATCTGTAGAACATCAAATAACTAAGAAGGGAGCCAATTTTCAACAACAAGAGGTTTCGATCATTTTATAAAAATACTCTAGCATGTGCATGTATTCAATTCAGCATTGATAAATTTTATTATGTAGGCATATATCAAAATAAATGGCGTATTAAAAATAAATAAATAAACCCATATGCTCTGTGTATGTATGTCAATAAGAAATTCTATCTTTTTCAATTATCTGTCAAATCAAAAACTTCGAATTTTTGAAGAAATCATAATTTGTTCAGCCTGCTGCATTTAACATGTAGATCTGACGTTCTTGTCTGTTAAAATTAATTATTTTTTTCCTTTCATTCCACAGCTTGCAACTAAAATTCCCTCTTCTTTTCAGCAATCATTTCGACTGGAATATCAGTGACTAATATATGGTTTCCAAAAATTAAATATGTGCTTTGACGGATGGAGCATCTTTACCATCACGGTGCATGCAGTCTTGTTTCTGACGTATAATCTCCAACGCAATCGACAGTACTTGGCAACCGTAGAAACTGATGGAAGGACTTCTTCGTGTGCGTCACATCTTCACCAAGGTTAGTGCAAAAAATCTGTGAATTTTTTTGGTGCCATAAATTACTTTGAATTCTTTAGTTTCTATCTTCCTATAAAAATTCCTTGATGTTTTCCATGATGTTTTAGAGCTGCAATTTCTGTTAGTTTAGATCGTAATTTAATTGAACAATGATAGAATTTAATTTATATATCTAGCACTTGATTGTTATTCTATATTCGCATCTTGAGACTCTAATTGTTATTTATCCTTATTGCAACTGCTGATCTACGATTTCACACATGCTTTTATCCACATAATTCTGTAATAAAGGTTTAATAACTTAAGGTTATTAAGGTTTTATTGAGGTTATTAAGGTTAATAAAGGTTTAACTGTAATAAATGTCTCTGACATTTTTTACTGTCCCGACACTGATTATATTATATAGCATTTGTATATTTGTCACCGAAAATTGCGTGGTCAGGCCAAACTTTTTATTATGTATGTATACATGAGATTTCATTGTATCTGTTACATCAATAGACCTGTGATTGTATTCATTTTGGCACCGGGTGTCAATTTTATAAATTTCAAGTGAATTTCAGTAAAGTTTGTTTTATGCATTCGAATTGTACAACACTAATGTCATGTTCTCTTGCATAACAGTGCTACAGGGGTTAAAGGATTCTTACTTCTTTAGAGGGTTGTTTGTAAAGGAAGTTGCTTGTATTGAATGAAGATAATGTAAACTATGTCTGCAATAAATCTCAAGGCGTAACCCGTCTATTGCTGAATAAGGATAGTAGTATACATTGTCATAAGGGAAAAGTAGAATATGGCATTGAAAAAATGTTTTAGGAGGTGAGAGGCTAGCCTTCTAAAAGGCGTATGCCTTAGGATTTCTTTATTAATTACGAATAGTGTCTTGCTTTAGTAGGTGATTCAGTTCGCTTTAGGAGGTGCTGGTTTATAGTGTATGCGGTTTCGATTTTATTAAATGAACTCGAGTTGTGACCCAGTACCAAATGTGAGAGATGCAAATTTTTGCGGTTTTGAAGAAATTACCACGGAATTGACTGATCATAATAGCAATACAGAAGGAATGATAGTATTTTGCAAATCCTCCGTGTCATGACAACCTTGGAGAGGCAATTAATTGAATTAGCTTCAATAGAAGTGCCAAATTTTAATACTCAGCCTTATTAATAGGAGTGCTTTCTTGAGCTTGATCATGTCACTTAAATTACCGGCACTGAAAAAAGCAAAATATCACAATCAAAGACAATGATCATAAGTAACTTAGAGGATGTAATTGGATCCACTAAACTATTCAGACTACTTCGGTGAATCATGAAATCATGGACCAATTAAAATTACATCAATCCACAATTAAATATGAGTAGTTGAATTCTAACTGCAAAGCCCTTGAGTATTATGAATCCAACCATTTGCATGTATAGCTCAATTTTACACAATGATTTCTATAGACTGTAGGATGCAGTCTGCTATAGTTGATAATTTGAAGTAGAGGCACAACTTAGCACATCCATTCAGCTTGGTGGAAAAGAGCTGCATGAATCAGATATATTTTATCGATTCGAGGCTAAAAGCTCACGCCTTCATCGAAACAAAGCGCCAATTTATTATATATTAAAATATATCATATATAATAATATAGTAATACATAATGACCAATATCGTAAGTTATCAAGCCTGAAATTTGAGCCAAGAAGCAGAATAAGATCCCAACTTTTGTATGAAGATTTGCATTATAATGCGGTTCATGAAATTTCTTTCATGATCAATTTAATCTCCGTTTAATTAATATGCTTGTAACTACATTTTAATTCCTTTTGACATCCTAAAGTTTTATACTACTTTGTACTTACATATTGAAGTCTGAGGTTCCAAATCGCTAGTCCAAACCGCACAGGAATAATTTGCAGAAATTTAGTGTTTTTTAAATTTGATCAAGTATTTTTCTTAAAGACTGCAGGAACACAATCTCCGCAAAAAAATGGATCTTTTGATATAAAAATGTTCACTGCACGCTGACATTTTCTTTAATCCGGCTTTTTTCTAGTTTCTAAAAGCTTAAGTTATCCAACGAGCGACAACTCTTTCTTCGATTACAATCCTAAGAACCGACATGATCCTTGTCGACAGCGACCGACAACAACTACGCAAGGCCGTATCACATCACCTACATCCTACGTGTTCCGTATTCAAAGTCATACATATACGTCAATAAACTATTCATATCTATGGTGAAATTTCAAGCACAAAAGATAACAGCTAAACACGTATATGAACATGTAGCACGATGAGAGGAATGAAATGTTAGAGACTATTATGAAATGTGAATGTTGCTGTCAAAACGCAGACGTTGGGAAATGTTCAACTGGAGACAATCTGATTGGATGTGACAGTTACAACCAGCAGGATGCATGAATACTGTGATGTTCATAGACATCTTTGTTGTGAGTTTACAATCGATAATTTCTTGCATGGTTAGCCTACATGTACATGCCTGCGTTTCACACGACATTCGAAGCGCAACACGCAACTCGTAGCACGCAACACGCAACACGGAGCATGTAACACGTCGGTGATGTGATACGGCCTTTAGTCTATAGTTGCATCAAATACATGTAAGTAGCTGTCAATGTTCAGATGTCGGAACGTCCAGGTATCGTGACTGTCGAAGCATCTAAGTATCGTAATGACAGTACCTGCAGACTGAGGAGTCAGGTTCACAGTCCAGCCGGCTACAAATTTCCCAATTTGCTGAGTTTGGGAAGAGAATTCATTTTCCAGAATCCTAAGACATGCTTCGTTGGTCGATGATCGATTTTAGAAAGCGAGTTCGAGAATGTCTCAAAATCAATGACAATTTGTTTGAAAACTGAAACTGATAACTTTCCTTGGAGGTACTCCTATTTGTTTATAATCGCTTTTCCTTACTGCGGCACTCGGCAGGGAGTTCTGTTATACATGGGTTAGTCGACGTCAACTTGTCAGGAGTGTAAGGCAACATATTTCTTCACTTTCGAATGCAATGAGTGTTGATTTCAGACTCCATATTCATAGCAGCCAGTGCTCCACCATGACTGGTTTTCAGGAATCGCAGTTCAGGATTCAGTTTATTTTCATAAAGGATAAAATTTTCAAGGAGAGTTTTCTTGTGACTTCATGTCGAAAGAAATTTCCTGACATGAATATATTCTTTATACCTGTTGAATTTACCGCAGAAAACAACATCATTGAAATTTTTTTTACTGACATCATCCGGATCAAGGAAGCGGCGTAATCTGCCGCTTTGCATTCATCTCTGTTCCAGGTCTTCAGAGAAGCTTTCCCAAAACAGGACGCACGCATGTCTGGGTCAATCGTTCCATATGGCGATTCTGTGTCATCTTCAAATAAATCACTCATTTTAGAATCAGCTTTGCAGCAGTCTCCTTTCTCAGCAAGCTCCATCAGTTCTTTGTAATCAGTCGTACCGCAAAGACAATGCGAAGAAGTGCATGAGCCAGCCCAATGATTGATCTTCCAACAAGCCGACTTTTTGCGATGACAGATCCAATGCCTTTCTCACCAACCTCCATCAAGTCACAGTGAGCTCCAACATGTAGAAGAGGCGCTGAGAATTTGTGATCGGTTTTAGTAGAGGATTCATCATGAGTTTTTATCACACCATCCATCAATTCATTTTCTATCTTCCATTTCTTGTAACTAGGCTTGGGGAAAATATATCTTCAGGATTACAGTTCGACACTAACAGATAGAGACATAGCCCTCTTCTTCAGCAGCTTCACCGCATTGTACAAATGTTCGGTGAGTACTGTGATCCATCCCAGTTGAATTGTTTCAGCATTTGGTGCCGTATCCGGTAATATTTGAGGGAGAGACAGAGATGATGCATATTCAATCACAAATTGGAAATAGGAAAATACATATCAAATTGTTACTTTACACAGGAAAGACACTGAATATTATTAGGTTGCAATAAATAAACGATAAATTGAAATAAAATACAATCAATCACAAAAGGCAGAAGTCATGAGGATACTTTTGGCCGGGAAAAAGAGCTCCTGCGAACTGATGTTCTGCAAAAAGGTACAGATAGCCTGGTACCTGGCAGCCGATGTGGAGTTGTATTGGTGATGGTAGTCTCAGCATACTGAATCTGATTGAATAGTTTGATCGCAGCCGTGGTCCTTCTAGTTGATAAATCACCTTCATCACTACAACCTTTGATTTTAAGGCAGCGTTTTTGCAGCAATTGCAATCGACAGGAGTCCCCTTTGGATAATCTGATGAAAGCTGGAGAAGCATACTCCGTTAGTGAGCGGACGAGAACATTATAAATTTGAATAAATTGTTCTACAGAGGTAAAAGATCTTATGCGTCTCAAAATGTACAATCGTTGAAAGCATTTCTTCTCTATGGAGTCAATGTGAGATTTCCAATTGAGAGAACTATTTAAAATGATCCCCAAGAAGCGGACACCATTAGAAAATGCAACACCTGAGTTACAACTACACATTACAACATTCTTTAAAATTGCCACGATAGTAAACCCGATCGGCTGTCTTTGCAGTATTTAAAGTCAGATTTGAAGAGGCTGCCCACAGTGAGATGTTATTGATTTCAGAGTTCAGTTGCTCGATGTCGCATTGATGGTTACTCTTCGTGATACCCATAGCTATACATACATCGTCAACGTACTTGCCCAAACACGTTGTTTGACGAACAGGTCCCAATGAAGAGATATACAATCCGAAAAGATACGGTCCGATTAAGGAACCTTTAGGCACTCCGCTTGTTACTTGTCTTAAATCACTTTTTGTATTCCTCACTCTTATTCGCTGTTGACGACCATGCAAATAGCTCTCCATTAAGTGAACGAATCCACCCGGAAAATTGAGTCGTCGAAGTGTATTTAGCAAATCATCATGAGATATTCGATCAAAAGCTTTTGAGAAATCGAAGCTTATAAAGACCGGTGGACCAGTTCTTACATCGTCTGCTAGAGAGGTCAAGTAGTCATGGACAGTGATTATTGGGTGAGTTGCAGACGAATTTTTGCGAATCCCGTATTGCCACTCACCCAAACACTGACAAAGGCTATGACGTAGATCACTGATGACTATCTTCTCAGCAATTTTAGCTGGGACGGGGAGGAGACTTATCGGCCGAGTATTTGAAATTGATGTTTGCTTGGAGGACTTCAGAACTGGCACAACATTAGCAATCTTCCAAAGAGTGGGGAATCGTCTCTGGCGAAAACACTCCGAGATCAACGCATAAATAGGTTCTGCTAGGATAAGGGAACTTTTCTTATAAATTATTGTCGGGATTCCATCACTGCCTGTTGCCATCACCTGCAGACGGGAAAGCATTCTCCACACATCCTCTACATCGAAAGCTGGCAACCAGTCATCATCATCATCATCATTATCTTCATGGATGTTATCCGACATAATGGCACAAGTCTGAGGATTCATAAGATTGCAGAAGTAATCAATCTATCATTGAGACAATCAATCGATGAAGCATCATCAAGCATGCTACAAATGTCTCTATTAGAAGTTCCACTGTCCATTTTAATGAAGGACCACATTCCCTTTACAGACTCAGATCTCTTTTGAAAATACCTTCGTTTCGCATTGAAAATTTCTTTCCTCACTTTTGTTTTCAGGATGTTAAACACATTCCAGTTTCGGGGACGAAATGCTTCCCATCGTCGATTTATCAGGATTTTGATAAACGGAGTCATCCAACGGGCATCTGAATTAGTGAGAAGCACGGACTGTTGAGGGATGACTTTCATTGCCGTCTTCAGACTTTCGTAAAACAAATGGCATTTGACATCGATATCCTGCTCAATGTAGAAAGATGTTCGGTCACTGTGAAGGAAGGATTTCTCAAAAGCTGGAACATTAGATAGTCTCAAGTCATAGGACATGCATTCACGAATAATGCACTTGTTATCAAAATTAATTGGCCGGGCAAAAACACAGTTGTGGTTGGAGTTTCCTATGGGTGAACCAATTTCTACATTCGCAGTAGGTCGACAATATTGCGGTCAACAAATATCTTATCAAATTGAGCATTCAGTCGAGTAGGTCCATTCACAATGTTGCACAGGGAGAAAGCTGCTGACAAAAATGACGTGTTGTGTCGGTTGAAGGCGCCTGCGCTGACCAGGAAGTGGTCATGGTATTTTAAGAGAAAGGCATCAATGACAGAGCGAAACGTTTCATCAAATACAGCGAACTCTCCAGCCGATATTCCAGGTGGAAGATAAATACCGGCAACAATGAGGTTCATCACTGGAATGCGGAGACAGCATACTTCAATGCCATCTAATATTGGAAAATAAAGTTTCAAAGAATGCAATGAAGTTTTTGACAAAAATGCTACACCACAACGCCCAGCATCGTTTGATCTGTCAGTACGGAAGCAAGTATATCCTGGAATATTGAAGGCTTCAACTGGAGTCGTGGAACATAACCAAGTCTCAGTACAGATTGCGATATCTGGGTTCAAGGCGAACACTTGACAATTGAGATCATCAAATTTATTACTGATGGAGCGTAAGTTTGTAAGGAAAAAGGCAGGTAATACATCTCTCTTTCCATCATTGGATTTAAAATCGCAACTTAAAAATTTGTATCAACTTCGTCGACCACCATGCCATTTACATAAAGCTCTTTGTTCTTAACAAAAGCCTTTTCAGTGGGATGGTCTCTCCGAAATTCGTACGCAGCTTTCCTCATATCTGCTAATTTCCTGTGAACATGTGGAGGCTGAAGACACGATTTAGTGGTTGAGCTGCATCTTTGAGATAGCGGGCTTTAGACAAAAACATTTTTGCTGTTTTCTCTATAGTTCGCACCATGATAAGTATCGGTTTGTTATCATCACGTGGTTTAACAATTCTGTAGATATCATTCAAATGATCAAGCTCATTAGAGAGCCCCAGAGCTTCAGCCGCTGCTATCGAGACGGCTTGACGACAGTCTTGGATAGGCCCACCAAAGTAATCGACGTTCCGATCGCCTTCTGGGAAATTCCTTATGATGAAGAACTTCTTTCGTTCCTTGGACTCGCTAATTGCAAGTTGTTTCTGCCAGGGATGCGGAGTCCTATTATTTTGACAGGACTCCTACTCCGGATTGCAAGCATATAGTCTAGTTTTTGAAAAACTGGTAACCTACACAGAGTTGAAAAAGTCGGAATTGGAATTAATTCCGATCCGGAATTAATTCCATTTTTCATCGGAATTGGAATTGACGATATTTAAATCTACTGGAATTGGAATTGGAATTGACCTTGATAAACCTCAATTCCACTTTTTCGATAGAACTGTGATAAATCTATTTGTACAAAAATTGAAATCACAGTACTCGGTCGTTGTGTTAACTACACGCAGAGATAAGAGAGAGAGATAGATCGACAGAGGTAGCTTTATTCTATAGTTGAATATAGTAGGTATTTTCTGTGACTTCTATGGGCCTACAGCCCCCTAGACAATGTTATTTTAGCGATTAAGCAGACAATGAAAAGACAATCATCTTTGTTCAATCTGTTATTTAGTTATTTATCAAGTAAGATAATTAATCAAAATGTAGCAATTGCTGAATTTAGTTTTAGATAGGATAAGCACAAAAATTGGAGATTAACTTAATTGTTGTACACGCGAAAAACAATTGGTTTGGAAAAAGATTGGTTTGGATTAACGGTGCATTAAAGGGCAGCAACCCTGTCAGTTCAAATCACAATATAGACAGTGTCAACAAATTATTCTAATAATTAATTATTCAATTACATGAACTATTATTCAACTTCCAATCACAACAATTAACAATACTAATTTTTAAGACTATAGTTATATTGACACGATACGCAACGATAAAAGAAAAACTTTACACTTGCAGTTCACTTTCTTAATGTTAAATTAATTTCAATTCGATCGGACTCACTTATACCAAAATAATATCATGAACATCAGTGTCACTTATACCGTCAATCTTCAATCGCGCTCGCTTGTGTGTTGCCGTATACGCTGCTGTGTTGTTGTTCGCTGGCAGGCGTTGTTGTTGTTACTTCTGTGGTTACGTTACACCGCGAGAGCCCGGAGTTCTTCTAACAGCTACTGAAGATGTCGTATGTGTTGTTGTTGTTTCAATTTCTCATCGTCTCTAAGTTATGCAAATTTTTGACACTTGACGATAAATCCACTTTATCGTCGTTTTTTCTTTTATCAACAGTCACGTTATTCGCACACTGAATTTCTTTCTTCTGTCAGTTTATTAATAGATTTATTCGCATCTCATCTCTCTCTCTCTCTCAGCGTTTGATTCTTTGCTGACCGTTAACTTTCTTTTCTTTTTTCACGAGATAATCTCGTGAATATCTCGTTTACGAAACGAAAAGTCGTAGGCTGACCGGTTACATATATACATGTACACAAGAAATATGAACTATGAACATGAAAACGCACATAGGAACGACACAGGGAACGGCACACAGGAACAACGAGGATAGGATAAGGGCACATGGGTTAGATTGAAACGAACAAACGTTAGATACATTAACATAAGACACTATACGCGACATGCAATTATCGGAATTGAATCTTATTATGGAATTGGAATTGAATTGAACTGTATCGACTGGAATTGGAATTGGATTTCGAATTGAAATTTCTGCTCCGAATTGGAATTGGAATTAAAAAAATTCAGTGGAATTTTTCCAGCTCTGAACCTACAGCATAGTTCATTATAGACTCACCTGAACTTATGTTTAGTGATCATTCCTGTATCAGTCATCAAATATCAATCATTTTCGATGAGTCCATCAAATGTCGCTTTATAAGTTGGATGCATGCGACTCGACTCCTCCCATCTTGCTGATGTGTGCTTCACACGGTTTTTCTCCAGTCGACAGAAAGTTGACAGTGACAGCTATGCACGAGAATAGATAATTTGTTTGTATTATACTTCGGGTCTAGTTATAGGCCGGAGTCCGGAGTCCTATCATTTGATAGTACTCCGACTCCGACTCCAGCAAAAATGATAGGACTCCGGGACACCGACTCCGACTCCGCACCCCTGGTTTCTGCATGACAGTAATTGACTCCTTTATATCTTTTATTTCTTGAATCCGGATTTCATTCATTGCGTTGATATTTCTTTGGAGCGTCAGGTAGTTTTCCTCAATCACTTTTATTTTACGATGAACCGAGTTAAAAGAGTCTGCGACATCACGTTTAACTTCCTGTCGCTGCTTATCAAACTCCGATGCGAAGGCTGAAATAGATCTTGAGATTGCTGCAATAATTTGCTTATCCCATCTGTTATCTTCTCTTCAATAGATCGAAAGATTGATTTCTCCATGAAAGACAGAGCAGATTTCAAATGAGACGCAAATGATTTCTGGGCTATGTCGGCACTAGTTGAGAAATTCTTTGCATTGAAAACAAACGAAGAAGATTTTAGACAACTATTTATCAGAGACTTTAGCGTGACATGTACAATGTACATGTACAAGCAACATGAAGCTGTTTGCTGCATCCGGGACTGTTAAACGCTTCTCACGATCCTTTGATTTGTCATCAAGCTTACATGGCTGAGCTGAACAATGAAATTGCCTATTGTCCATTTTTCACTTGAATGAAAATGAATTTCAGAATCCGAACACAAAAATATGACACTCAGGATTTCGAACCGTAGGTCTCAGATGTCACGGTCAGAGTACTAACACATGTACCGGCGAGGCAACGGTGATTAACCGGCTATGTAGCTGCACATATTCGTAGTACGGTATTCTTGTGCACGGTATGTCGTTAACGTATTGTGAACACACTCTCAACGCACAAGAATGACGGAAGTAATCACTGTTCACAAAGAACACGGTGAGGGTAGCGAAATCGACGGATAACGACGTAATTCCTGGATAAATCCTTATCCAAGATGTACAACGGTATCGATGAGATAATTTGGAAGCGATTGATACACAAAATAATGAAAAATGGCGGATGATAACCAACTTATAGGCGCAAACACAATGTTGCAGGCAGGGGTGGCGCTACGGGGGGTCCTGGGGGACACAGCACCCCCCAAGAAAATTATTGGACCCCCGTCGGCAGGGCCACTGTCGGCACCAGGATTCAATTTTGTCGGCAGTCGGTCTCCAGCACCTATATTTTGCATTACAATAATGGAGAGTACAGTTACGAATCGTATTAGATATTGTCTTGGATTGCTAGCCAAGTCAGCAACATTTACTACAAGCATTTTTGTTTACAGCGTTATCTCTTTATCCTGTTGAGCGGTAGCAAGATTGTATAGGGAAAAGATTTTCTCTGTGTCGAGTTTTTGGTTATTTGATAAGCTAAATTGTTGACACGTGCACAGCTATAATAGATCATTAAACCCAAGATAAAAGTTTGTTATCGTTTTGTAAGGTTCGGTATCACGTTTCTGAGATCTTATTCTGAGGCATAACGTTAATGAATAATTAGAACAGCTGAAAATATGAAGGAGCAATTGTCATTTTTGATGATTTTGCCGTGTTCAGAATATATGAGCGTATTTTATCTAACAGATTTGCTACCTATTAACATCATAACATGTAGCATTATAACCGATTTCTCAGTGGATTTTTTGAATGATGAGGATGAGATAGGATAATAGATAAACGATTTTCTACTAGAGATTTCCACCTGCTAATACAATCAATCAACAGATCGTCTATCTTGAGAGACAAGGAGCTAATTCAGATTTCGGTAGTAGTGTGATCGATCAAATCTTGCGCGAGCGCAGCGAGCGTGCGTAGACCATATCGTGCGATGATCTTGCTATTTTACCAATGAGATGGTCCAATGAGATTACAGTCATTTGATTTGCCTTCATTTGGATGCTTAAAGGAAAACGAAACGCCACATCTGCACCATTTCTGAAGTCGCACGACTGATTCAACAGTTAATAGAACGCCTGTTGTTCGCGTTGTCAAATAGTTCAAACGGTAAGTCGATCTGCTAAACAGAATGTCAAATTATGAATTGATGCTTTACATTCAAAGTCAGTGGTACAGTAAGGTATGGAGTAACCTCCTCAGCGGCTGTAGTGCCTGGTCGCTGCGTCGTTTCTGGAAGCAGTTCCGACTAACTTCGACGTGTCGGCCCTCGCTACTGGGACATCTTCCCAGGTGGTTGACTTTGGCGGGAATGTGGAATTTTTCCGCTGAGTGAAGCAGTCGAAGGAAAAAACGAAGGCATAGATGTACCACTGACTTGGCCATGAGAAGTAGGGAGACCCCAGTGACGGCTGGCCACCACTTACAGTATGTTTTAATAGAAATTAAGATTTCCTCCCCTACTTCGTTTGAATGACCTGTCTGGGTGTAGTGTCGAAAGCAACAACTTTGACAATCTGAGAAGCTAACAGGTACCCCGATCGGATCGACCATCTGAGAGGGACCGTTCTGAGAGTGGAGACGGAAGTTTAAAATTGCAATCGATTCGCCAGCAGCGTCAAACATCGGATCTTGGCAAATCTCATCTTGGAAGTAGTTAAGATAGGCTTTAATAATTACAAATACACTTTGAAAGCACTCAAGAAAAATTTGCATATTTTTGATTGAAAATCCCCTTTACTATTGAAAAACAGAAAACACAGAAATACAGAAAAACTGTATTGAGAAATACAGAAATCACATACAATGAGATATACATGCAGTGTAAGCTAGAGTATGGGTAGTCATAACCGTAACATCTGTGTAGGCAAATAGTCTGCATCCCATGCAGTCACATGGTCAGTCATACAAAATGCTTTGTAGTTAAGCGCAAGGCTATAGTTCCTAAGAGATAGTCACAATAATGCAGTATCCATAATTTGCATGCAATTGGACGTAGATGCACATTTAGTATGCCTATATCTAAATTTAACTTGTTACATAATCGAAATATTTCTAATTCAATTTGTAAGGGTCTAGATAATAAGGTTCAACTTTTCTCCGGGTTCAAATTAGCCAGGCCAAGGAGTTATAAAACAAATCAATCATTTTTAAACTTTAACCTGTAATTTGACTTCAATCTGTATTCACTAATAAATAACCGGATTTAGCACAGTATGGGCTTCCTATCATGCGAGATTGAGATCAAAACGACATAATATAGTAGTATAATGATGTATTATGTTATTGCTATATTATTAATTCACAGTAGTGTCACGACAACAGACTAAAATGTACTTTTTAATTTGTGTACTACTGAACTGTGCAGTCTAGTTTTGTGCACCTCGATAGATCTTATTCAAGACAATAACCTCAGATTTCAATTTGATTTATCATGCATGTGCATGAGCTATTGAAGACCTACTTGTGATATAGTGTCTTACTTCGCTATGCAAAGCACGACAGTATTAGTTAATTCTTTGTAGGCCTACAACTAAAGCATGAGAATTTCTCGCAGTCATTTTCGTAAATTATTTGCAAATTGAAATATTAGGATACAGTCAAAAGAAAGCTTAAATTCTTATTTCAGACATTGAATGAGCCTAGCATGAATTTCTCTGAAACAATCACTTCTTGGCCTGACAGAGATTAATTGAAGCGTTTTGAAGCTCTCTTATTCATTCTCTCAAAAAATCAAAATCGATTTACATACACGCTGTGAATGTGAAGAAGCCTACTAAGTAAAAAGCATTTACATTACTAAAACTTGACGTGCTTTTATCTTGCAGAAATACACGGCTATCTGCGCTTCACGATCAAGGAAAAATGGGGAAAGATAGAAGAAATTTGAAGTGTCTTATTCGAAACTGCAAGAATCTGATCTTCAAGTCTGACTATCGAGATGAACATAATAGAAAATATCACAATGATCTTCTATCGCAAGGACAATCCATTCCATTCAGTGAAACGGGAACTCGATTGGCTTCTGTTAACTTAAACGTTTGGTCTTCTTTCTCGAAACTAGCACACAAGCGAAGCTTGACGGATGATCTCTCAGATGATGCTGTTCTTCCACCTGCTTCGAAACTACTTCGAGAATCTCAGAATGTCATTGATGTACCAACGTCATCGCAGCTCTCCATCAACGATGAAGCGACAAATACGACTTCAGCGACACAGAATATATCGTCGCAGTTAGACATAATTGAAATTCCTTTGAAATCAGATGACGATTCTGATGAAGATAGCGAAATCATCAACACCAGCGATTGCGAAGGAAGCTCTGACGATGAACCCCTGCAAGATGCCGAGACCGATGTTTTAGGAACCAAGCAAGAAGTCTACGAAACCCCGATGTCTAGCAAGAACTCCCCACCAGGCCCAAAAGATTTATCTCAATCACCAGAAGACGATCCCATACAGCCAACAACCTCATACCCAAGTCATGTAATTAATGGTCGAGAAAGAAAATTCTCCAGAGATTTCTTTGTTCGACATGGTTGGATAGAGTACTCGACGTCAACAGATTCTGTGTATTGCTATCACTGTCGACATTTCTCTGCTGAAAGGGAAGGGAAAATGTTCATCACTGAGGGTTTCAGAAATTGGAAGAAATGTTACGGACATGATCCAAAAGACAATCGACTTCTACAACATGAAAGAAGTCAGGCTCATCGAGATTCAGTTGATTCGTCCGCAACATTCACCATTTTGCAAAAAACCAGACTCCCGATCGTCTGTCCTGAACATGATGAATACAGCACATCAAAAGACCATCGCTGAAAATAGGCACTAAAGACGGTTTGTGAGGTTCTTCTTTTGACTGCAACCAAAAGAAAATTGCACAACGAGAGACAGGTGCTATGTATAGAGTGTCGGAGAATTCAGAAGTAGATCACAACTATGGACCGTATTGTGGCAACTTCTTGGCTATCCTGTGCTTGATTGCAAAGCATGATTCAATTGTATCCGAAAAAATGAAAAGCGGACCGGGTAATGCAAAATGCACACATCATACAATACAAACAGCACTACTCGATTTAATGGCTGACATGATTAGACAAGAAATTCGAGACGAAATTTCAGCAGCGATGTACTTCTCTCTCTTAGTTGATGAAACGAAAGACATAGGCAAACGCGAGCAAATTTCTTTTGTAATACGTTCTCTATTCAACGACATTATTCACGAAGAATTTGTGTGTTTGAAGGCTGCAGAAGGACTGGATGCTGAATCTCTCACAGAGACAATATTGCAACAGCTTTTGAAAATAGGATTGAAATCGGAGAACTTTGTCGGTCAGGGATATGACGGGGCATCTGTAATGAAAGGACACATAAAAGGTGTACACGCACGTACTAGAGAATCTGCCTGTCCTTTAGCACCCTATATTCATTGTCACAGCCACAGACTAAACTTAGTGGTTGTTGATGTATTGAAGAACGTACCGGAATGTGGGGAATTTTTTGTGCTTCTGGAAAAGATGTATGTATTCGTAAGTGGAAGCAACGTTCACATTAAATGGCTCAATACTCAAAAAGAGATGAATTTGCGACCATTGGAGCTTAAGCGACTATCATGGACCAGGTGGTGCAGTCAGCATTCAATGTGTAGTATTATACTCAAGAGATTGAAGCCTCTGCTGAGCTTAATGATTGAAATCCGAGACAACGACCCGAATTCAGAACGAGTCTATGATGCAAAATGCTTTCTATTGCAAATTGATTACGAATTTTGTATTCTCCTCGTCATGACAACAGAAATACTGAAGCACTGCAAGCTGGCTTCCAACTACCTCCAAAATCCTAGGAATTCTTTAGCTGATGCCATCGACACAATTGGAACTGTTCACGACAGCATAGCCGCTTTGCGAAATGAAGACACACTCAGCAAAATACAAAAAGAAGCAGATGAGCTTTGTGATGCTTGTGGCCTAGAAAAAACAAGCACAAGAAAAAGAATTAGAAAACAATCGAAATGCTTAAATGACAGTGTAGTTATGTCTTCGCTGGGATCCTCTTCCATTATTGATTTCCGCACACAAGTATTTTATCCAATAATTGATCTTTGCCTGAATGAGTTGAACCGAAGATTTAACGAGGAAAATAAGGTTATAATGAAAGGTATATCGGCACTGACCCCTGGAAGCAAAGATTTTTCAAAATGGGATATCATCCGACCCTTCGGAGAAATTTACAATGCTCAACAAGACGATCTTGATATTGAAGTAAAAAGTATGATGCGATTACTATCAAGAAAAAAGGACGACTGTCCCGATGGATTGCTGGAATTCTATACACTCACACACCGACTTCGCGATGCCTACTATGAACTACATAGGCTGCTTGCAATTTCCTGTACTCTTCCTGTGTCCACAGCATCATGTGAGAGATCATTCAGTACACTTCGAATTGTAAAAAATTACCTCAGGTCTACCATGAGTGAAAGCAGACTCAATAGTTTGATGCTGCTAGGTATACATAGCAGGAGGACTGAATCGCTGGACCTAAACAAAGTTGTTGATTTATTTGCTCACAGGTTTCCCTCTTGTCGAATTTCTTTATCCTAGTTTGTGTCATAGGACGTTTTTGGATATTTGAATCTTTTAGTATGCATCCTATTTTTAATACTGGGCTTACATTGTACTTTCACCTGAATTCAAGAAAAGGAAGCTATCGCAACAAATGTCTTTGCCAATATATTTTATGAAAATTTGCGGCTCATTTATGAGACACTGTTGAAACAATGAAACTAATGCAACAATTCACTGCTTCCCAGAAGCACCACTTTCCTAAGTTAATAGAAGCAAAAGAAATGAAAGGGCTCTGCTGCTGATTTTGAAATATGTTATTTGAGTACAAACTTTCGAGGTCAATCCCTTCGTTGAAACACTTAGCCTATCAGCAGCAGACGTTTTTCATATTTTGTTGCTTGCATTGATTGCAGTGCCTATATATGGAAAGCATAAGCTAGCATCGATTCCTTCTTTTTATCATTGAAATCATCATTAGCAATAATTCTGTTCTGTCAGGTTCCTGTATTCTATCTTTTAATAGGAGATAACCATCACTGCATCTGCATATAGCATTCTGTGTACTTTTACAAAGTAGGCCCAATTATTAGTCAAACCTTATGGTGGCTGGATGAGTACCGGTCGGCATTGATCATCGTACTTAGTGTCATTTTCTCTATTTATGTATAAAATAGTATCATGAATAGCAATTGCTTTTGTAGACCTATCTCATTTCAGTTTCTGTTCGCATCTTTTGTAAATGTAGGCCCAATACTGATTTAAACGAAGTTATGAGTTGCAAGCTCTATCCATTTGCTTTTGTACATAAATGACATTGCTTCTTGAAAATCGTGTCCTAACACGTTAGGAAAAGTACAGGTAGGTCTACATCCCATGTCTTTCAAAGTTTTATGAAATATGCATGCGGCACTTCCTTGTCCTCACCATTTGTACATAATAAAAATTCTAATTTTTTCTCTATATACCTTTTTTCTCAAATTGAATTTGGAAAACAAATGCATAACGTTCCTACATAGGCTCTGATTATTTGAGTTACATGCATGCATTAACATCAAATCGATTGACATAATGTAGTTGTTAGCTTTTATGGTGTAGTCGACAACTCCTAGAAAATAGAGTGCATGATAAAAGTCATCATCACGCACGCTACATGAGTCAAAGCATTCCTCGTATTTACACAACACGTAGCGTTTAGCAAGTGAAGATGCTTTTAGCTACTTATTTATGAATTTTAATTGTTCACGCAAAAAGAAACTTAACAAACCGGTACAAAATACTGCTACCTGCTCTCATGCAATGTACACGAGGTAAGCCAACAGGCATTTGTTTCAAAATTCTCAAAGTGACATACATGCATTACGCAAATTTTTGAAAGAAAATCATATATATACTCGTTATTAATAATTTAATAAATTTCAGATATAGAAACACATTTTTGGTGACAGTTAACATGTAAATTGTCTGAAAGAAGAAATCGGACATATGTGTAGGTGCATAACAAAGTGTGCATCGATAGCACAATTTTTTGTGTGCAAAAATTGCACATTTACAACTCAATTACACAATTGACATGTGCATGTATAGCCCACAAGTAGGCATAGCTGTTAATAGATGGCACAAATTAGTCGGTATAGCCTGTCGGCACCTCGGTTAAAACCGTCGGCACAGCGCTTCCATGGACCCCCCCCAGCTCTAGGACCCTGGCGCCACCACTGGTTGCAGGACGAGCCTGTGAATCAGACGACCGATGCAGCACAGCACAGAAGATTTTGATTGGTTTGGTTTTGGATTTTGATTTTATTGGTTATCGCTCCAGAACTCTAGCTATGACCCTAATTTCTGTGACTTTTAGGTTCTATGTATTTCTGATACTCATGCCAATTCTTTTCAAACTTGGCCTATGAGAACATCGAAAATTTGACCATTCGTCCACAAATGCATCTGTGTAATTGATATGTGAATATGGTACTAACCAACAAATCGTTGTTGTCGCGACAATATCTCATATGTGATATTAAGGTCATTGGTTGATATCTTCTATGTGTCGAATTGCAAATTTTACAGGAGAAGCAAAAACCTGCCTGCGGATTGTGGTTCTTATTCAAAATGGGAACTATCTTGGCATGTGCCTTTTAACATCCTTCTTCTATCGACAAGGTATTTTCAACATAAATTGAATCCAAGAAGGTATTGCAATTGAGTAGGCCTACATAGTGCACCCAGTAGGCATTGCCGCCGTCCATAAAATGCACATACGCGATATTGCCGCGACAAAGACGAAATACTTATATTGATAATTGCCATAGAGTAGAGATATATAGGTAGAGTGTCGACTCAAAAAAGTATCTGTATACAGTAAAAATTTATACATCAAAAGATACAGTTTTTTGCGGAGATTACGTTCCCGTGAACAAAAAATTATTTTATCACTTTTGAAAACAGTCAAAATTTGCCAATTTATATACTACCGAGATGAATCTCGTAAGTAGTATGAAACAAGCTAGATATGAAAAGGAATGAGTATTTGATAATAGGCATCCTAACTAAGCGGAAATCAGGCTGATTATCAAGGGAATTTCATGAATCGTATTATAATGAAAGTCTTCATGAAAAAGTCGCGATATTATTCGTGCTTTCTTGTCTGCAATTTCAAGTCTCAAGTTATCAATTGAATTTTCACCGGCATGATTTTATGATTCGATCACTAAATTCATGCTTCATTTCTTATACCTGAATAGTGATGTAGACCCATTCACATCTTTCAAAGATGATTGAAATCATTGTCTTTGATTATGTGATTTTGCTGTGCCACTGGCAGGTTGCCTGTGATATGATGACGCTTAAGAAAATACTTCTGAAGTTCAGCACTAGCCCATCGAATTGCTCATTTAGCAAACATTAAATCTCCAAGGCTGTCATGACACTGAGAATCTGTGAAATACCATCATTCCTTCTGCATTACAATCATGATCACTCAATTCCGTTGTAATTTCTGCAAAACTGCAAAAATTTGCATGTCTCACATTTGGTGACAATACCACCTGTATCTCAGTTGAGTTCATTTAATAAATTCGACATTGAGGATTTAATAATTGTGGAGTTACCACTCTACGCAATATACCGGTACCTACTCGATAATTGCTCTATAAGTAATTCTGCCAGGTCTATGTTACAAATGGTGGGTCCCAAGTCAAATTAGCAATTTTTCTGCATCACACCACGCTGTTACAAAATTTATCATCTCCAAAATCAAGGAGATCGAGATTGCTATAGGAGGCGAAACTCATTTTCAGTGTTTTCTACAGGGTGGGCCACGGAAGACAAAGGGATTTAAGATTGAAATATTCTTAAGAAAAAACGACTCATTATTAAATCCAAGTAGATATTCGATAACTACAAGTACAGGAGTTTATTATGACTACGTATGGAAAATGATGTCCTTCAAATGGCCGCCATTTTCTTCCTCACAAAGAGATGCTCTCTTCAGCGCATTCATCATCACTGCGGACAGAGTTTCTGACTGTAGTCCACTGATCTCCGCACGAATGTTCTGCTTCAACTCCTGAATTGTTTGAGGATTACTCACATACACCCGTTCCTTCAAATATCCCCATAGGAAGAAATCTGGTGCGGTCAGGTCTGGGGAACGCGGAGGCCAAGGAAATTCCGAATTCTTGGAGATCAATTTTTCTCCGAAAATATCGCGCAAGAGCGACATCGTTTGGCCGGCTGTGTGAGAAGTGGCGCCGTCTTGTTGGAACCAGATCTCAGGATGGTTCTCTACTTCTGGACGAACAAAGTTCTCCAACATGCTCCTGTAAACACCACCAGTGACTCTTTCCGCATTCCCCTCGTCATCTTCAAAGAAGTATGGACCAATGATGCGTTCAGCCATTACTCCGCACCAAACCGTACACTTGAGAGAATGCAGTGGGTGTTGCTTGATCTCTCTTGGATTTGATGAACCCCAGAACCTCGAATTCTGTTTGTTCACATATCCGCTCAGATAAAAGTGTGCCTCGTCACTCATTATGAGGTTGTCCAGTAAGTTGACGTTGTCCTGGGCTAACTGTTGAAAGCGGATGGCGTAATTCAAACGCACCTCATGGTCGTTCTGATGGAGCAGCTGTACCGCTTGAATCTTGTAGGGAAACATGCTCAAATCACTCTTCAAAATCCTCCGAAGTGTCGTTCTGCTGATTTCCAGCTCGGATGATCGACGGCGTGTAGACTTGCTTGGATCTTCTTCGACGCTTTGTCGTACAGACTCCACTGCAGCTTCCGTGCGAGCAGAAACCTTCCGTCCTGGACGGGGAAGATCGGCAACAGTTCCAGTTGTTTCAAAACGGGCAATTAAATTTCGAATTGTGGTGTCACTTGGTGCTTTTCTGACATTGAATAGTCGGCAAAAATCTCTTTGTGTTTGGGTTACTGATCTCCTATTCGAAATGAAAAGTTCGACTATCTTTACTCTTTTGCTGGTGTCATAAGTAGCCATTTTCGTTAATTCGCAGAATCTTGTTAATCGTGTTAATTCGTCTAATCTTCAGTTCTCTAAACTGAGAAGCATTTAAATAGCGCCGTGACTTTATTCATCCATTGATGAAGTGCAGTAGCTGAATAGATGTTATCTGACAGAAGTGATTGTTGATCTCTAAGGAACATAGAGAACAATAACGTTGCTCGGAGCTGATCTAGGCTTCGTATCAGACAACTGGTAAAAGAATTAAGTAAAAGGAAAGTCAAGCAAACCAATGCGTTGATTATTGAATACAGAATAAAATTGACTTTACATTTGCAAATAGCGATCATGAAGATGTCGCATGCATGTAGAATGTGCATAAAAAAGAACGGCTTCCAAGACGACGTATATGTCATCATAGAAAAAATTGCAGTTGGGGTGTGAAACTTCTGTGCACATGCTTTCTGCAGAATCAAACATAACTTCGATAATATATGTATTTCAAAACCTAGTGAACTTTGAAATCCCTTTGTCTTCCGTGGCCCACCCTGTATAAGTAGGGGGATGAACCTATTTTACCCATTTTTGGATGTTTTTCAAAAAGTGTTATAGCCAGGACGCTAATTTTTTGAGACATGTAATTTTAACGTATCTTTGATATTCATTTGACATTTCATCACATTTGGTGTACGGGAACATAAAAATATGACCTTTAGTTAAAAGTACTTGTTTCTAGAAATTCGAGTTTTGTCAATTTCGAAGTAAATCAAACATCTTTATCAGTTCAAATCGCTTTTAGACTGTGCATTAAGTGCTAATTAAGTCAATTAAGCTAGTAGCTAATTAAGCTACCTGTTTCAGCCAGGTAATGAAGACCCAGTCCTGAACTTTTACTTGATATGATGATTAGAAAATCTTTCCTTGCTCGATTCCTACACAGGAGGCGAAACTTACTTTCAGGGTTTACACAGGTATGTAGATGGATAACTTTCATGGGGGAAATGGTGGTTTATACATCTATCAATAGAATCACTTGCGCTCATAATTTTTCAAATTGGATATTCGCTCCTTCAAACGTTCCGTCGACTTATTTGATTCAACATTTATGCCAGAGGATAACATTTGTAGTCGACACACAGGCAATATGAATATTTTTTCGGACTTTTATACAAAGAATGTCATCTGCCATAAAAAAGCGGTGACAATGAGCTCATTTGAGTAACGTCGAGCGTTATCAGAGACCAATAGTCAATAAGTCAATAAGTGTTTATTTCCAAATACTTTGGAAAACATGGAAAATATGGGGAACATGTATGTGAACAAAAATATTCGTGTTTCAAACACAACTATTAAAACTCAGACATCAAAAGTACATTTCAAGCGTGCGGTCAATTTCAACAACAAAAATCGTGTTCAGGAAGGAGAGGAGAAAAATTTGATTCTAAATGTCATTCAGTTTGTGTTCTCGGTAGTAGACTGTCGCAACTCTTTAGCTTTTTGAAGGAATTTAGCAATGCTTTTAAGATTATTTGGAATATGCGTGTTCATCAGCTTGTAGAACTTAGTTGCACTTTTGCAGTGGCATAATATCGGTGCTAGTTCCTGTTGTAATTGCTGATATCTTGAACATTCAATCATGAAATGATGCAAATTTTTTACCCGTGAATCACTGCATTGCTCACATCGACGTTCTTCATACCTCAAACGATTTCCACAAATGCCGGTGACAACTTCTAAGATGTGGTTTAATGCTCAAGCTTCAGTGTGATATTGATATAATTATAATCGATATCAACATTTAGATATGACTTAATAGTATCCTCAAACAGACATAACTCCAAATAATTTAGCGCAGAATGGCTGTTTTTTGCTGAGGACATCCAATGCTCCCCATGATAATCAGCTAATCGACCTTTTGTAATCTTTAAATATAATTGTCTATCAACAATTGACTGTGTATCCCATAATTGAGATAGGCTAAGTTTTGTAAGCAATTGCTTTATTCGCCAGCACCATATGTATCTACTATCGTGTCCGTTTGAAATAATTTTTGAATAAATCGCCTTGTATCCTTCCTTTATGATGCTTCTGTCATCGCTTGCAATGATTCTTATCCAATAACATATTGCTGATTTATAAAAATGAAAACTCAATGGATGTATTCCAAATTCACCTATGAGACAATAATTTGGAGTATTTCGCTTAAAATGGTGATACCTTTTATAAAATTGAAATTGCAGTTGATCTAGACTTTTTAAATTATTAAAGAAACTTAATTATTAATTATTAAAGCTTAAGTGTTTGATCGATTATAAGCTGCAATAGTTCAGTGTGATAATCCTTCCGAATCAAAGTCGGAAGGATATCAAATATTTTATGTTAAACTATTAATACTGCTTTAGGTCTATTGATCACATAATAGATTTCACATGAGCGAGAACCCATTCACTGCAGCTGAGGACATAATTTACTTTATCCAAGTCAACCCACCCATTCAAATTGATTTTCAAATGTAGCTCGCTACTGTCCAAACCACTAGATAAGATTTGTGAGAAATCGTTGTTAGGATAGCAAGCGCTAACAGTGACTCTTTCGAGATTTTATAAATCCCTCAGGTATCGTTGAATTTTTTCTATGATCATTAAGATAATCACCCCATCATCGAGCCCATAATTTGCTCTAGATCATGCAGATTCTGCACTTTGTTAGGATGTCGGGCGCTGGATGTGAATCTCGACGATCGTTCCTGAGGCTGAATCAATTATTGAATGAAGGCTGAATTTTTGAGTTGTCCTGGAAACAGCCCTTTTAAAAAGAAGTGTTTGACCTGATAGCCCTGATCTTCCGCGAGTTACTTTTCCGCCATAGGCTTTATCAAGGTAAATGATAAATGGACATTACAAATAGATTTCAGGAGTAATTATAAATTCTAAAATCTACATATACTTCAGACTGCATATATCATGGACACCTAGATAAATAATAGTGTTCCTTTCAAATTGACTTGACGCTGACTCCTACGTGCATGTTGTCAAACAACTAGAAATTGTCAAATTGAATGGAAAATTATTCAACTATAATTCACTATATTCCTACCTAAGAAAAGCTACTGAAGTTCTATGCCCTATTTATTAATGACGGCTACAAAGGATGAGAGATACCTGATTCTATGTCATAGATGTCAAATTTAATGACTTGCTAGGTAGGCCTACATATTTCCTTATTATTTAACCAGCATGTTGGCAGTACTTTGTATACCTACTTGCTGCAAACTTGCTTTGCCTTGGTGCCTTATGCACTTATGGGAGTAATAAAATAAACATTATTGTCATTTGTATCTTAATCGCCTTGTGTGTTTTTCATGCCAGTAGCTAAGTATAGGCTTTCTACACATAATAGTTTCATATTTCTTTGTTACTTTTCTAAGGGCTATATGTAATGTTTTCAACTTAAAACATTGCATGCAAATAAGGCTACATGTAAGTTTTTGAATTTTGATTGTTTAAATCTATGTATGCTGTCCATTTCATCATTTACCTTGACAAAGTCAACGGCGAAAATATGTAAAAACAACATCTTGATTTTTGATTTGAAGGTCTGTTAGAACAAACGCTAATTCTTTTAAACATGTTGCTCTGCAATGACCAACAAGCTCCAAATATTCATAAGGTAGATATTTCTGAACTCCTTCTTATGCTGTTGCTCAGAATCGTTGATTCGTGAATTCTCAGATTTGTTGACGCAATCCGAAGGGTGAAAACGTAGACTTTGTACTCGAGAACAGCTCGTAATGGTGACGTTTTGCTGGTTTATCACTTATGTCCATACCTCAGCTCGGTCACCTGTAGAGAACTTAGGCATTGATATATCAGCTTTCGAAGAGGATTTTTCGTCGTATCCTGTTAACCTGTTATGGTTAATGATCATCTCCAAAAGAGCCAAAGATAATCCAAAAAAGACAAAACCATAAAAGAGCCACATAATTGCGCCGATTACCCAAAAAAGCCAAACTTACATGTAAGCTCATCACATCAGTCTACATCCACACTATCAGTTTCATTACCAATTGCTATCAATGCCACTCCTCCACAGGAATTCAAATCCACAAAATCAGTCCACATTTCGTTACTCAAATCCAAAAAATCCAAAATATTCTGCGCTACTGCACCGATTACCAAAAAAGCCAAACTTAAGCTCATCACACCAGTCTACATCCACACTATCAGTTTCATTACCATTGCTATCGATGCCACTCCTCCAAAGCAATTCAAATCCACAAACTCAAGTCAAGTCAAGTTAGCGTTTATTGATTCAAATAAGAATCATAAAGTAATATAAGCATACAAGTTCAAGTTTACACAAAGCTGATAATACAACAATAATGCAAACAGTTCATCTGATTATGTTATTTAACAATAAAGACGCAAATGGTACAAATGAATTGCGGGCTTTTTCACTTCTACAATATGGGATCAACAAAGTACCGGAACGACTGTGACGCAAAGGCAAAATGTCATGTAAAATGTGTGAACTGTCTTTTGCAAATTTAAACAGCTTTTTGCTGTTCTCATATCTTCTGAATGTTGTTTCTTCTGTACGACATTGACATTTTCTTTCTTCATTTCTATATATAATTCTGTGAGCACGTTTGTCTTTTTTTTTACAAGAATGGTGGATAACTTTTTGTTCAATCCGACGAAAACTGGGCAAGCATATTCTAAGACTGATCGAATGCAACAGTAATACAGTTGATGTAATTCTTCGCTTGACAGGTAAGGCCATAATTTGCGTAGAGCATAAAATCTTTGGTTGGCTAACTTTGAAAGATTCTCTATATGTAGATTCCATGTTAGATTATTTTGAATCGTCAACCCAAGTAATGTTAATGAATCCACAATCTCAACATTTATCTCATCTGCCGACATGTCTGCTTGCCTTTTCAGATTGAGCACTGCTTTCGACTTAGACAGATTGATTTTGAGGCCATTTATCACGCACCAATCAGTCACCCATGAAATTTCACTGCTGATGGCTTGTGATATTTCCTTAGAGTCATTAGTGTATATTGGAATAATAAAACTCAAATCATATGCGTATTTAGTTTGAACAGTAGATGGCAGAAGAGGCAAGAACTCCCCGAAAAATGCGGCAAAGATGTACGATGCCAAAACTGTTCCTTGTGGAACCCCAGAAATTATAGGAAAGTACCTTGAACAATTGACTCTCAATTTCACACAGGCTTGACGGTTGCATAAAAAATCTTGTACAAATTGTACAATCAATAGTAAGCCGGTGGGGAAGCCAGAACTATAGAAACTTGCAAATCCGACATAGCAAAAGCAAATATCTTCCAAACCAATTCCAAACCAGATCCAAAAATCTGACATTATTCCAAACAAAATGCGACAATTTCAATCCAAATCTGACATGTGATCTAACTGGAACTCTGGATCATAGCGATAGAAAATAAGTCAATGATTATAGATCAAACATGACATTTAAGAACCAAATGTTGCATGATTGAAGTGTCAGATGAAAAGATGTCGTACTCACGTATATCTACTGCTCATAGCTGCATATAAATGGCAATGACTACCAAGAGCTAGCGCGAGCCATGGGTATTGGCAGAACAACTGCGTATTCTATCGTACGGCGGTTTCCTCGATTTCGGAGAAGTTACAAGGCCCCGTGGAGGATTTCCGGTGATTGACACAGCATGTTCGATTGTTGAGGAGAACAATGCTCTAACTCTTCTGCAAATCAACGCGGAGCTGCTGCCCCCACCATATGCAGTGCTTTGAGGGTAAGATATTATAACTGTATGATAACAATTAGAACTGTGTGACTGCTTTCAAATCATTGACTTTCCGTTCCAGCTGAAAGAAACTCAGATTCTGTGAAAAGCAAAATGCATCTCTTCTTCTGAGTTTGCGAATCTTATGGCGACTGGCATTCATGAGGAGCTTTTTCATAGACGAGCTGGATTTAATCTTTGGACAGCTCGTACTCGTGGTCGTGCAGCAGTTCGAGTGGTCGCTGGTCGTGTGCCAGAGCTTGACAACCATATTTGCTGTCAGCAATGAGCGCGGTCTGCTAGCCCATGACATATTTATAGGCGGAACAACAAATGAGATGTGAGTGTCCCAGATGAAGTAAATAATAAGTACTGATATTTGATATTTGATATATTTTAATATTTGATATTTCAATCAATTTAATTTCTCTTTTGCATTGCAGCTTCAACACTTTCCTCAGTAATGTCATCCCTCATATTCAAAGAGTGACAACATTCATTTTTGACAACGCCAGCTATCACGGTATCCCATGAGTGGTTGTCCATCAGGAAATTGCCGCCGTTCCCACATTTTCCGAGTGGAAAGCAAGTGTAAAGAGACGACTGGCCGAGATGCATGCGGAACTTATCCTTCGATCTCACCAAGAAAGGATGGCGGACTTGGCGACAGTTGCGGAAGTCGCTATCGGTGATGTGACTCAGGATGGTGCACAGAAGGCCCAGAACTATTTCAGACTTTTACAGGGTCGAATCCTTTGTGTCTGACAAAGTCAGACATTTTGATGTAAATAAATAAGTATTTTTGGAAAGTGACAGTGTTTTGGCGCGGTGCTTTGAAGGAGCTATTTTTGGCAGATTGATGTGAAGATATATTGAATTTAGTTAAATTGAAACTTCTTGAAAAACAGATGCTTTTCGCATTTGATCACCGTCACATTTAATACGTATATTTCAATCTGAAAATTCATTAGTCAGGAAGGGCAATGATGTGTAAGTTCAACATGCACTACTGCGAGTCTAATTTTAAAAATTGTGAAGTAGTTGTATTTGGTTTGGAATTGCCTCATTTGCTTTTTATTCTATGCACATTTGCCTGGCTATGTCGTATTTGCTTTTACATTGTCGCATTTGGATCAACAAGTGTTCACGTTAGTCTGGCTATGTCGCATTTGCTTTTGCAATGTCGCATTTGAATTTACATGTGTTCACATTTGGGTCTCAAATCCTATACAATTTATTGATGATGAGATTGTGATCTAGCATGTCGAAGGCTTTATGAAGGTCGAATGTGAGCAGTACGGAGGCATTACATTTTGCATCATCCTAATGCATATACAGTTGGTTCATTATTGATATGAGAGCTGTTGTTGTGGAGCATTTTTCACGAAATACATGCTGGTTGGCACCAAAAAGGCGAGTAAAGTGAGTCTTAGTTTCGGCAAGTAGCAACGTTTCAAAGATCTTAGAGATTATTGAAGATTGATTTATAGATGAGAGTAATTTCCACAATCCATTTTTTTGTTGTTTGAGCTTATTTGTCCAGATAACTTTGCATTTTTCAACTTCTTCTTTGACCTTTTGTTTCAGATAATTGTATTCACTCCAGTTTTTTGATCGGTAGGCCATCCATCTTTCATTGATCAGGTGCTTGGTTATTGGTGTAAGCCATTCTTTGTCAGTGGGCTTCATTAAAACAACCTGTTCAAGAATATATTTATCTATCATTTCATGCATGTTTCTTTGAAAGATACTGAATTTTTTATCAGTGTTCCTTTCTCCGATCAACTCAGTCCAATCTAAGGAAGTCAGTGCTTCATTTAGTTCACAAACGTAGCTGTCTCTTGTGTCAAAAATAGTTACCAGTTTACCTTCGTAAAGTGTCTCGTAGCAATATGATGTTTGAGAATTTTCCGGATACGAGGTAATAAACAGATGATCTGAGTTGCCAGTTGGGGAGTCGAAGTTCACATTTTTCGGTAAGTAAAAGGACGATAGGTTCTTTGAAATGATAATTTGATCAATGATGTTATCCTTACGAGTAGGATTGAGGATGATTTTGTCAGCATCAATTTCATTACATAGCTTTACATAATTCAACTTATTAAAATCGCCTGCAATAATGAAACTACAATTTGGCTTAGCAAACAAGAGAGAGTCCAAAGTGCTTATGACAAACTCATTTACAGTATGTAATTGATAAGCATTGCATGATGGGGGTACATACAGGCAAAAAATGTACATACAATGATTTGGTAGTTCAATCACGTTACAAGACACGATTGTAGGAATGGGAAAATTTATACTCAATTCATGAGCTGCAAATTCATTTTTTGCATAAATAGCAGTGCCTCCCCCTTTACGATCCTTCCGATCGTCCCTGATCAATGAAAACCCTTGAAGAGATCCTTGAACCCACGTTTCTGAGAGGCAAATGATATCAGTACATTTACTTTTCATGACAATATTAAGCTCATCAATTTTCGGAAGCAAAGACTGGATGTTGGTAAGAGATATTACAGGATATCGAAAAACTTTAGTTTTCTTTGTGTCTTTGGAATGATAAAAGGAAGTCAACGAAAATTTCGCGAATCTATGAAGTCCGATCTATTTATGATTTTTCCCCTATAGATAACAACATCCTCATTTCTTTCTTTTCTGATTTTTAGTTCTCTTCGCAAATTGGACTCTTGAATCTGTTGCATGTGTGTTCTGTCTGGATTTCCATGGACACCCCGGAATTCAGGCATTTGCTTAAGAGATCGAGCAGCCTGAAGGACTTGAGATTTGTGATGTTCATGTTCAAGTTTAACGCACAAAAGTCTATCGCTAGCGTTTGATACTTTACCAATGCGGTTCACATATTGAGGAGAAATAGCTTGCAAATTTAATTTGGTGAATAACTCTCTAACTCTGCCTACATCATGTTCTTTCCTCTCATCAGCTGTACCCGAATGATGTTCTGGAATTCCACGCATTACAATTTTGTCTCTACGTTGACTTCTTTGTTCAACTTCATCTAAAATGTCACGAGAAAAGTCATTACGTAAACTGGACAATTCCTTTGATATTTCGCTAATCTTTGTTGAATGGTCTTCTTGAGTCAGCTTTAAACTCAGTAAGGAGTTTTCGAAGGATTCGATTATATTTTCGATTGATGTCATGCGGTCAAGGACTATCTTTATCTCACTCTTTATGGTTTCTATCAGTTCGGCTTTAAGTCTGTCCATATTGAATTTCATTCCGCTATTGTTTGATTGGTCAGTAGAATTCGACCTCAAATTTCGCTTTGGTGTTGGTGTCGGATATGCGGTTAAACACACCAGTATGTTTTCCCGAATCAGCTGCGAATTATATGACGACCAAATCACCTGGGAGATGCAAATGTGACGTCACGAAAAATCAATAATTTCAATCAATCCGGACGAGGTGGCCTTCTACGTTGCCGCCAAATTATCAGCTGACAGATGCCTTTTTCACTGACAATACCAGAGATTACAATAAATCGATAGATTGGAATCACTATGAATGATATGCAGAGCACACGATGAATAATAGCGAGCGACGAATGTACTATACCGAATATGATGTGAAGAGCAGAGACTACACAGATATCAGAGATGCAGTAGCTATAAGTAGACTTGCAACGGACACTGGGGAAATCCAGAAATAAAGCACCAAGTAATTCACGGCAATGAGTGGCAATCATCAACCAAACACCATCAGATGAAAAAATTCAAAATTCAAGCAAACCAGATAAAATTCAGTAAACGACGCAAACCAGATGCACGACGATTATGACCACACCAGTACGATCAAACTGATATAAAATTTAATTCTCAACCACTGAATGTAACCAGTTAAATATCCGTATAGGAATCAATGCAGAGCGGCAATACCAGCGCACAACCTTCGTCACACAGTGATAATAAGCTCAGTCCACATTTCGTTACTCAAATTCAAAAAAGCCAAAATGTTCTGCGCTACTGCATCGATTACCAAAAAAGCCAAACTTAAGCTCATCACACCAGTCTACATCCACACTATCAGTTTCATTACCATTGCTATCGATGCCACTCCTTCACAGCAATTCAAATCCACAAAATCAATCCACATTTCGCTACTCAAATCCAAAAAAGCCAAAATATTCTGCGCTAATGTGCCGATTACCCAAAAAAGCCAAACTTAAGCTCATCACACCAGTCTACATCCACACTATCAGTTTCATTATTGTTGCTGGAGATTTCTGAAAATGATTCGAACTACTGACTTTTATCTTCTTTTTAGCTTCTTTTTTTCTTCTTAGTGAATTTTGGTACTTTGATTCTGTCCGTCTGAGTATGTTTTTCAAAATCCCGACTTTGATGCCGGAATTGATCCCCATATTTTTTGAGATAAGGATTCTGAGATTGTTCCCTGGATATCAACCTTGCCCTCTTAGGCGAATTTCTTTCAGTGAGAGCTACCTTTGAATTTGAATGTCTGCATCATTTTGGCTGATTTCGCTATATATTCAGTTCTTATTTATTTTGCGGTATCAATTCTTGGTGAAATAAGGGTTAATGATTTTTTACTAAAGAGCCAAACTAAACAACATCACGACAAAAAGAACACATCGTGCCACAACTTCTGCGCATCTTTGCGGAAAACACAATGTGTGTTTGAAAAGTTGAAATGTCACTTGAAGGTGAGTGAGGTGCTGTAGAGCTTAATTTTGGCTCTATTGCGTTTTCCGCAAAGACGCGCAGAAGTTGTGGCTCGATGTGCTCTTTTTGTCGTGATGTTGTTTATTTTGCCTCTATAGTAAAAAACCATTAACCCTTATTTCACCAAGAATTGATGCCGCAAAATAAATTAGAACTGAATATATAGCGAAATCAGCCAAAATGATGTAGACATTCAAATTCAAAAATAGCTCTCACTAAAAAGTATTGTGCCAAATTTATTATCCTTCGGTCAAAAGTTACATAATACACTAAATGTAAAATACTAAAAATCTGGTGGCCATGATTGCTTGGATTAAAAGATATTCAAAATTTTCGCCTAAGGGATCCAGGGAACAATCTCAGGATCCTTATCTCAAAAAATATGGGGATCAATTCCGGCATCAAAGTCGGGATTTTGAAAAACATACTCAGACGGACAGAATCAAAGTACCGAAATTCACTAAGAAGAAAAAAAGAAGCTAAAAAGAAGATAAAAGTCAGTAGTTCGAATCATTTTCAGAAATCTCCAGCAACAATAATGAAACTGATAGTGTGGATGTAGACTGGTGTGATGAGCTTAAGTTTGGCTTTTTTGGGTAATCGGCACATTAGCGCAGAATATTTTGGCTTTTTTGGATTTGAGTAACGAAATGTGGATTGATTTTGTGGATTTGAATTGCTGTGAAGGAGCGGCTATGGTAATGAAACTGATAGTGTCATAGAGTAGAGATATATAGGTAGAGTGTCGACTTAAAAAAGTATCTGTATACAGTAAAAATTTGTATATCAAAAGATTCAGTTTTTTGCGGTGATTGCGTTCCCGTGGTCCAGAAAATTACTTGAGCACTTTTGAAAATGTTTTTCATGAATTGAAAAATTTTCATGAATTGTATTATAATGGAAGTTTTCATTAAAAAGTCGCGATATTATTCGTGCTTTCTTGGCTACAATTTCAAGTCTCAAGTTTTAATTCAATTTTCAGCGGCATGATTTTATGATTCGATCACTAAATTCATGTTTCATTTCTTGAATTTGAATAGTGATGTGGACCCATTTACATCTTTCAAAGTTGAATGAAGTCATTGTCTTTGATTCTGTGATTTTTGCTCTTCCAGTGGCAGGTTGCCTGTGATATGATCACGCTAAAGAAAATACCCTTGAGGTTGAGCAAGAGAGTATTAGGAACCCATCGAATTTCTCATTCAACAAACATTTGATCTCCAAGGCTGTCATGAAAGTCTGTGAAATACCACCATTCCCTCTGCATTGCAATAATGATCACTCAATTCCGTTGTAATTTCTGCAAAACTGCAAAAATATGCATATCACACATTTGGTAACAATACATAACCTGTATCTCTCTTGAGTTCATTTAATAAAATCGAAAGTGTATACACATTAGGGATTTAATAAATGCGGAGTTACCACTCTACCTAATATACCTACTCTATGGATAGTGTGGATGTAGACTGGTGTGATGAGCTTAAGTTTGGCTTTTTTGGTAATCGGCACATTAGCGCAGAATATTTTGGCTTTTTTGGATTTGAGTAACGAAATGTGGATTGATTTTGTGGATTTGAATTGCTGTGAAGGGCAATTTACAGCATTGCTTTTTTGGGTAATCGGCTCAATTCTGTGGCTTTTTTGGATCATTTTTGGGTCTTTTGGAAATGATCAATGACCCCTGTTATGCAACATGGCACGTAGCAGTTGTATGTCAATCCAAAATCGGAAATACAGAACACACTAAAGCACTGGCACAAACGAAGAGACTGAAGGATTGCCGAACGTTGTCTTGACTGTTGTGTCGTAGATGAAGGCAGGCAGCCGCGTGCCAAAACACAGCCAACGGCTTGTATGTTCCAATTACATAATAGACAGTGGCAGGTAACTCGATCGGTCGATAGCTCCAATCATAGCACACGCATGCAGGGACTGGTAAAATCCTCTTACAACTCTAGCATCTCTGTTGCAATCGTCCGCCTACTCTTTCAAAAAGAATGAGTGCGCCGAGTGTCAGTTTCGCCTCCTGTAGCAATCTAGATCTCCTTGTCAAAAATCCTGATGCAACAGTATTGCAACTGTAGCTATGGTAATCTATATAGAATAAACTTTTAAAATGTAGATAGCAATTTTAGACGTCTACAGCATCGACTCCAGAATTTTAGAGTATCGGACGATAAGCTCGTTGACCTCATTGACAAGATTACTGTTAATAGGCCTAAGTCTGAAATATGTACCTCCTCGGCAGCCGGTTCAGTTACAAGGATTGCTTAATCTTTATCATTCATAAAAAATTCGGATATTCAGATATTTGATTACTCATATAAAGAGATATAATGTATGAGATTTTGTATCGTAGAGATGTTGACGAAAGTTGGTAAGTGACGTCCAGTAGCAGTTCATGTTTATGGTTTAAATCTATTGAAAAGCAAGTCTATTTGAAGAGTTGACTCATTGTGCGTAAGCTATGGTACAATGTGGAACAATGAAGGCAGAAATGTAGGAATACCATATGAGATTTCCATTGTCTACTTATATACATCTACATCTATCCATAGACTTCCTGAAACAGAACATTCTTCTACTGTACAATTTAGAAGTCTATGATCTTTGAAAATTTCTTGACTAAAAAGGCATATTTTGTTGATAGGGAATAGTCAAGAATGATTTGATGTTATCTATTCATGAACACACGTATGAATTCGGTAAGTAAAAAAAATGAAAAAAAATGATTTTGTTGTGCCTAGAATAAATAAGACAACATCAAATCATTCTTGACTCTTCCCTTTCAACAAAATAAGTCTATGATCGTAGCAGCAACTTCTATGTTATAAGTATTGTACAATGACGTCCGGGTAATGCACATTGCTGCCTGTCGGCAGCAGGCAGCAATGAAGATATATTACCTTTCAAATGACAGCCTACGCGTAGCGCCAGACGAGGCGGATCATTTGAAAGGTAGTATATCCATTGGTACTGAATCTAAAAGCTATGACTTCAAACTTCCTAGATTTTGATCTGTAAAATATTCAAATCTATGATCATTTTCTACATAGCCCATGTAGCTCAGAACATTATAGTGATATAACTACGACATCTGTACTACCACAGAAAATGTAGCACGAGGCGAAGCCGAGTGCTACATCTTTCTATGGTAGTACAGATGGAGTAGTTATATCACTATTATCAAACGATCAAGAAATGTCAATGAACTCTATGGACCAGTGACGATATAGACAATCTGCTAAGAACACAAACGTGGTTGGCTTTCCATGGCATCCAAAGTCCTAGTAGATAGCCTATCCAATATTGATGTCATGCATTTCCATAGAAATTAACAATACCATAGAAAGTACTATTATCTACTTCTATGTGCATTTCCTTCATTTGAATTTCAAGTGAACCGATATTTAACTGGCATTTGCATGAGGTATAGCCTTATTATCTATACCCAAGATATCATCTAAGCTTACTTGCAATTTGGGTGCATTGTAGGGTAAAAAATGTAGCACGGTAGCCCATTGGATTACATGTATTTTGATTCATAGAAATTCCGTTCTACATTAGAAAATGTAGAACGCATAGTTCAACATAGTGGAGATAGGAAGGGAGTTTGATAATAAAGAATGTAAAACGTGAGATATCCAAGATTCCAATTTGTGAAACATAGGAATCATCTCAATGCCATTTTCACTGGGAATGCGAAGGTGGATGGTGAGATGCTCCTACCTCAATGGTATTACATAGCAAATTAGACGGCCTTAATCATGGCAATTAAGGCCGTCTAATTTGGAATTGGAGACATATAAACGACTTTCATAGAAAAATAACAGGTGAAATATCGGCTGACAACCCTACTTACTCAGTAACAATGTACAAACTGCCATTATTCAAATATTACTGCACCATAGATTTAGAAATATAATTAGGCAATGCATCTCGTAGTGATGATATCTGTATCTATGCATGTGAAAGATACGTTTGAAATCTTAATCAGCGTATATCTACATGTGGACTCATAGCACTGCTGCCCGCTTTTTTCCTACATTGCTGCCCAGTCCACTTCAATTGCGGAAATATGCCTTGACTGTTCATGAAAGAATTTTTGTACATGTCATTTTTTATATATTTCATAATGAATTTTTGGTTGGGAGGTTGGGGAGAGATGGGTTAACAGCACATTTCTGCTGCCAGATATCTTTCCACTCTACTCATAATAGATATCATTCATGTTTATAAGTCAGTACAGTGTTAATTCTATGATTCTCTATATCAAATTTTAAATCTTTTGTTTTTACCACGAATTTTGCTTATCTCAATCTTTTCTTGATAATGGCCATGGTGTAAATAGTCGAATTATATTGACAAACCTTTCGTACGAATTTGTAATAGATGATTTGACTTTCTTTCAAAATAATTTTCAATTTCATTTCAATTGCGAACAATAGTATTAGCATAGAGTTTCTTGGGGCAATGATGTAGGACAAATGTCATTGCATTACTCAACATGCATTGCTTTGCTTACGAGCCATTGTTGCCCTCAAAAATCCATGTTAATGTTATATTGTGTTGAATTCAAAATTTCTTATCTGTGGTAATTTCTAAATGGAATCTCATTATTCAAAGAATGAAATTTAATTAATCAGTCAAAATAACTGTGTGTATGTTGTTGATATGCAAAAATGTGCCTGCATTTAATCATGGATATCTGTATAATATATCTACACAGATATCCATGGATGTCATGTATATCTACATGATTTAACAGACAGGTACGCAAAGAATTCTATGGTTCTACACTTCTATGCCGTACTTTCAAAATGTTCCGCTGTTTGTAGTTCGTTGCTGTGGTTACGCACGTAAACAATATAGAGATAGTGACATACATTTCAACAAAAGAAGCATTTCATTTTTTATGCATTTGTTCTAGATAATGCATGATGATTAACAGAATTCTATTCATTCTCATAAATGCTATGTGCATGGAATGGAGCCTTTGCGGTGAGTTCACCAAAATTTTGCTACATGCAGAATCGAAGACGTCGTTGTAAGATATTGTTATATTTATATGATTGACCATTAGACTATAAGTAAAGAATGTAACTGCTGAAATTTAGGAAAAGAAGAATCTTTTTCAATTTTTAGAAATATCTCCTATTTTTGAATACCATGACTTTTCTGATATCAATGAGAGAAATTGCATGTAGGCTACTACAGAATTCATTTGAAGATACACTCAGATTCAATAGTTTAAAGGTGAAGACTATACGCTGAAAGGGAGTTAAGTGGTATTCATCATCATCATCATCATCATCAGGGTGTTATCTCTCCCGAAAGAGAACCCCTCTCTACTGTCTCTCCACTAATCTCTGTCTTTGGTGGTACGGATCTAGTTGGATCCCACATATCGCACCAGCTCTTCGCACCATTTGGTCTTTGGTCTTCCTCTTGGTCATCTATTTTCCCTGGGAATCCACTCAGTTGCTCTGACAATCCACCTGTTGTCTGTCCTTCTTGCGATATATCCTGCCCATCGGTGCTTGCATTCTCGGATGGTTGTGATGATATCGGCTACTCAAGTCTGTTCTCGAATTCAACTGCTTCTTGTTTTGTCACGAGAGTTATTTCCATCATGATTCTTTCCATCTTTCTTTGGCAAGTCACTAGGTTCCGCATTTGGGTGTTTCTCAGTTATCATGTTTCGCTGCCGTAAGTCATGACCGGCAGTATGCATTCATTGAATGCTTTCTTTTTCAGATTCCTTCTGACTGTCTTATCTTTCATTATGCTTTCTAGTTTTCTAATTGCAGTCCAGCCTAATATGATCCTTCTCCTCATTTCTTGTATTTGGTCATGGTTACTGGTTATTAACTGATCTAAGTAGACATCATTATTAACCTCTTCAATCTCCTTTCCATTCACTATGATATCGGCTTTGTTGACATAGTTATTATACATAACTTTCGTTTTCTCCAAATTCATTTTTCGTCCAATTGGTTTGCTGGTGTCGTGTAGGTCTTTGAGCATTTTCAGTCGTTCTTGGGAAGTGTTGGGTGTCAGTACAATATCGTCAACAAATATTAGGTGGGAAAGATTTTCTCCATCAATATTAATGCCATTACCCTCCCAGCTTATTTGGCAGATCATGGAGTTCTGGAGGCATGACGTAAAAAGTTTTGGGAAATTGTTGTCTCATTGTCTTGCGCCACCTTCAATCTTGAATTTGTTGCTGTCTGTATGGAGTCGTAGATAGGATGTTCCTCCTTTATACAAACTTTGTAAGATACTTAAGTATACTTCCTCTACATCTTGATTTCTTAATGTTTCGAAAAGTGGTTGGTACTCGATAGAATCGAAAGCTTTTTTGTAGTCCACAAAAGCAAAATGGCTATTGAATACCCGTATATCATCAAGTGAGATTCTTTATTTCAAATATTATTATGTAATAGGTTGCATAATGTTAGAATGGTTCATTGTTTCAAGGGTACTTACGGGTTATCTCACCCACCAGATTTCCAAAATTGTCTAAAATCTGTCACAATGAATCAATTGTCACCAAACTTTAGGTACTTAAAGCATATAGCTTCTACCCACATGCAAAAAATTTATGCGGATCGGACAAATACTATTTGAAAATAAATTATTGATATTATTATCACTATTGAAATGAGCATGCAGCACCGCAGTTTTGACAGCGATGTAAAAATTGGGAGTTCAATATCAAAGGAAAGTCCCCGCTCTGGAGCTAATATATCTGAAGATATTATATATAAACTTGTATATACTGCAGGATTTTATGTTAATCGTGTATCATGAACGATCAATAAAAAACAAAATCACATCATAATCAAACCAGATATCAATGAATAATAGGACTTCTTCTGGTTTACGAAGTTATTAGGTATAGGCTTATATTAATCAAGGCGTATCTAAACATCGCCCGTGCAAAATACGGTTGAATTGCTGATAATGTTCAGTAGTACATGTACATAGGGCAACAGAGTTAAAGGTAGCATTTTATTAAAGTAGTACTTATACATAATGAGAGCAAAATGAGGTTGTTGTTGTCTGTAATAAGTGAGATTCTTTATTTCAAATATTTGTATTACTATGTTTACTATTTTCTCTTTTGTTTGATTGAGAATGCTGGCAGTCTCCATCATTAGAATGCGCCATCTCCTGATAATGCAATTTGAGTGAGTGTCACCGTTTTTGCTATAATCTACAAAAAATTTCTGCTACAATAGAATACTACTCCCCATCACAAGCTACATTCGCACCAAATAACCGTGGGAGGGTTCTTCGCCTCATTTATCTTTTAAACCAAGCAGATTTCTAGTAGCATACTTTCTATGCATTATGCAACTTTTGACAGAAGGATTATAAATGTCACGTAATTTTGGCGTGAGAGCTATTTTAACATTTGAATGCTTGGAGCATTTTGGATGATTTCGGTTTATTCACTTCTAATATTATGGCATCAATTCTTGATGAAATAAATTGAGATTACATAGAGGATTCTTCTATTAATATAGAGATATTCGCACATGCAAAATCTTTTTAGTTTTGCATCTGATCAGCAATTATTAAAATTCTTCACAATCATATTGCGTTTAGTCTCAGTGTCTCGATAAAAGTCACGAAATTGAGTTCCTTCTTGAACTGCAGAGACTAGATAATAAAATCTGCGATTATAGTGATATTTTAGCTGAGATAAATATAATTTGACTTTCGACCTCATCTAATAGAATGATGCAATCTCAGAGCTGTTAATAACCATCGTTTAATTAACCACCTTAGCCAGATCTTTCGATTAGTGTCTGTGTCGATTATTTGCTGTCATTTTCTATTTCAAATAGTGATCTAATGGAAATTTGTCAATAATTGGCGGTTTTTGACCTTTGACCTTCACCTCAGCCCAGCGATGACATCAGAAATAAAACTGTTGCTCTTTTCCTCTTTTCCTGAATTCCCTTTCAACGCCTATTCGATTGATGTGTGGTTTGGCAAAATTGGTGCAATAGTTTGGGAGATCGTTCGGAAAACACGACAGTCGAGCGAGGGTTAATGGAAAACGAAATCAAGGGCCACCGTTAACTGAAAAAATCGGCTATTGATCGTCGCTAAATAGCAGATGTGAATGAGCTTCAAGAGCTTGAAAGCTTCTAATTCTCTAGAAATCGATCAACTCTAATTTGAAAATTGAAAGCAATCACTCATTCATGCTCGTAGCATTAGATTTATTTGGTTGACCTGCAAGACAACTGCAACTGTATAAGAAATGAAGATTTTGAAGGAAGAATAGATCAATTCTATAATTCTAAAGCTACCAAACATTATCATAAGACTCTTACAATGCCAATTGGGGTTTACAAATGCCAAATTCTAATGCTCAGATTGCAGACAACAATAAATCTAAAATGCTCGTTTCACATGAATAGGCGATGAGCAAAAATGGAGCGTTTAGCAGTGTCATCATGCATTTACAAGCAACATGCGCCATCGCCTGCATTCTATCACTGTGTATTGACATTGGTAGCATTCGTTGTTGAAACATGTTTGGAACGAAGAAACACATGTTTCGACTCTTTCCCTTGGATGCAAAAAATGAATGAGATGGCCATGCAAGAAAATCTGTGAAATCAAACTTCCTCGATATAGAAAGTTGAGCAAAGCTTTCTGTTTACATCAGAGGTGGACAAGTTGTTACCGATGAGTTTGCTTCACAGGTTCGACATTTGAGAGACACATTGCTTGGCAATTTACAAAACTTGAATTTACATATGGTTTAGTTATGCACTTGCAGCAAACAGACTTAAATGCATAAGACAAGCAAGCAAACGACTAGACGTATCTCCTTTTATGAACGATACTACTGCAAGTGTGCTTGATACTCGTATTAATAAAACACAAAATAAGCAATATATCTCCAGAAATAATAGAAATATAGTTTGTGATGTCAGCCTGAATTATTGAAGCTTCAGTTAAACATTTGGAGATAAAGGCCGTGAGTTGTTTTGATTCATCAGATTCATCTGGTGCATACATAGATAACAATTGCATTTATGGCGTCCTTTTGTCAACGTCTTGGTCTTCTGCTCATGCCTCTGTGGCTGATTTCAGGCTTTTTCCATTTATGCTCTCCGACAACACAGAATAATGTCCGATTCACGCGCATGACCTCCTCTAGGACCTGTCGTCCTGTTGCTGCTGCTCATTTGCTCAACTGCGCTCGGGTTTGTGCAGCTAAAACCATTTGTACTGGATTCCTGGTTCAGTCGTCCACACAATGTGTTTATATGACACAGGGCACGGCTTTGAAGCCCAGTGTCAACAAATGCACAGGGTTCCATCGACATCGAGATTTAAAGGTGTATATCGATGTGTCGAACGGCAGAATGGAGCTCTACAGTGGAGCTGGAATGTCTTGGGCAGAGTTAACGAAGTTTTGTGCAGCTCATGGTAAACAACCTGCATATCTTCTTAATAAGGATATCTATCGCTTCAACAGTCAAATATGCAGCAATATCAAAAAGATTGGATCCGACATCATTGTGAAAAACAGCCCAGTTATCTTCCTTAAATTCAGCTACTCATCCAACTTCACAATGTATGGTTCGACATCTACACCGAAAACTGTGAGTCCAATGTGTCAAAAGCGCTAATATTATCATAATTCTAATATGTGGATCGAATGTGATTATGATGTTCGGCATCTGATATGTTTGTTGATGATATACTCGTACATGCCAGACCATTTAACTTCAACTTCTTTTCTTCAAATGCTTCATCTGATGTTTTGGAGCTATGGAGAGCGGGAAGACTTTTGTGATTCGTTGGTCCTGTTCCTTCTTCATTATATGAAAGTTTTGCTTGTGGCTACATTCTAACTTTTGTCACTCCTTGTAATCGATCACAGAACTACGGTGACACCTGTTCACTACAAACTAATCGCACCAGTAGTGCACGAGTGAAGATTGATGTGATGATTGATTGGTGTGTATGCAATATAAAATACAAATCAGCATGATATGAAGTTTGATTTTTTATTGTTGAATGCTGGCTAGCATCAGCAAATCTACGAGCTGTGTAAGCTCGAGTGAAAGAGAACTGAGTTTATTGATCCCGACCAATGTTTTGCTGAACCACTGACCGCCATATTAATGAAACTTGACTAGAAAAGATCTTATGATGAACAGGATGCACCGATAAGCAGCTCAATCAGTTCAGCCAAGCAGATAGAGCTGAAATATTATTTTCTTTAATCGGCGCAGTTCAGAACATTTTTCAGATTGTAAACTTCTTTTAAAAGAAGAATCCGGATATGAAAGAGTAGCTTTCAGGGTTGGCCGGTAAAAACCACCACCTTTTGTAACCATTTTTCAGCTAAAACTGGCAAAATCTGGCTAAAACTATTTTCCATCATTACTACTCAAGTTTTTTGGGTTAAATACAATATACAATATTAGGGATCATCGTCACTCCTTACTTTATTGATGAACGTTAGTCGCAATAAGTTTATTTTACTTTTTCATGATTCGATAAACATTTTCGTCTGTATTCTCACAATTCTAACCTTATCAATATCATGTTTCAATCAAGAATATGTTCCAAATATAGGTGTAGGAACATAAGTTATTATAAAAAATGTTGTTACAAAGCTGTTGTGCATTCTTTAAGCGTGCACGTGTTTTGTTGCTTTATAGATTTCATTCACTGTAAGATGCAACAGATGCCCATGCTGGAAGGAAATCACTAGGGTTTATATAGAAGATCGAAAACAGGCATTCCATGAAGCTAGAAATTCAAGAAAATGTAGATACGTGGTGTGATCCAAAATGTCCCGGACTAACCTACTTGCAGATAACCTGTGATAACGAATACTACTTCAGATGTAAATTTAGGTCTTTAAGGCATGAAAAATATGGTCGCTGAAATTTTTCCGGTCAGTTTTCTATTTTTAAAAAATATTTTTACATTTTTGTCTGAATTTCAAGATTTTCCTATAAATTCTAGCGATTTAGAATTAATATCTTTAGATTAACTTGACAGTTAAGCTATCACTAATAACCTGACTAATAATTAACGGAAAAACAAATGTTTTGTTCCAGAAAACAGTTTACTTTTCAATGTATGAGCCGTTAGCATTCGTCACTTTTTGCCAACGAAGTCTCAATTCACAAAAAGCTTTATGAAAAAATTCCGGTGTCAAAGAATCAAAAACTCAGTAACTGCATCCCGCAGTTCAACTGGCGATTCAAAATGGTGTCCACGAAGATGCTTTTTGAGGAATCTAAAACAGATAGAAGTCACTTGGGGCCAAGTCAGGTGAATAAGGAGGATGGCTCAATAGTTGAAATCCGTTTCTCGTTAAGGCATTGGTTGTCTCCTGCGAGGTGTGAATCGGAGCATTGTCATGAAGCAAGTAGAGGGGAATGTTTCGTGGCTTTCTTATTTTCTTCCTCGCTTCAGATAACAGATTGGAATAATATTCGCTATTGATTCTTACTCCTTTATCCGCAAAGTCAACCAGTTGGATTCCCGAAGCGTTCCAAAAGACCGTCAGCATCAACGACCGGCGATGTGATGTTCCGGATCGCATTTTCAAAGGGGCAGACTCGCCTGATTTTCGCCACTCTGCAGATTCTCGCTTACTTTGAGGCAGATACAAACTTAAAGGTGTTTCATCCTCTGTAAGGATGCAGTTCAGAAACTGATCTCCGTGAATTTCGAGGAGATCCAAATTTGACTGTGCCGCCAGAAGTCTGTTCTCCTTCATTTCAGGTGACAGAAACTTCGGTACGAAACGTGATGCCAGTTTGCGATATCCAAGTCTTTCGATGATGTCATGACAGGAGTGATAACTGATTCGCAACTCTCTTGACAACTCACGGATGGTTATCCTTCTGTGTGCTGTAATCACTTCATCGCACTGACTCGATTTCTCTTCCGGAATCTCCTGCGGCCGACCAACAGTTGAAAAATCTTGCTCCACAGATTGTCTTCCGCGTTTAAATTCGCTTATCCAGAAATAAGCAGTAGTTCTCGATGGAGCTTTGCTTCCATATGCCAGGCTTAATTCCTTTAGAATGTCACCATTAGCGAAGCCGCGCATCAGGAGGTATCGTATCACACTGCGATATTCGACTGAAGACACGCTTGTCACATCCATCATGAAAACTGATAGAACAAAGAACCATCGTTGACACGGATTTCTTAATGAATGCGTGCTGAATGAACTTCACTGATTGATATCGTAACACATGAAGCAATTAACAAAAGACGTGCAATATTCATGGCAAAGATATCCGTCAAATAAGGTACAAATCAAAATCAATCTAACTACAGATTGTTTCATAAAAAATGGATCACCCTTAAACATCGTCTTAACTTCAACTTTGTCTAACTCCGCCAAACTTGAACGAATTTCTCTAAAATTTGGAAGATATGTCAGTTGTGCTTACTAATATCATTGTTGGAAATTTCAAGCATGAATATTGAGTTGTTTTCCTGTTATAGATAAAAAAAGTAGTAGATAATTTGATCTTCATTTAGCAATGTTACACAAAATTATACCTCACTCTTATAAAATTACATTTGTTTCCTTTGTTATGTAATATGTTGTTCTACAAGCCAAAAGCTATCAAGCAAAACAAAAATAAAGAAAATCGGTCAATCAGAGCCAGTATAGCACCATTATTCATCAACAATAATGTAACTGCTACATGTGATTAACTGGACTTCATGTTCCATAGCTTCCTGACTTCGTTGCGGTGGTGTTGGCAGCACTCCTGATTGCTTTCAGCTAGAAATCTATCTCTTACCGGTTGAAAACAATACAAAGCACAAATGAACAATAACGAGATCGCATTCACAAAAGGCAAAGTGTCAGCCTTGCTTTTAGAAAACTAGGGTTTTCTTTGCGAGCTACAAGCAAGCGACTAAATGTCCCTTACACAAATGTGCATCGATGGCATAATGATGATTTTCGACTCTGGCGTAAAGAGGGCTCTGGCCGTCCACGCAAAACATCCAAACGTAGAGACCGCCTAATTTTGAGATTTGTTAAAGTTGATCCAAGTCTCTCGTTAACTGAGATGGTTGCACTAGACTCGTCTATTTCTAAGTCCACTATTCGTAGAAGACTTATTGAGTCGAATTTCAAGAGCTGTAAGCTTATCATAGTTTATCAGATTATATAAGGACATTTAAATATATTAGGGACATGAAATAGCATGAAAAATTCTTTCTGTATCATACTTATGTTTTATTTAGTCAAATTTTTGGATGATCCACTTTTTATGAAACGGACTGTATAACAATAAGACAAATCGGATCTCGATCAATTCAGAAAATACAGAAATTCATGTTAAAATGTAAAATATTTTTTAAAAATAGAAAACTGACCGGAAAAATTTCGGCGACCATATTTCTCATGCCTTAAAGACCTAAATTTACATCTGAAGTAGTATTCGTTATCACAGGTTATCTGCAAGTAGGTTAGTCCGGGACATTTTGGATCACACCACGTATATGACCTCGGATTTCTACGATTAACCATAGACTTCTATAATACAGCAGATAATGTAATATGTTATAATATAACAGATATAATATGTTATAGAAGTCCATGGATTAACCTGCCTGCTGATCTCATAGTCTTCTAAATCTGTGGCAAATGTCCCATAGCCATTGTGATTACACGAATATTTCTATGAAATTTGTCCTGCACTCCCAGAAGGATTAGATTAGAAATATTGCCGTGCAACATTTTTGATGTCATGGCAATTTACCTTCACATATTTAGAAGATAAGGGGATGTTAAATGAATTTTATACCGAAAGTAAAGTTTTGATTTGAGCTCAAAATATGAAAAGTCGAAGAACTTCAAACAAACTTGTATATCACAATAAATGTTATTATTGTTTGTAGCTCTCAGATTCTATTGACAAAGATAAATTTTGCAGCTTATTGGAAATATTCTTTTGTAGAGGTTGTAACTGAAGCTGTGCAGACACACTATGCCTCACTTTATCAAGATTGCTGCCGCGATCTATGTTACCTATTTAATTATTATTTGTTCCTCCAAATCATGATTTTCTGCTCCAGTCACAAGCATTAGTGCATTTAGTATATTTCTAAAGAAAGTGGAAATGTACTCTAAATGACTGTTGCACATAGCTTGATTTGGGAACTCAGATTTTCCGGTGCAGAGGCTTTTTTGATAGTGTTCTCTATGCGTTCATGAGAAGAGGATCTAGAAATCTAGATCGGAAGAAACCTAAGACTATCAAAATACACTCTGCATTCTTACTGAACACTCAACACAGAAGAATGACAGTGGGATTATTGAAGCTCGTCCACATGAAGAAAGTGGTAACCGCTTAATTTAGTTCTACGCATAAACCAGTTTTATTCATATACTTGTTTCCATTTTTTCATTCATTTGATGGTAATCCTAGGAGCATCCAACAACTTCTATTACATGAACTAATGGGCCAAAATGGTGCTGAAGTCTACATTTGCTCTAAAGGCACAAGAAAAGGGAAGAGCAATCGTAAACAAAGATGACATCGCATGTCATTCGTGACAAAAACATATCATGTGGTTCTACCACAGAATGAATGTCATGTTTTGCAATCTGCAAACCCGCATGCATTGTGATACTCAAACCCCAACTTCCTGTCGAATATTTCGTGAAGAAATAAACTGATCTTTCGGAATTTTAGATTTAGCCGGTTTTTACCAGTTTTTCCCGGGTTTTCCCGGGCTTTTACCACTTAGTGGCAAAAACCAGTTTTAGCCGGCCAAAAGCCAACCCTGTTGGCTATACAAAGTAGCTGCATTCGCATGTAAAGCATAATTAACTGTCTTAGCGCTCATCGCAATCAAATGCATTGCAGTAAAGCATGTTTAGCACAAAAAACAAACAGCTAACAATTAGTTTGTTGTTGTTTTGGATCAACATCGATTAAATGAGACACCACATGATTATGGAAACGATTCTTAAAATATTTGAAAAAGGAATAATGAGAAAGGAAGCAAATGCGTATCCAGGAACACTTTGACAGTTGACATCATCTTTCACGTTCTGGAGCTACAGCGGAAATATTGATCACATTGCAAATGTATTAAACAATAAGCAAATATATTGGACACAAAGTCTGATTCACAAATGATTGAAAAATTGAATCATCATTAAAACATACATCATACATACGCGTAGACATAAAGATTAAACGAAGAAACAGAGTAGAAAACCCTTGTTCTCATAAAAATATGAATACGTGAGCAAAATAGCTAGTTACATTAAAGGAGGAGTGGGTCACAACGAAATAATACAAGTGTCTAGCTGTGTTGCTCGGCGCATAATGGATATCATATAAGTCTCTTAAACTAGCACGTTTGCACAAAATCGCAATATTTGCGGTTAGCCTACATAATAAAGACTGTTAAGGAAACCCTATGATGGGCATGACCTACTTGAAAAGCATAGAGCTGCCAGTGTGGAATTTAAGTAATTGCCGGGTTTTATTTCAGAACACTTCTAACAAACAATTATAATCGAAGGCAATTTTGTTGAACCTAACATTGAAATTACATGTCAGGCAGCAATAATCGATAGCCACATGCTGCGTATGAACACTAAGGAGGTCCACTTTCAATTTTTTTGGTTTTTTACTCAATAGAGGAAAGAGTTTTTGTTGTGCTGCAGAAGGCAGAATTAAAGTCCGTGACATAGTTCTACGAGGAGAATAAAGTTCAATACACCAGCCCTCAGAGAGAAAACAACAACGGCTACATTCGACCGATTTGTGTCAACAGGTTCTGTCCACGATCTGCCAAGAAGTTGAAGGCCCAGGGATGAAAGCAGAGCTGCCGAAATAGAGTGGTATTTCAATAAAAACCCCTCTGCTTCAACAAGGAAAACGGATGAAGTCTACAGTCTCCCATACAACTGTACGTATACATTTAGAATCTACTGGAAAGAAATAAAATATAATGACTTAATAAAATTCATGAAGATGAGATTTTGTATGAAGATGATTACGCAGCCCGGCTTACAATGTGTCAGCAACTTGTTGATTCCATTGAAAACAATTGCTATCTTGAGAAACTCTGCTATTCCGATGAGGCCACATTCCACACTAGCGGACACAACTGTCAATTGTGGGATTATGGAAACCCTCATGCAAATCACGAAGTGATCCATCAATCTTCCAAAATCAACATGTGGTGCGCTGTAAGGAGAGGGCAAGTCTTTGGTCCATATGTTTTTGATGGCACGGTAACAGCCGAAAAATAGCAATACATGTTGGAACATTATTCTTGCCACAACTCAACTGCCATCAAAAAGCTTCCATGATCCTCCATCAAGACGGCACTCCTCCGCACTGGGGGCTTCAAGTTAGAACTTTCGTTGATAAGAAGTTCCCAAATCGTTGAATAGGTCGTGATGAACCACTTCACTGGGCAGCTCACAGCCCAAATTTGACCCCAATGAACTTCTTCCTTTGGGGCTACGTCAAGACCAAGGTTTTCGTCCCAACAGCGTCCATAACCCAATCCAAGAACTGCCGAACAGCATCACTCCGTCCCTTCAAGCAATCGACCCTGAAATGCTGAATCGCGTGTTTCACAGTTTACGACAGAGATACATTCTTTGCATGCGGAATGGAGGGGACCATATTGAGCAATGCAACTGACTTTTATGAAATTTCTTTTTACGAACATAAATGATGTTTGTTTCTCTACAATATACCTCAGCTATGCTGGAAAAATTGTCCTCTCTGCTTCTTTACAACAAAATCAAACTCCGTAGTTACGTAAATTCCACACTGTCTTTCTAGATGATGGTAAAAAAGAAGACTCAATATTTTTCTGTATCAAATAATGATCTATAACATGAATCTCACCATTATGGTGTTGAGTTTCAACAGTACCACATATGGTAAAGTTTGTCACGTTGGTCTGCTTGCTGTCGTGCTTGCACAAAATGGATATTTTTGCGCTAGAGCATGCATATATAGGTTTGCGCAGTGCTGTACTCACAGAATTAGATTCATCTGCGCGCGCTTCGATTTCCTAGAAAGGAAGAATCATATCTAACCTAAATATCGAAATGGCACATCACAGAATTAGACAACTTGCTCCTTCTCGAATGGATAATTCGTGTATCGCTTGCTATTGGAAATGACAAACAATAAGCTGTCAGCAGAGGACACTAGAGCCAGTGAGAGATGCCTACGTGCTGTGATATCACTTCGGATACACCAAACACACATCGCCGGCTGACAGTCGATTCAGTGGATGCACAATGCAGTAAGTAATGGTGAGAAAACGATGGTGTATTCATCAAGTGAACCAATTTTCGTACGCCTGCTACTTTTTTTAATAATGATCAGAAGGGCCAACATTATAGAGAAAACTTGTGCGCAATGATCTGAATTCTTGGAATCTGACGCACGCCTTTTTGTCCTATCGCTGTAAGGTATTATGAATTCCTTTCTGACCACTTAATAGGTTCCTCGATGTGCCGGCGATTTCGAATTAATCACACTTCTAACAAACCGACGCAGAGAAACAAAATATTAATTTCTGTGGCTGTGCTACTTGTCTGTGAAATACAAGGTGCACAGTACATATATTACTTACTGCGATTTGTTTTGAGGTGTGATGTTTTAAGTTGTAAAAACCTCTAGCATGCAGTTAGTATCCTAGGCACTTGGTAGACTAGCAAGTCAGTGTTAATTATAATCCCAATGTGCATGCAGTTTCGATTTTATCAAATGAACTCGAGTTGTGACCCAGTACCAAATGTGAGATATGAATGATTTTGCGGTTTTGAAGAAATTACCACGGAATTGAGTGATCATAATAGCAAAACTGAAGAAATGATAGCATTTTGCAAATCCTCCGTGTCATGACAACCTTGGAGAGGCAATGTTAATCAAATTAGCTCCGATAGAAGTGCCATTGTTTAGTGCTCGGTCTTGTTAATAGGAGTGTTTTCTTGAGCTTGATCATGTCACTTAACCCTTTCAGTCCTGTAGTATCATATATGATACAGCAGCATTTTTCTGCTACAACTTTGAGCTCTAAGCATTAAAAATACAAATTATTTTTGTTTTCAGACTGCTATATACTATTGATGAGATATATCTGATTTAGGAGCTGACTTCAATAATATGCTGGGAATCAGAGCTAATCAAAATTCCGAAAAATTGATATTCAGGAGAAAAATGATGTCCTATGTAATATGTTTATTTTTTTCAAGTTTACTTAAGAGTCATAAGATTTAAAAAATTACTACGGTACAATGCTGACCCTATTTGTAAGCTAGAACAGGGATAATCACTATATCTTTCATTTACCCTGTAAAATTTGAATTTGTTTCCATGTATCATATATGATACAACCGACTTAACGGGTAAAATAATTCACAGTCACCACCTTATATTCAAACTCATTGAAACACTCTTGTTCGATATCCTTAGCATTGAATTAGTGATGGAATGCATTGCGGTGGATGGCTATGACGCTTCCTGTGACGTCACAGTATCATGGCTAGAAAGCTCTCTGTGGCATCGATTGGCTGCTTTCCGAATGAAATGCATGGTAGGTGAAGACAAAGACTATTTGAAATACCGACGTATGAGCCTTTACAATTCATTTCGATTGCGATGGATTTTGATGTGGAGTATACACGAAATAGATTCGGTCGACGGGGACGCACATTCGCTGTTATTCCTGATGCAAAATAAGTGCATAAGTAAATGCATGGATTTATTACAACAGAGACTGTGATCAGTGTGAAGTACCATTTAAAGATAGACTTGATCAGATCAAGATTCTGTTGGCTTTCTCCTCGAAAGTGCCTTTTGTGGAAGACAAGTGACCAATGGACAACACCGAGAAAGCGTGGTCGAACAAGCATGAGTAGCGAAGACGAATGCGATGAAAGATACATCAAATGCAGAAGGCATTCAAGCCTCACACCTCATGTCGACACAAGGACTGATAAAATTGTTCACTGGCCTGACATGGTCACAGTAGACAATAGAAGGCCCTGCAAAATGCGTCACGCTTTGACACAAAACAGGTGTGAGAAATGTAACATATTTTTGTGCATAAGACCGAGTCGAAATTGTCTCGAAAACTTTCATCAATCGACCTAATGAGTTTCAACTCTGATAAAAATTGTTTTTCATAGATTTTTTGATTGGATGCTGTTTTTTATTTTCATAAGATCATGCCATTGGCTATTAACAACACAAAGGAGGAAGAATATAGACTTATATTTGTGAAGTAAGATATTTCTAAGTTACAAGTAAGCAACTTTGTACCCGATACAGTTAAAGATACTTTTAAGACCGGTTGTATCACACGAGTATATGATGCATACTACATTTGACCGTCAAGTCCGGATGTATCATATATGATACATGGTGCCAAATTGCAGTCAAAATCGAAAATCACAGATGTAAGCTGCGTTATGCAATAATTGGTGTATTTTCAGGAAATTCGTAGCCAAAATTTTTTTTGAAGAAAAATTTACAGTGCCGTACTAAAAGGGTTAAACTACCACACTGAAAAAGCAAAATATCACAATCAAAGACAATGATCATAAGTAACTTAGAGGATGTAATTGGATCCACTAAACTATTCAGACTACTTTGGTGAATCATGAAATCATGGACCAATTAAAATTACATCAATCCACAATTAAATATGAGTAGTTGAATTCTAACTGCAAAGCCCTTGAGTATTTTGAATCCAACCATTTGCATGTATATCTCAATTTTACACAATGATTTCTATAGACTGTAGGATGCAGTCTGCTATAAACTTAGTTGATTGCAGTCTGAGGTTCCAAATCGCTAGTCCAAACTGCTCAGGAATAATTTGCAAAAATTTTAGCTTTTTCATATTTGATCAAGTATTTTTTATTTAGAGCACCGGAGCACAATCTCCGCAAAAAATTGGATCATTTGATATAAAACTTTTCACTGCACGCTGACATTTTCCTGAATACAGTTTTTTTCTAGTTTCAAAAAGCTTCAGTTATCTAACTTGTGCGACAACTCATTTACAATCCTCAGAACCGACATGTGTTCCGTGTTCAAAGTCATAGATATACGTCAATAAACTATTCATATCTATGGTGAAATTTTAAGCGCAAAAGTTGGCAGCAAAACACGTATATGAACATGTAGCACGATGAGAGGAATGAAATGTCAGAGACTATCATAAAATGTAAATGTTGCGGTCAAAACGCAGACGTTGGGAAATGTTCAACTGGAGACAATCTGATTGGATGTGGTAGTTATAACCAGCAGGATGTATGAATGTAGCATTATATCATGGATTTTTAGGGCAGTAATATAATACTATTGCATCGGTATGACACAAGTAATGCTGCTATGATATCAACGAGTGCGCGCTAGCGTTATAAGTGGATAATAGTGCACTACAGTTTTTCTCAATCAAGCTAATCAAATTTCTGACTGAATTTAATCCTATGGTCACTGAATTTAGTCCTGTGGTCATTGAATTTAATCCTGTGGTCAATGAAATTAATCCAAAAATTTAAATTCTTTATTTCGTGTTTTTGCGTGCTATTATGCACTTGTTGAAGTGATAATGTGTATTTTATCAACTTGAATAGCAAGCTGGGTAATCTATGACCCCGTGAATTACATTTGTATCCTTAAAATGCCTGGGCAGCTTCTATTCAATTAGCGATCCTTCAAGCCTGGTAGAACTAAGATCAATTAGATTTCAAAGCTATGTAGAAAGCAATACACAGTACTTGTCTCTGTTTGTTCCATTTCCATTTGTTCCATCCATAGATGCCATAAAAAAATTTACAAACAGGGCATTCAAACATGAGAACAAAGTGTCTTTTACATGTCTCTACCTTGCAACGCACAATCAATAAGTGAAAACATGTGTCTGTCCCAATTTCCACAATCGGTTGGTGTAATTCCTGAGAACGCTGATCTCGCACATTCTTCCAGGATTCGATACGATGGTCTCTAACTGTGCTTCCATTTGGAGTAGTCATAATCTCAGTTCGTCTTGTAAGTCCCGCTTAATCGAAAACTTGAATTTGGAAAATAGTTCTTCAATGGGATTAAACATCGGTGAATATGGAGGAAGTCTTTTAACAGAGTGACCATTCTTCAAAACTGCCTCCTCTGCCCGACGATGTGCTGGAGCGTTGTCGAAGATGAAGCATGCAGTATCTTCAAGTGTCATCGTTGAACATTGTTCAATGAATTGGTTGAATTGGACATGTGTCACCTTCAGGTAAAATTCATAATGGAATAAGCCTGTGTTGGAAATGCAAACGATTACATTGAGGTTAGCTCCTTTTGAAGACGGGCGACTCACTGATGCGGTGGTTCCAACTCGTGACCTTCCTTTTGCTCTCGCACACCAGACGTTGAAATTGGTTTCGTCAATGTAGTATCTGGCAGTTTGAACTCCGTCAGTCCTCAACCAGTTCGCCCACTGTGTCCGGCCAACTTTGACGTCTTCTCGATTCCTATCAACCGGCTGTTGGGAAAGGAGCTTCAGCGAGTAACCATGTCCATCCAAGTAGCGATCAATTGTGGCAACAGAGACATGATTGCCAGTTACTTGCTGAAAGCGCTCCTGAATCTGCTTCAGTGTGAATGCAGGATTCTCGTCCACTATAGCAGTCAGCATTTGACGATCACTGACCCCGACTTTCTTCCTTGAGCCTTCTCGCTTACTCACAGGAGAGCTATCTTTCCCTGCAATGCTTCGGACAGTCTTTATTTTGATGCCGAGTGCATCTCCCAGATGACCCAGACTTCCGCCATTTCGGTTGCAGTCCAGAAGGTTTGAAGGTTAGAAGGTTGGATAGCTCTGCGGCTCTGCAATCTGTGCATGTAGCTCGCAAGCTGTTTTACCATCTTGCATATCTATGAGTCTTGTATATCTGAGCATGGATATGATCTGAGTCACGCATAACATGCACCCAGAAATGCTGCGTGAAATTTGCTTGATATATTGGATGTTTTGGATTAGGAAGATCAATTAGAAGACAGATTTTTATTCTTAAGATCAAAAATGTACAGCGTCATTGTCAAAGCACTATCCATTCAAGTCATTTAGAAAGGAAAAGCTCAGTCATCAAAAAATGTATGAAATAGACTCTCAAGAAGAAAATGAGAAAGCAATACAATTAATTCCGATTTACACTATTAACTTTGGACTTCCAACGTCAACAATGGCTATCATATATTCAGAAGAGATAATCCAGATAGAAGATAAAAGACAGTTCAAGTTCGTATAGGGGTGCGACTTTTCTTGTCTCGTGATATTTCTGCCTCATAATTTGAGGAATCTAATGATACAGACGTGGATGTGTGACTTAACTTAACTAATGTCTTTTGACATGCCTTTGTCTTCTTGTATGTATTATGATCAGCCACAGCTGTCTATACTTCAATAAATGCCTATTTTTTTTAGTCACGACCTCACACAATGATGGTCGGTGTGTACATCTCAGGATCTCGGAGTCCTACCAGGACTCAGGGAGATCAAGATTGCGCATAAGAATGTAGACACTGCCAAGTAGAGCAGCCTTCAGTAACTGGGGTACCCGGTGTCGACCGGGGATTTCTTTCAGGTATGTGGCTAACTTGTCTGTGTGGGCTCCTAAGGCTCCAACAACTACTGGCACCACTTTGACATGAATCTTCTACAGTTTTTGTAGTTCAATTTTCAAGTCTTGATACTTAGTGATCTTCTCTTGTTCTTTGCTTCTTATGTTCCTGCCCTCTGGTAATGTCAATTATGAATCCCATCTTTTTCTCCTTATTGACAACTACGACATCTGGCCTCCTTGCTGTGATTCTCTTGTCTGTTCTTATTTCGAAGTCCCATAATATCTTCACTGAATCCGTTTCAATAGCTGGTTGTGGGACGTGTTTCCATGGTTCTGTCGGTACGTTGATGTTATACTGTAGGAAGATATCCCTATGAATTTGTTTGGCAACCTCATTGTGACGGTTCAGATATTCGCTTGGTGAGTGGTGACAACTTAGAGCATCCTGTTAGTATGTGAGATACTGTCTCATCTGCTGACATGCACATTCTGCATCTAGCATCATTGCTTATTTTTAGTATGTAAGTGGAATGTGCTTTCGTCTTTATCGCTTGGTCCTGTGCTGCTGTTAGTAACGCCTCAGTTGTCATCTTCAGATTGACAGATTTCAGCCAACCGTAGTAAGCTTTCCTTGACGTTACTTCTTCCATTTGTCTTGCGTATTGACCATGCATTACTTTATCCTTCCATCATTGGTACCGATCTTCTATCACCTTCCTCTTCTATTCTTCGGAGGTTTCTTGCCGTTGTCCGTACAGATCGCCTGATTTAGCCACCGCCAGCAGTGGGTCGTCTTCTTTATCATTAATGCATTCTGCTAGGCTCCGGTCTTCTTGCTCTATAACCTCCCTTAGGTCTTTCAGTCCCCTACCTCCCCGATCCCGCGGTAGGTAGAGGCGGTCAATGTCAGCCTTTGGATGTAATCCTTTATACATTGTTAGCATTTTGCGGGTCTTTCGGTTTAATTCATTGAGCTCTTGCACTGTCCATTTCAGCACGCCACCAGTGTACCTAATCACAGGGACAGCATATACATTTATGGCTTCAATTATATTCTTCGCATACAATTTTGATTTCAGTATTTTCTTCAATCTCTTCTTGTACTCCTTGACTGCCCTTGTCTTTGCTACTTTATCAAGGTTCGTATGATGTTGAAGGATTCCGAAATATTCATATCCTTCTTCGGTAACATCCTTTATATGAACTTCTTCGGCTTGATTATTATTATTAAAGTGCTCGGTGTTCTGTTTGTAAGAACATCTGAAGAATTCACAGATACAAAGTCTAATTATTGGATAATTTCTTCTTCAAGCGGCTAAGAAACCTGGCGCTTTTCTGGAATAAACACATTGAAAGTTTCTTTACCGACAATCATTTCTCAAATAAATGAAATGTTGCTGTAACTTTTCAATTAATCATTGAATGACACATGTGATATTTTGGAAGCTGATATTCGAATGCATGAAGAGATTTTGAAGATTATTCAAATTTAGTGAACAGGGGAACCCTTTAAAGTAAAATGAATACTAAGATTTCTTGGCCTCTGATTTCAAGATGGAGTTATGCATGTTCTGTAAATCGACATTACAAGTTGCATAAGAGTCTGATTATACTATTGATAGATTATCGGACCGATATTTCAAAATGATGAACGTACAGAACGTTTTAGAGGATTTCCTTCTTTGTCATCCTGTTGCCGCAGTATTTTGTAAATTCATTATTGCTTTTGTGTACATAATCTTTGGACAAGGGGCAACAATCCAGATCACAAATTGGCTTGATAAATATAAATGCCAATCAGAAAACATGAAAACCAGATCGTAAAATTTGCTTTTTGCCCCAACTAAGTTCCCCCGGCGTGTGCCATAATTTTAATGCAATTTCCATTCTGGTATTGTTAATTTCTATGCTCTCAATAGATTTTAATTCATGAAAAATTTGAAAGTCTATGAATGTTTGCAAATGTGCATAGATTTGAAATTCAGATTTCTATCTAAAAATGATTTGAAATATCAGTTAACCAATTCATTCATTAATGGATTCTCAAGCTGGAGTGACGGACGACGGTTCATGGCCATCTGATGCGGTGTGAATTCTATGTGAAATTGGCGGGCATATAATGGTGCATTATATACCCTCCAATGCCGGGCAATAATGCATTTCAAACTTATTTCAATCATTTCTATGACCTCCAAAGCCATCGAGAGTGAAATACATTACTGTGATATTCATAGACATCTTTGTTGTGAGCTTACAATCAATACTTTCTTGCCTACATGTAAATGTTTGCGTTTTACATGTAGTGGTTCACACGTGGGTGGTGATGTGATGCGGCCTTTAGTCTTTAGTTACATTTTATGTCAATAATGCATGATTTTTCAAGGCTTTATATGTCCACAGTTTAATGAGTTCCACGAAGCAGGTAATTATTTTCCTGATTGGAAATTATTAACCTGGTGCAAACTTATATGAAAAAGTCATGCATTATAACAGACAATGCATAGATTTCTTCGGTCATTTTTTGTCATAATAACCTCGAGCCTTCGGCTCTCGGTAATAAAAGCAACAATGACCTCAAATCTATGCATTATCTATTACGTAGCTGTCACTGATCAGATGTCATAATGAAGAAATCGTAACGTACAAGTATCGTAACTGTTCAAGTATCTAAGTATTGTAATGACAGTACCTGCAGACTGAGTTGTTATCTATTAGTTGTTATCGGTATTTAGTTGTTATAATGTAGTTAATCTTATTTGTTTATTATCGCTTTTCCTTACTGCGGCACTCGGCAGGGACTTCTGTTACACATTAGTCGACGTCAACATGTCAGGAGTGTAAGGCAACATATTTCTTCACTTTCGAATGCAATGAGTGTTGATTTCAGGATCCATATTCATAGCAGCCAGTGCTCCACCATGACTGGTTTTCAGGAATCGCAGTTCAGGATTCAGTTTTTCTTGTGACTTCATCTCGGAAGAAATTTCCTGATATGAATATATTCTTTATGCCTGTTGAATTTACTGCAGAAAACAACATTATTGAAATTGTTTCTAATGACATCATCCGGATCAAGGAAGCGGCGTAATCTGCCGCTTTGCATTCGTCTCTGTTCCAGGTCTTCAGAGAAGCTTTCCCAAAGCAGAACGCACGCATGTCTGGGTCAATCGTTCCATATGGCGATTCTGTGTCATCTTCAAACAAATCACGGATTTTAGAATCAGCTTTGCAGCAGTTACCTTTCTCAGCAAGCTCCATCAGTTCTTTGTAATCAGTGGTGCCGCAAAGTGCATGAGCCAGCCCAATAACTGATCTTCCAACAAGCCGACTTTTTGCGATGACAGATCCAATGCCTTTCTCACCAACCTCCATCAAGTCACAGTGAGCTCCAACATGTAGAAGAAGCGCTGAGAATTTGTGATCGGTTTTAGTAGACGATTCATCATGAGTTTTTTTCACACCACCCATCAATTCAGTTTCTATCTTCCATTTCTTGTAACTAGGCTTGGGGAAAAATATATCTTCAGGATTACAGTTCGACACACAGAATTAAATATTTTGTTTCTCTGCTTCGGTTTGCTAAAAGTGTGATTAATTCGAAATCGCCGGCACATCGAGGAACCTATTAAGTGGTCAAAAAGGAATTCCTAATACCTTACAGAGATAGGACAAAAAGGCGTGCGTCGCTTGGGATTAATGTGAGTTCCGTGCTTCTATTCTTTCCCCCAACATTCTTCTACTTTTCCAAAATTATCAAATTTCTTCAAAGTTAGTCACATTGGGTTTAGAATAGACTTCTGTCACTGAGTGACACTACAACACCACTGAGAAGTTTTACTTGAACCCTGGGATGAAGGATTGGTCCCTTGGATACTCAGTTAGAATGCAAGGTACAGCTGTGATCATGAACTTCGTGTGTTTGTTGACTACAGACAAATGACGAGCAGTTGTCTAATTCTGAGGCTGCAAATGTTCTACAAGTCAGACAAGAGGAGCTTTACATACTCAATGCTATGCCACGTTAGTGGGAAGAGTAGGAGCAAGAGAAGATCGTTGACGATGCAACACCTCTGGGTGTCAACAACAGCAATGTGGGGGGGGGGAAGAATAGAATTACCGTGAGTTTAAGCAAAGTACTTCGATTGCCCAAATTCCTAACATTTACCTATCAAGGAACCTATTAAGTGGTCAGAAAGGAATTCATTATACCTTACAGAGATAGGACAAAAAGGCGTGCGTCAGATTCCAAGAATTCAGATCATTGCGCACAAGTTTTCTCTATAATGTTGGCCCTTCTGATAATTATTAAAAAAAGTAGCAGGCGTACGAAAATTAGTTCACTTGAAGATTTCACCATCGTTTTCTCACCATTACTTACTGCATAGTGCATCCACTGAATCGAATGTTAGCCGGCGATGTGTGTTTGGTGTATCCGAAGTGATATCACATCACGTAGGCATCTCTCACTGGCTCTGGTGTCCTCTGCTGACAGCTTGTTGCTTGCCATTTCCAATAGCAAGCGATACACGAATTATCCATTCGAGAAGGAGCAAGTTGCCTAATTCTGTAATGTGCCATTTCGATATTTAGGTTAGATATGATTCTTCCTTTCTAGGAAATCGAAGCGCGCGCAGATGAATCTAATTCAATGGTTCGACACTTACAGATAGAGACCGTATGCAATCGCAGTCTTGGCCTTTGATGTGAACAACATCTAGATCAGTCGTTTTCTTGATATGTTCTCGGTAGGTTGCACAATCAACTCCTGTCATATGCAGTTTTCCTTTATCTGGAAGCATAACCTTCTTCTTTAGCGGCTTCACCGCATCGTGCAAATGTTCGGTGTTCGGTGAGTACTGTGATGCATCCCAGTTGAATTGTTTCGGCATTTAATGGCGCATCCGGTCATATTTGATAGGCTATCGCTCCAGAACTGTAGCTATGATCCTAATTTCTGTGACTTTTAGGTTCTATGTATTTCTCATACTCATGCCAATTTTTTCAAACTTGGCCTATGAGAACATCGAAAACTTGACCATTCGTCAACAAATGCATCTGTGCAATTGATATGTGAATCTACTATTGACATCTATCTACTGTCAATCTATGTCAATCTACTGTATTGATATGTGAATCCTACTAGCCAACACATCGTTGTTGTCGCGACAATATCTCATATGTGATATCAAGGTCATTGGTTGATACCTACTATGTGTCGAATTACACATTTTACAGGAGAAGCAAAAAGCTGCCTGTGGATTGTGGTTCTTATTGAAAATGGGAACCATCTTGGCATTTGCCTTATAACATCCTTCTTCTATCGACAGGGTATTTCCAAACATAAATTGAATCCAAGAAGGTATTGCAATTGAGAACAATTCATATTATAAATGCACATGCGACAGTGCTTGCCACAGCACATGTGCGATATTTCTTACAAATAGTCTAGGCCAAACTTTTGACTTTTCCTAAAGATTTAAGTTGCTGAAATTTTGACACAGGATCCGGATAAGCATTAATACAACTTTTATCGAAAAAAAAAGAAAATTGCTAAAAATGCACATAGTAGGTATTACCGCCGTCCCTAAAATGCACATATGCGATATTGCCGCGACAACGACAATATGCTACTTATAATTGCTTATAAGTAATTCTGCCAGGTTTACGTTACAAATGGTGGGTCCCAAGTCAAAAAATGAACACGTTATCATACCGCTCATATAAAGAGATATAATGTACATGAAATTTTGTGTCGTAGAGATGTCAACGAAAGTTGGCAAGCGATGTCCAGATGTAGGAGTTTCTCGTCCTCTAGCAGTTCATGTCTATGGTTTAAATCTACTGAAGAACAAGTCTATGTGAAGAATTAGCCCATTGTGCGTAAGCTATCGTACAATGTGGAGAAAAGAAGGCAGCAACGCATCTCGTAATGATATCTGTATCTATGCATGTGAAAGACACTTTTGAAATTTCAATCAGCCTATATCTACATGTGTATTCATAGCATTGCTGCCCAGTTATGTCATACTATACAGGAATGCTATTCATTCATGAACAAAAGAAGCAATTATATACACGTATGAACTCGGTAAGTCAAAAGAAGGAAAAAAACGTCAAGTCTCAAAATCTAGAGAAAAGTCACATTAAAAAAAATAACTACCAATCTTCAAAAGTGAGGGTGCTCCTCCACTTTAAACGAGAGCCACGCAAACAATAAGATGTGGCCCTAAATATGGCAAATGATATCTTTTCAGATATCCAATAAATAACTTGACTATATGAGCGGTGCCATTTTTCACTTAATCTTTTGGAGATGCATTTTATGAATGATGATGTCTGAGAAGCTAGAATGTCGTCGCACGAACATAATAAAGGGATGAAATTGTAGCGTCTTTGTTCACATGCTGATTTGTATTTTAATTCTTTGGTTCTTTCGGCTGTTTTGAATGTTTACTGGATTGTTTGTTCTTCATATGACACGGCGTCAAGGTTTACAACTTGTACGTCAAACAACGACGGTGTATGTGTCTCCCAATCCCCGTACTAGAATATCTGCGCGCAATCCATTTTCACTCATAGACGGTTATCGAATTATCGGTTCTTTTATCACGTTCCGCTCTCTCCATGCAATTACTGCTAGATCTCCAATAGCATCTCGAATTTCGTTGTGCCTTTGCACTATCAATTCACCTTTCTTGCAATTTAGACCATGATTCATGTCAAACTCTGCGCCGCAACCATCGCATGTACTTGGAGGACTTTTCAGTGGACGTCCATAGCGCAGAGATAGTCCATCTCGAAATTGTTGGGCGGTCAAATCAAGCCGATTTGCTGTTACAGGTTTCACATTAAGCCAAGTAGAACTTATGGTTTCAGGGATCATTCTGAGACGTGTAGCTCTTTGTTTTGGCAATGAATCACAAATGTCGCTTAATATTGATTTTTCATGACAAAGTTTGATAACATGGCTGTCCTTCTTTTCTTTTTTCATAATTTCGCTATGATATTCAACTGAAAATGATAGGTCGCAATTTATGATGGATTCACGAACTAATTTCGTTGATGCTCTTGAAAAATTGAAATTCATCATTGATTCATCAACTGGATTTTGTAGATGCAGGCGTCTTTCTTCGACGGAAATTTGGCCATCAAAAAGTTTTGGCAGAAACACATCCGACAAAACGGCTTCTAGTGGCTCAAATAGATAACCACAATCGGGGACCACTCTTTGAATGAAATTGAACCACTCATTTCAATTGCGCACAATAGTATCAACATAGATTTTTCGGGTAACTATGTAGGACAAATGTCATTGCATAACTTTACATGCATTGCTTTGCTTACGCGCCATTGTTGCCCTGAAAAATCCATGTTAATGTTATATTGTGTTGAATTCAAAATTTCTTATTTCTTTGCGGTGAGTTCACCAAAATTTTGCTACATGCAGAATCGAAGACGTCGTTGTAAGATATTGTTATATTTATATGATTAACTATTAGACTATTAATAAAGAATGTAACTACTGAAATTTAGGAAAAGAAGAATCTTTTTTCAATTTTTAGAAATATCTACTATTTTTGAATACCATGACTTTTCTGATATCAATGAGAGAAACTGCATGTAGAGTACTATAGAATTCATTTGAAGATACACTTAGATTCAATAGTTTAAAGGTGAAGACTATACGCTGAAGGGGAGTTGAGTGGTATTCATCATCATCATCATCATCATCATTATCATCATCATCATCATCATCATCATCATCATCATCATCATCATCATCATCATCATCATCATCATCATCATCATCATCATCATCATCATCATCATCATCATCATCATCATCATCATCATCATCATCATCATCATCATCATCATCATCATCATCATCATCATCATCATCATCATCATCATCATCATCATCATCATCATCATCATCATCATCATCATCATCATCATCATCATCATCATCATCATCATCATCATCATCATCATCATCATCATCATCATCATCATCATCATCATCATCATCATCATCATCATCATCATCATCATCATCATCATCATCATCATCATCATCATCATCATCATCATCATCATCATCATCATCATCATCATCATCATCATCATCATCATCATCATCATCATCATCATCATCATCATCATCATCATCATCATCATCATCATCATCATCATCATCATCATCATCATCATCATCATCATCATCATCATCATCATCATCATCATCATCATCATCATCATCATCATCATCATCATCATCATCATCATCATCATCATCATCATCATCATCATCATCATCATCATCATCATCATCATCATCATCATCATCATCATCATCATCATCATCATCATCATCATCATCATCATCATCATCATCATCATCATCATCATCATCATCATCATCATCATCATCATCATCATCATCATCATCATCATCATCATCATCATCATCATCATCATCATCATCATCATCATCATCATCATCATCATCATCATCATCATCATCATCATCATCATCATCATCATCATCATCATCATCATCATCATCATCATCATCATCATCATCATCATCATCATCATCATCATCATCATCATCATCATCATCATCATCATCATCATCATCATCATCATCATCATCATCATCATCATCATCATCATCATCATCATCATCATCATCATCATCATCATCATCATCATCATCATCATCATCATCATCATCATCATCATCATCATCATCATCATCATCATCATCATCATCATCATCATCATCATCATCATCATCATCATCATCATCATCATCATCATCATCATCATCATCATCATCATCATCATCATCATCATCATCATCATCATCATCATCATCATCATCATCATCATCATCATCATCATCATCATCATCATCATCATCATCATCATCATCATCATCATCATCATCATCATCAGGGTATTATCTCTCCCGAAAGAGAACCCCTCTCTACTGTCTCTCCACTAATCTCTGTCTTTGGTGGTACGGATCTAGTTGGGTCCCACATATCGCACCAACTCTTCACACCATTTAGTCTTTGGTCTTCCTCTTGGTCATCTATTTTCTCTGGGAATCCACTCAGTTGCTCTGACAATCCACCTGTTGTCTGTCCTTCTTGCGATATATCCTGCCCATCGGTGCTTGCATTCTCGGATGGTTGTGATGATATCGGCTACTCAAGTCTGTTCTCGAATTCAACTGCTTTTTGTATTGTCACGAGAGTTATTTCCATCATGATTCTTTCCATCTTTCTTTGGCAAGTCACTAGGTTCCGCATTTGGGTGTTTCTCAGTTATCATGTTTCGCTGCCGTAAGTCATGACCGGCAGTATGCATTCATTGAATGCTTTCTTTTTCAGATTCCTTCTGACTGTCTTATCTTTCAGTATGCTTTCTAGTTTTCTAATTGCAGTCCAGCCTAATCTGATCCTTCTCCTCATTTCTTGTATTTGGTCATGGTTACTGGTTATTAACTGATCTAAGTAGACATCATTATTAACCTCTTCAATCTCCTTTCCATTCACTATGATATCGGCTTTGTTGACATAAATATTATACATAACTTTCATTTTCTCGAAATTCATTTTTCGTCCAATTGGTTTGCTGGTGTCGTGTAGGTCTTTGAGCATTTTCTGTCGTTCTTGGGAAGTGTTGGGTGTCAGTACAATATCGTCAACAAATATTAGGTGGGAAAGATTTTCTCCATCAATATTAATGCCATTACCCTCCCAGCTTATTTGGCAGATCATGGAGTTCTGGAGGCATGACGTAAAAAGTTTTGGGGAATTGTTGTCTCATTGTCTTGCGCCACCTTCAATCTTGAATTTGTTGCTGTCTGTATGGAGTCGTAGATAGGATGTTCCTCCTTTATACAAACTTTGTAAGATACTTAAGTATACTTCCTCTACATCTTGATTTCTTAATGTTTCGAAAAGTGGTTGGTACTCGATAGAATCGAAAGCTTTTTTGTAGTCCACAAAAGCAAAATGGCTATTATTATTCAATATTATTTATTCAGTATTATTATTTCAAATATTATTATGTAAAAGGTTGCATAATGTTAGAATGGTTCATTGTTTCAAGGGTACTTACGGGTTATCTCACCCACCAGATTTCCAAAATTGTCAAAAATCTGTCACAATGAATCAATTGTCACCAAACTTTAAGTGCTTAAGCATATAGTTTCTACCCACATGCAAAAAATTTATGCGAATCGGTCAATTACTATTTGAAAATAAATTATTGATATTATTATCACTATTGAAATGAGCATGCAGCACCGCAGTTTTGAAAACGATGTAAAAATTGGGAGTTCAATGTCAAAGGAAAGTCCCCGCTCTGGAGCTAATATATCTGAAGATATTATATATAAACTTGTATATACTGCATGATTTTATGTTAATCGTGTATCATGAACGATCAATAAAAAACAAAATCGCATCATAATCAAACCAGATATCAATGAATATTAGGACTTCTTCTGGTTTACGAAGTTATTAGGTATAGGCTTATATTAATCAGGGCGTATCTATTGCCCCCCCCCCCGAAAATGATATCCTGGCTACGCGACTGTTTGCACCAATTAACCCTCGTCCCAGTTGGGGGGAGCGCTCTCTGCCCCACTGTCGACTTTGTTTGATATGTTTTAAACCACCATGGCCATCAGACTTCTAGTAGCTTACTCTTTACGTGTTATGTAACTTTTGACAGAAGGGTTATAATTTTGGCGCAATGCTTTTTGTGTGTGAGTTTTTTTAAAATTTGAATGCTTGAAGTATTTTGGATGATTTCGATATATTCTCTTCTAATGCATATTGCGGCATCAATTCTTGATGAAATGAATTCAGACTACGTAAAGGATTCTTCCTATTAATATAGAGGTATTCAAAGATGCAAAATCTTTGAATTTGAAATTATCTGCTTATCATGTATGTATGTCTGAAATTCAAATTTCAGATATGATTTTTCATTATTTTCGTACCTTTTAGTTTTGCATCTGATCAGCAATTATCAAAATTCTTCAGAATCATGTTGCTTTTATCCTCAGTGTCTCGATAAAAGTCACGGAATTGGGTTTTTTCTTGAACTGTAGAAACTAGAAACTAAAATGTGCGATTTTAGTGATATTTGAGCTGAACTAAATGCTTGAATCATCTGACTTTTGACCTCATCTAATAGAATCGTTCAATTAACCACATTAACCAGATCTTTCGATTAGTGCATGGCTTATTAGTTTTTATTGTCATTTTCTATTTCAAATAGTGATCTAATGGAAATTTGTCAATAATTGGCGCTTTTTGACCTTTAACCTTCACCACAGCCCAGCGATGACTTTAGAAATAAAAATGATGCTGTTTTTCTGAATTCCCTTTCAATGCCTATTCGATTGATGTGTGGTTTGGCAAAATTGGTGCAATAGTTTGGGAGATCGTTCGGAAAACACGACAGTCGGGCGAGGGTTAATGGAAAACGAAATCAAGGGCCACCGTTAACTGAAAAAATCGGCTATTGATCGTCGCTAAATAGCAGATGTGAATGAGCTTCAAGAGCTTGAAAGCTTCTAATTCTCTAGAAATCGATCAACTCTAATTTGAAAATTGAAAGCAATCACTCATTCATACTCGTAGCATTAGATTTGTTTGGTTGACTTGCAAGACAACTGCAACTGTATAAGAAATGAAGATTTTGAAGGAAGAATAGATCAATTCTATAATTCTAAAGCTACCAAACATCATCATAAGACTCTTACAATGCCAATTGGGGTTTACAAATGCCAAATTCTAATGCTCATATTGCAGACAACAATAAATCTAAAATGCTCGTTTCAAATGAATAGGCGCTGAGCGAAAGTGGAGCATTCCACAGTTTCATAATGCATTGATAAGCTACATGCGCCATCGCCTGCATTCTATCACTGTGCATTGACATTGGTAGCATTCGTTGTTGAAACATGTTTGGAACGAAAAAACTCATGTTTCCACTCTTTCCGTTGAATGCAAAAAATGGATTTGAAGTGAGAATGAGATGGCTATGCAAGAAAATCTGTGAAACCAAACTTCATCGAAATGTTATGAAAGTTGAGTAAATCTTTCTTTCATAGAAAAAGAATGATTGAAAATGGATTGAAAGCAAGAGAAAGTTTTATTGTTTACATAAATCAGAGAAGGGCAAGCTGTTGCTGATGAGTTTGCTTCATAGGTTCGACATTTGAAAACATATTGCTTGACAATTTACAAGACTTGAATTTACACATGGTTTAGTTATGCACTTGCAGCAAACAGACTTAAATGTATAAGACGAACAAACAAACGACTAGACTATTATCTCCTTTTATGAAAGATACTACTGCAAATGTGCTTGATATTAATAAAACACAAAATAAGCAATAAATCTCCCGAAATAATAGGAATATAGTTTGTGATGTCAGCCTGAATTATTGAAGCTTCAGTTATGCATTTCGCGATAAAGGCTGTCAATTGCTTTGATTCATCAGATTCATCTGGTGCACACACAGAAGACAATTGCATTTATGGCGTCCTTTTGCCAATGTCTTGGTCTTTTGCTCATGCCTCTGTGGTTGAATCCAGGCTTTTTTCATTCATGTACTCCTACACAGAATAACGTTCGATTCACGCGTACGACCTCCTCTAGGACCTGTCGTCCTGTTGCTGCAGCTCTTTTGCTCGACTGTGCTCGAGTTTGTGGAGCTAAAACCATTTGTACTGGATTCCTGGTTCTGTCGTCTACACAGTGCGGTTACATGACACAGGGTATGGTTTTGAAGCCCAATGTCAGCAAATGCATAGGGTTCCATAGAAATCGAGATTTAAAGTTGTATATCTATGTGTCGAACGGCAGAATCGAGCTCTACAGTGGAGCTGGGATGTCTTGGGCAGAGTTAACGAAGTTTTGTGCAGCTCATGGTAAACAACCTGCATATCTTCTTAATAAGGATATCATTCACTTCAAAAGTCAAATATGCATCAATATCAAAAAGATTGGATCCGACATCATCGTGAAAAGCAGCCCAGATATCTTCCTTAAATTCAGGTATTCAACCGACTTCACAGTGCATGGTCAGACATCTACACCGAAAGTTGTGAGTCCAATGTGTCAAAAGCGTTAATATTATCATAATTCTAATATCTGGATCGAATATGATTATGATGTTCGGCATCTGATATGTTTGTTGATGATATACTCGTACATGCCAGACCATTTAACTTCAACTTCTTTTCTTCAAATGCTTCATCTGATGTTTTGGAGCTATGCGGAGCGGGAAGACTTTTGTGATTCGTTGGTCCTGGTCCTTCTTCACTATATGAATGTTTTGCTTGTGGCTACATTCGAACCTTTATCAGTCCTTGTAATCGATCACAGAACTACGGAGACACCTGTTCACTACAGACTAATCGCACCAGTAGTGCACGAGTAATTATTGATGTGATGATTGATTGGTGTGTATGCAATATAAAATACAAATCAGCATGATATGAAGTTTGATTTTTTAATGTTGAATGCTAGCTAGCATCAGCAAATCTACGAGCTGTGCAACTCGAGTAAAATAGAACTCTACATCAGATTGAAGTGAGTTTAATGATCCCGACCAATGTTTTGTTGATCCACTGACCTCCATATTAATGAAACTTGACTAGAAAAGATCTTATGATGAACAGGATGCACCGACAAGCAGCTCAATCAGTTCAGCCACGCAGATGCAACTGAAATATTATTTTCTTTGATCGGCGCAGTTCAGATCATTTTTTAGACTGTAGACTTCTTTTAGAAAGGAAACCGTATATGAATGAATGAAGAGATTACCACGGAATTGACTGATCATAATAGCAAAACTGAAGGAATGATAGTATTTTGCAAATCCTCCTTATCATGACAACCTTGGAGGGGCTGTGTTCATTGAATTAGCTCCCATAGAAGTGCCTTGCTTCAGTGCTCGGCCTTGCTAATAGGAGTATTTTCTTGAGCTTGATCATGTCACTTAAACTACCACACTGAAAAAGCAAAATATCACAATCAAAGACAATGATCATATTCAATTTAAAGGATGTAATTGTAACTATTCAGATTCAGATCAGAAATGAAGCATCCCTGGGTGAATCATGAAATTATAGACCGACAAAAATTGCATCAATCCACAATTGAATATGAGTAGTTGAATTCTAACTGCAAAGCCCTTGAGTATTATGAATCCAGCCATTTGCATGTATATCGCAATTTCATACAATGGTTTCTATACTGTAGGATGAAGTCTGCTATAGTTGATAATTTGGAGACGAGGCATAACTTAGCACATCCATTCAGCTTGATGGAAAAGAGCTTCATGTATCAGATGTAGTAAGTTAGCAAGCTTGATTTTTAAGTCCAGAAGAAGAATAAGATCCCAACTTTTGTATGAAGACCTGCATTATAATGCGGTTCATGAAATTTCTTTCATAATCAGTTTAATCTCCGTTTAATTAAGATGTTTGTATTTATATTTCCATTCCTTTTGACATCCTAAAGTTTTATACTACTTAGTACTTATATATTGCAGTCTGAGGTTCCAAATCGTTAGTCTAAACTGCTCAGGGAAAATTTGCAAAAAAAATTTAGCTGTTCATATTTAGAGCACCGGAACACAATCTCCGCAAAAATTGCATCTTTTGATATAAAACTTTTCCCTGCATGCTGACATTTTCCTGAATACAGTTTTTTCTAGTTTCGAAAAAGCTTAAATTATCAAACATGTGCGACAACTTATTGTTCGATTATAATCCTCAGAACCGACATAATGCCTGTCGACAGCGACCGACAACAACTACTTAGTCTAGTTGCAGTAAATACATGTTGGTAGCTGTCACTGTTCAGATATCGTAATGAAGAGATCTCAACTGGATTACTGTCCAAGTATGCAAGAATCAGAATTGCAGTTCCTGGAGACTGAGGAGTCAGGCTCACAGTCCACCAGCTACAAATTTTCCAATTTGCTGAGTTTGGGAAGAGTATTCATTTTCCAAAATCTTGAGACATGCTTCTTCGGTCGATGACAAAAAATTATAAAGCGAGTTTGAGAATGTCTGAAAGCCAAAGGCAATTTGTTTGAAAACTGAAGCTGATAACTTTCTGATACTTCTTTACTTTCGAATGCAATGAGTGTTGATTTCAGGATCCATATTCATAGCAGCCAGTGCTCCACCATGACTGGTTTTCAGGAATCGCAGTTCAGGATTCAGTTTTTCTTGTGACTTCATCTCGGAAGAAATTTCCTGATATGAATATATTCTTTATGCCTGTTGAATTTACTGCAGAAAACAACATTATTGAAATTCTTTCTAATGACATCATCCGGATCAAGGAAGCGGCGTAATCTGCCGCTTTGCATTCGTCTCTGTTCCAGGTCTTCAGAGAAGCTTTCCCAAAGCAGAACGCACGCATGTCTGGGTCAATCGTTCCATATGGCGATTCTGTGTCATCTTCAAACAAATCACGGATTTTAGAATCAGCTTTGCAGCAGTTACCTTTCTCAGCAAGCTCCATCAGTTCTTTGTAATCAGTGGTGCCGCAAAGTGCATGAGCCAGCCCAATGACTGATCTTCCAACAAGCCGACTTTTTGCGATGACAGATCCAATGCCTTTCTCACCAACCTCCATCAAGTCACAGTGAGCTCCAACATGTAGAAGAAGCGCTGAGAATTTGTGATCGGTTTTAGTAGACGATTTATCATGAGTTTTTTTCACACCACCCATCAATTCAGTTTCTATCTTCTATTTCTTGTAACTAGGCTTGGGGAAAAATATATCTTCAGGATTACAGTTCGACACTAACAGATAGAGACCGTATGTAATCGCAGTCTTGGTGTTGATGTGAACAACATCCAAACCAGTTATTTCCTTGACATGTTCTCGGTAGGGCGCACAATCAACTCCTGTCACATGCAGTTTTCCTTTATCTGGAAGCATAGCCCTCTTCTTCAGCTTCACCGCATCGTGCAAATGTTTGGTGAGTACTGTGATGCATCCCAGTTGAACCCAGTTGAATTGTTTCAGTATTTGATGGTGTATCCGGCAATGTATATGCAATTTTGGTGAGTGAGGTTCCTCGATCAATAGCTGCTCTGATCGGAAATTGAGCTGATTTCGAAATGCGAACAGTAAGTGTCTCCTGATGAATAATGCTACCAGAGGTCATCATGAAATGCTATACGACAGATTGAATAATACAACTCTTAGCGTTAATACTCGCAGTTAGATGCATGACCCTTGACTTGTGCTTTGAGATAGATTATACAACTTGTGTGATGTCGAGCAGGTTTGATAAACAATTTGTGCACTTCAGAGCAGTCAATGGCATTACACTTTTTAGTGCAGTGTGCTTACTGTTCTAATGATACACATCATTAGAACAGTAAGCACACAAAACTAAAAACTTACCATCAATTTGAATGGCGTTAAACAGAAGTCCGACACTGTAATATTAAATGACTAGAACGGACATGTACATGCACATTAACCCTTTCATGCTTAAATTCTTTTCAAAATTAAAGTTTCCTTTGAAAAAATTTCTTCAGATGCAGTTTGCGGGCGTTCTAGGGATCGCACGTAGTCAGGAGAGGTGCCATTAGAATTGTATTGATCTGCTCATCCGTTGGTTACAAATTTTTGCCGCTTTGGGATCAACATTGTTGGGCAATGTTGTCCCAAAAGATGCAGGTCGAAATATCCACAAAAGGGCACACACAATGTGCATGCAAAGGTTAACAAAAAACGGTTAGAAAGTTTTTTTGTTCATGTATCACTTCCAAATTGTCGCAAACACAGAAGTAAGGGGCATCTATGATTAATATAAGATATCTAAGGGACCAGCTCCCATGGCATGCACTGGACTTGAGGCCGAGGACTGTGGTGGGCCTGATTAATGACTATGGTGTGTATCGGGATAAAACCATGGAATGAGGTGTAAACAATTCACTTCTGATGTAAAATACATCAGAATACAGCTGAATTGATTGCTGTACATTCCAATTAATAAGCCCGGTCCAGTCTTGCTGGGAAATTGTGGGAAGAATCTGCGCACTATACAACTACATGCATGTCATCGATGTTCAAGTTCAAATAAATTGTGACTTTCTATATTCATTGGTTTTCCCATTATCTTATCTAAAACATCCCCCAGTACAAGTAAGTCACTTGGACCACTGAATTTTATTCAAGCATTCAAGCGCAATGAAGCGATATTACACAAGTGATTTATTTCAGTCTTTGAATTATTCAGCTTTGATTGAACGAAAATTGATGGATGTTTTTGTCATAGTGATGCGCGAATGTTTTCACATTCAACGAAGAAATTTATGCCGGTTTTGTGATCAACTTAAACCTTTATCGATGCTGGCGGGAGATGAATAATCACCCAGGTTCACCTGCAGGTGATGCTCTTATCACGAGACGTCTAATGAAAAATCGTAACCAGTGGCGTCTTCTCCGTACCTGCGAGGCCTTCGGCGCATCCTCAAAAATAATTTTCCAACAATTATTAAAATGAAAAGTGTCATCATTTATTAAAATTCGATAGCTTGTCGTGATAGCTGTGCACAGCTATCCGTCTCAAAATCAGACGCTCAGCCTCATGGTGAACAGTTTTGCAGCACGTGCTCGAATCACAGCTGTTTTCTTCGAACAATTAGACACACAAGCTAGTCGTGTGTTTAGAGGATCATTGATGTTCAAAGGGAGCAAAAGAGAGTTGTGTGCGTGTGAGGCAGTAAGCGCACGCGCCCGCGCCAATATTGGCTTTCCCGATAAACATAATGCTCTGGCTTCTCCAATTTTTGTAATGAAATTCTACTCAATATTCTTGATCGAGGCGCGGCACCTAAATATATTTAGGGAAGCGCAACCCAATTGTTTCTGGCTTCGATTCACGTCAGAGAGGCTACTACGTCAACAGTAGCAGATGGCTGAGGTTGAGATAAGACTGCGATCAGATGATGAGTGTTCCAATGAATGCAGAGTAGTGCATCTGACTCGAACACCCAGATTCAGTAGAATTCCATAATTTGTTTTTACGTTATTGATGTGACACTTTGGTTTGTACTACAGATGAGATCGCAACCACGACTTTCGTCCGAAGGGAATATACTGAAACGATGACAGTCGTCAGGCAAGGTAGGCCAACACCTGATATAAAAATTGAAAGTACTCACAGAGAAAGAAATAAGAAATACACAAGACATTTTAATGCAACATAAATTTCAAACATGTGAGTGGCTGAGCGGCCGTGAGAAGCGCAAGAAACTGTGGTACTTATGGGTTATCTCCCCCCCCCAGGTTTTCAAATTTGTCTAAAATCTTGAATAAATGAATCAATCGTCACCAAACTTCAGGTAAACGTTCTTGAGTATATTTTCTACCCACATACAAAAATGTATACAGATTGGACAAGTACTTTATGCATTAGAGACGATAACGTAGAGCGTAGCGATGTCAACAGCATGATCTGACTTCGTCTGTTCGACGCATTATTGTTACTCGTGTGTGCATTGCTCTCTCTCCTTCTTCATCTACTACCAACTGCTATTTGCCACACCATTATTAAGTTGAAAATGCTAAGGTAAGGGATATGGCTTGGTCATGATCACTTCAGGAGTTGTCGGGAAATGACTTAGTTAACTTGAAGTGCTTTCTGCTCAGACGATGAGGTCAGAAGAAGTCAAATGAAGCTGCAGCAATGCTTCACTTCAAGTTATCGCCCCTAATTCAGATTGTACTTGTCCAATTTGCACAAGTTTTAGTATGTGGGTAGGAAATATCCTCACTCACGTGCACTTAAAGTTTTGTAACGATTGATTCAATAATGCCGATTTTACACAAATTTGAAAACCTGGGGGGAGATAACCCATACGTACCGAAACTGTTGGCCTGGCCTCCTTTTTTTCTCGAGAAAACGTGGTCTGGACAGAGAGGGGATACAGTAATCTCAGCTCCTTGAAGAAGGCGATTAAGCGACATGAGCAATCACTTCTCATGTGCACATTCACTTGGCCTTAAAAAATGTTCGGGGGAAATTGTTATTGAAAATTCACCTTTTATGAAAATTAATGTTGCAACACAAAATGCCTGGTTTAGAAATAGTATTCCAATGCCGAGTGAAGGCCTATGGTCTGGGAGCACCCGACGCCACTGATCATAATATATTGACATCGGTAACCATTCACTACGATGAGGCGCACAGTATAGAAAGACAACAGCGCAGTGGTTGCACGCATCCATCAAAATCTTGATAAAAGATCTTTAGAAGAAATTTGGATCTTCAAACAATTCTTGCTTAACTTTTAACATTTTCACATGTTATACTTGTATTTTCAATTTTTGATGTTTGAATTATGTATCTTTTGTTCGTTTCTGAATACGTCTTCGGTAGATCTCTCTTCATATTTTAACCTTGACTTTTAAGTATATAATAAAGAATTAGACATGAACATTGCTCAATGGTTGTAGTGGTTTGTAAATTCATCACTGATATAACCTAATTATCAGCTATCACTTATTCCATGACTGTTTTGAGCGAAAGAAGTAGATCATCAAAATTTTTCCAGAAAGAGACAACAATTCTCCAAAAAACTTCTGAAACGTAGCGAGCAATATATTTTGGAACAAGTCTACTAATTGCACAGAAAATAAAATGTATAAATGTACAGAATCTACATCTATAGCCATTGATGCTGCATGTCGTATGTGAACAACTTCAATTATGCACTGGCAGTTGGATATTGCAGCTGTTAGTGGCAGTTGCGCATTCTTGCAAGAGTTTTATAATTTTTTAGTGTCTTCTTGATTCGGTCCAGAAACTTCTTTCAACAGATTTCCTGCATGAATGCGCGTATCAGAGCATTAAGGCATTTAATAGTTTAATGAATTGCTTGCGAATTTGTTTCACGGATTTATCCATGCACAAACTTTCATCATTTATGAGAACTATAGAGTCACCGGACTCCAGTCCAGCTCATGCCATAGGAGACTAGCGTCCCTTAGATATCTTATATTTATCATAGATGTTCCTGCAGAAGTATTTTCTTGTTGATTGAAGAAGAAAAAAATTATTCACTGTCATGCTCTTTCTCCCTTTCTTGAAATAAAAATAAATTTCATTTTTCAAGGCCATGCCGCTTCCCTTGGTGAATTTACATGCGGAATGAAAATGCATCGGACGTACGTGCGTGTGTGTGTGTGAAATGAATGCTTCATCAGTGAACTGATATGTGATTGCATGTATTTTAATAAGTGTACTTAAGATTCGAGTAAATGTTTGAAAACAGATTCAGAAACTTTTTCAATTTTGTGTGGACTGTTTTATCAATTATCTTCAACATTATATTGAGTATGAGCATGTTCACAACAATTTTTGAAAATATCTGAAAATTTTTGAAAAGTGCTTATTATTCAAGGAGGTGTTCTGCATGCACTAAATACAGTGTAGGCAATTGACAAAACGCTAGCAAAGAATGTACTGTGTGACGAGTTCGTAGTGAACTACATATATGCAATCGAAGTGAACAGAGCATCTAAATAATATTTTGAAGCCTGAAATTCTTGTATATTTTCCTTCATTCGATCGAATAAGAAATATTTTCAAGCCTTACATTGAGAGATGACAAATATGCTTTGACTATAATTATTAAGCGTAATGAATACAACAACATCTTCACAAACAATTATAATAGTGGATTCCAGCACTCAATGTATGCAGCAGCTCAGGGCGATCTGAAATTAAGAACCCATGCGTGATCACCTAATTAAAGAATTTTAGAGACTTTTGTAACAGGTTATCTGAAATCATAAACTACAGTGTAAGCTGGCATTAGATTACATTTCCGCGATGTGAGGTAATATTGTCATAATTGATTTTGACGTGCTACAAATAAAGAATAAATCGACATCTGAGTGATAAAAGGGACAAATCCGAACTCCGAGATCCGATAAATCCGAGCCTTGCCTTAGCTGTTAAGGAATCAGTGCATTCATGACTTTTTGTAAACATATTCTTTCAATTTTGTATATATCAAATTTTTGACGATAGGTTTATTACTCGGTCATTTTGAGTATTTCATTGATTTTTGTATTTCCCTATATGATTTTCCTAGTTGCCCGTGCAGTTGCTGCAAGTTTCTCCTGATACAGAGGTTCCCATTACCTAGATTTAAAAAGCCACTGATTTACATCATATCCTTATTTCAGATCCACCAAAGACAAAAATCTCAAATGCGAATGATCAAAAGTACATATATGTGAATAGAGACATATACTGCAGCAATGGAGGAAAACCAATGTCGATGGTTAATATGACGGTAATCATCGATAACAAAGCAGTTTTCACAGATAAGAAAAAGTCAAACGTCTCATATAAAGTTTCGAAAAAGTTTGTCACAAAAGATGCAATAATTAGCTGTACTACAACGGGAAATGGTGTTCAACAGCAGCAGACACTGATGAAAAAGAAAATCATGGGTGAGCTTTGAATTTAATTTTGCAGTGCAAATTAATATCTGCGAATGCCATGGGAGAACTATGTGGATTGTGTCTAAACTAGGGCTGTGCACTAGTCGCACCTGCTTGTACCGGTGCACCAAAAATTTTATAAGTTGCTCTGAAGCACTGAAGTGCCGAAATATTATTTCTTTTTGAGTGGCCCTAGATTGATTTCTTATGAATGTGAATCATCGATTTTCGTCACATTTTTTTCATCATCAGGAAGTGTATCAGTAATTTGGCGAAATAGCCTTGATTACCGAATGTTTCAATTTTATCACTTAGAAATTTTGAGTAAAAAATGTATTGAACTGATAAATAGCATTGAATAAAAAGCTCATGATCATTCAAAAAGATAATCCTTCTATATCTGTTGCGATATAAAGATTTGCCGATAGAAATATTTGATCTTAAGTAAAACTGTTCAGTAGAATGTCAATTTGACTAAATTTCGAACGTTTCGGTGCAACCGGCCAAAAACCGGTTCTCGCAAAAGAATCGGTGCACCGGTGCTAGTCACTTAACAGAACATAGGAAGCAAAAATTCGATCTGGATTGTTGAATAACTTGCTAAGCAAAACTGATATCGCATACATTCATTTGTGACTGCACGTGCCAGGCTATACGCGATTAGCTCGCTACTGACTTGTTAAATTCCCTGATACCTATTGGTTGTAAAAAGTGCTTTCAATTCAAGCGACAGTTGGCTAAATGTCAACAGTACATGTACGATGGGGGTTGGATTACAGTGCAGTAAGCACAGCCAACAAGTTATTAGCCTGTGTGTCTCGTGTTGTTCTGGAGACAAGAGAAAGATAATTTAGCCTAATTTAAGCGTCCTTTGTACTCCCTTTGTCGACTTTGCATACTTTGCCGCTCTATGTATTTTACACTATTGTTAAGATAAAGTTTTAAATGATCACCTTACCTTTTTATATTTATGTACATTAAACCTGTGGATTGTTGAAAGTAGAGACTAGCAAATACATAAATGCCAAAAAATGAGAACCCCAATCATTCAGCTACAGACATGCGAAACATGAGCAATTAATCAGAAATAGGATACAGAAGGTACATACCATAAAGTAAGGCAGGCCTACGCATGATGCAGCCTGTGTGCTTCATGAAAGACTTTCTTCGGATTAGTAGGATTGCACGAATGTGGGATCGGATTCCTTCGGATTCATATTTTGTTTTCGAGCCGTCGGATTGGAATGAACCACAAAACTCATAGTTGATGCACACCTAAGGGTACACTTCAATTGCAACTTTCGAATCTAAAACAGAGTTTTGCAACGAAGGCATGCACTTTATTGCGAAAGATTATGGTGACAGGAAAATTGCTCGTAATTCACAATTCCCTGTAATGTTTGGTAGTCCACTTTCTATGTGGTCACTTATGGCATATTTAGAAATAATATAAAAAGCCTGCCTCATAACGCAAATAATTTGATGAAAAATTCTGATTAAGAGCAGAACTTGAAACAATGTGTTTCGTTTCACATGGACATGCGATGGTTGCAATTCATTTACACATTTCTTTGGAATCGTTCAATTGTGCGGAACGAAGAATCATAAAGCATGAAGAACATGACTATTAAAGTCGTCAATGTTCCAAAATGAGAGATTGGCGACCTTTGAGCAACTTTATGTATAGCTTCTCTGTCACCTATTTACACCTACAGTATATGTCCTGTTACCTATATGTTACATATCGCTCATTTTTGTGTCATCCAAACTTCAAGCGTTAAATGCATGACATGATCAACGATGTGACATTGAATCGACGCACAGAGCTGCATTTGTCCCTTTTAGCATTTGCCCATCCATCATTTGCTATATGCCTACATGCGTAATGAACAAGCTTTGGCTAGCTTTTGATTTTGCACTCAAAATCGTACCAAATTATTGACTATGTACCACTCATTGAAAGCTATCGCATACGATGTTCGCAAAGCAGTGATCAAACTCAGACATTAGAAAACGTTACTTTTAAAACAATGAAATAAACTTATCCTGCGATTTTTGACGACGCTTTTGAAAACGCGCGGAAACAGAAAGCTACTGAAGCCTATGTCAGCCGCCTCGTTTTTAAGGTGATAGGTACAGTGATAGGAGCCGCTCGTTGTGAATAGGGGGTTAGGCTAGTTTTTCCTCCTATCTGATTTCGAATGGAACAGGAATGTGAATGGAGGATATCGAGTAGGCAAATTGCTCGTATCTAGCTGGCACCACTAATAGCAGTAGAGTTGGGTATTCAAAGGAATTTCAAAGGAATTATTCGAAATTTTATTCATGGTCTATACATAACACATTTGATGGCCCATATTGTTTTATCCGCTAAATTTAATCTGACAGAAGCAAAGTTATTGATTTTTTAAAATTTCAAAGAAAAATTTGTTTATCAAATAAATATGTTAAATCATCATAATTAAAGACTAAAACTATAACTTAATGTATTTTCAAAATGATATAAAATGTTCAACAAGAATATAACAAATGTTCATGATTCAAAACAAGATTCTACAAGTTTTTATTAAAAAAATGCAACTTGCGAACCATTTCTGGAGATAGACACGCCCGCTTCGGCTCCACGATCAGCCCTGTTTATTGTACATTAGGCTGCTCTGCATGAGGTGAAAACAATAAGTGTGTCGCACTTATTCATCTTGCTCACGTTCTGATAAACCATTTCATCAAACATTCTGGGCGCTATGTATTTTGTCCTCTTCTTCGTTAGTGAATCAGAATTAGTCTACATTGAATAGAGCAATCACAATATTTCTATCGACACTCACATGCGAATTGAAGCGAATATGTGAGACTATGCACTAGGAAAACTGATGGAGTTTCCTTCTATTGAGTAATGGTAGAGAATGTTGTTGTTGTGTCATTCTAGGCTTTGCATAAATATGTGCTCGGTAATATTTATGATATTGATAGGTATTCGAAATATTCGAATAGTGATTTTAGAATTCGAGTTGTTCGAATATCAAGATGTTCGAACGAATATTCGAATACTCGAACCCAGCCCAAAATAGCAGTGCTTATGTTCTTCGCTGCAACATTCTCACAATATTTTCTTTCTCTTTTTTATTTATATAAAAGCGAAGTATGTACCTGTAGTGCGGTCACTGGGTCGGAATTGTCGGCCTGCGCCCGTTTTATTTTTAATTAGTAACCAACTGAATTGCGCAAGAACTGCGCAAGATTCTAGATATCGATCAATACCTCTAAGGCGAAAGTGATGAAAATTGGTAGAAGGTTTGAAGACATAAACATAGCTCTCCAATCAGGCAGAATCGAACAGGTAAACTATTTCAAGTATCTCGGCGTACCATTCACCACAGAGCGAGATACCTTCAAGCAAAGTGAAGACCGAACATCTTTGGGCTATGTGGCTTTTCGCAAGCTCACGAAAATATGGAAGGACAGGTTCATCGCCCTCCAACCGAAAACGCGACTTTTGAAGGACATAGTTTTCCCAACTGCATATTATGGGTCGTAGTGTTGGATCATGAAGGAGAGGGAAAAAAAGAAGCAGCTCGTTTTTGAAATGTATTGCCTGAGAAGAATACTTGGAATTACCTGGCAGCAGAGGATTTCTTATCAAAGAGTGAGAGAGATGGCACAAATGAAGGCAACTACATGTATCGTGAAAAGAGCACATCCAGCGAAGATGGTTTGGGCATGTAGAACGGATGAGCGAAGAGCAATTACCTCGTCAGATGTTTTATGGGAAAGTCCACGGAAAAAGACCCAGGGGAAGACCACGGACTGGATGGTGGCAGCAACTGAGAGCGGCTAACACAATCTCATCTGCCGAAATGACTCGCCTCGCAAGAGAGCGCCAATCATGGGAGAATTATCGACACGCACTATGGGACCCTATCTGAAAATCGGACGGGATTTAAGTCAAGTAAGTCAACCACCTGCAGTCGTAAATTATGCCTAAATAATCAATTTCTTTGTTCACTGTTAAGGCACGTCGGCATTCATAGCCTCATGCACATGACCGCCAACTGAACGAAATTGTTATTAATATAGGAAGTGTGTGTTTCTCTACAAGTATAGGGTAATCATTAAGTATGCAAACGCGTGCTTGCTTTTCAAACCGCAATTATGACACATGCCCGCAAAAGAATTTACCATGTCATCAATAACCTATCCCGACAATAACATTTCCGGTTGCTATCACACTCGTATTTGCTTTAATTTTTCTCTCACAGTTTTGAAACGTACCCATGTTCATCATGCGAAACCATAAGATAGAATGTGCACTGATCATTGTTTCGATTTGTGAAATTTCATTTTCATCCATTTTCACACCATTTGTAGCATGATCTAGGCTAGCATTAATGCAATTTGGTATGCTATCGACCGAAAATGCTCCTGACTTGTCTATTTGGACTACAGCTACATAATTTTTCTTTATTTTTTTGTATGGAATCAATCCTTTTCTTTCATCTATCGTCAGATTGATACATTGCTTTTGGTTTTTCCGATCATTTCTGGTACAAAAATCTTTGTTTGTTTTTAATAGTTGTGATTTTAGCCATTGTATTTCAATTTCTTGTTCATTTGGTAATGGATCTGGTCAGGAAATTCTTCTGTTAAACTTTAGTCACTTGCTCTCATTCTTCTCAAGTCTTCAAGTCTTCAAGTCTTTTACGTTTAACAAAAGAATTTAGACTTCGATTACATTTATATTTCAGAACACAATTTTGTTATATACCGTACATACAATATCTCAAACATTGCTACATTTGTCCATGGGATGGATTGACATAAGGACCCAAGTAATGCAAAAAGTCATAAAAAAAGGATGAAGTTATGTGAATAACCGGATTTGATCTGGTAGTCCAACACCATCATCAAAAGGAATAAGATTCCTCCATTTAGCCCTAGAGCCATTCAAACAGTGTGATGTTGCTCTGATGATTCCAAACAGTACCTTCGCTTTCACCCAGTTCAACACACTTCCATAAGGTCGCTGCCACTTTTCGCTCAATTTCTTTGCAACAGTTCTTAGATAGGATGTTGCTTGGGGAGCTGGGATACCATCACAAGAAAATATCAGCGGACTAAAGTCACATCGTCTTTCACGGCAGGCCTCCTTGGACTTTCCTTCTCTTGTTTTTTCAGCTGTTCGACAATTTTGTTGCGCTGTATGGTTTGCATGTGACACGGCGTCAAGATTTAAAATCTGCACATCGAACAACGCCGGTGTCTGAGCTCCCCATATACCTCTCACCAAAATATCCGCGCGGAGGCCATTGTCATCGCATTTAGGATTAGCTTCTCTGACGACTGATTCCTTTGTGACATTGCGCTCACCCCATGCAATCACGGCTAAGTCTCCCATAATATCCCTTATATCCGCTATGTCTCTGGATGATTAGTCCTCCTCGCTTGCAATTCAGTCCGTGATTTATGTCGAATTGTTCTCCACATGTCACATGTTGGACGGTAAACCGTTGATTGAGCGGCCATAGCTAAGATAAAGAGCATCTCTGAATTCTTGAGCTGATAGATCAAAATGATTGATGGAGGTCGGAATCGCACTCAACCAGTTAGATGTTTTCGCTTCTATTGTGGTTTTCAGGCGAAGAAACCACAGCAATAGGTGCACATTGAGGCTCAGATTTGGCAATTTCGGAAAGAGTCTGAAGGTTTGAAGTCCATTTAGCAATTTCAGAATTCATATAGTTTTCCCTGTCTGCTGGCGTCCCTATAAAACCACCAAGGTATCTGTTTCCAGTTGCGATTTGAATATTATGATCAATGAATATATTTCTGGCCAACTCAACGTTGTTAGGTGAAACTATTAATGCACTTTCTGAAGGCTCAGGTTTATATCCGAGCATAGGCCCCTTCACTTGCAGAAGCTCAAACCTTTCATTAACTTTTTCCAACTTTCCACCTGGGGCCTATTCTTCGATTGATAACAAGTGTTATAACTAGTAACGTTAACTAGTTAACCAGTAATTTCAGTTTTTCGGTATAAAAAGTGTACGATATAACGAGTTTTGTAAAACAAGTAACTTATAACAAGTGTAATGGATCATAACGAGTGTTTGTGGCCTTCAATCACACATATTATATCCTTCACTTGTCATGATTCTAAGAATTTTTGACGAGTGAATGTAGAAGCGTTATATCATTTAATTATGGATTTGCATTCAAGACGGTCGCGCGAATATCATGTGAGAGTTAACTTTTCGCTGTGGGATAGTGCGTTCAAAGAGCGCTTTCGATTTTCATGTGCTGAAGTTGAAGAGATATTGACTGATATTGGTGCTTATCTAAAGAACGATAAGGAATTCTATTATGGTCTCGAACCACATCATCGCTTTCTCCTTGCTCTAAGGTATTACGCCAGTGGAGACTTTTGTTACAGTGTCGGGGATTCACATGGGATTTCGAAGACAGCAGTGCACGCTTCTGTTTCAAGGGTCACAGTGATTCTTAACGAAGTATATTTTGAAGAAGTAGTAGCATGGCCGGCTGATGAAGAAGCTCGGAAGCTGATTGCTGGTCAATTTTACGCAACACACCGATTTCTAGGTGTTTGTGGAGTCATCGATGGAACCTTGATTGAAGTTCTGGCATCATCAGATAACGAGAACCAATTCGTCGATAGAAAAGGTAAACATTCCTTAAATATAATGGCAATTGCCGGCCCGGATTATCAATTTCTTGGTATTAACGCTAACTGGCCGGGTGTCGTTCATGACGCTCGTGTGCTTCGAGAAAGTAAGATATATCAACGATTCAATGAAGGATGGCGTCCAATTCCAATTGGTGTGTTAATCGGCGATTCAGCATATCCACTATTAGAATGGCTGATGACAGCAATCCTGAAGCCCGAGGATGAGCTTATAAGAGCGGAAAAGAGGTATAATCACTCTTTGCGTAAAACAAGGTTTATAGTTGAGAATGCTTTCGGTATTCTAAAGTCAAGATTTCAATGTTTACGTTTCATTCGCGTTCGAAATCCTAAGAAGGCTGTTTTGATTGTAAATTCATGTGTGATTTTACACAACATCCTCATTGCCACAAAACGTGACTTTAGACAATTACCTGAAGTCGAAGATGGATCGTTCGAATCAAATGTGTCTTCACCTGAGGAATTTCATACTTCAAATCAACAAAGACGAAGAGGTTTGGCCCGCCGAAATCTGATTGTTTCCATGTTTGATATCTAGATTTGCAGTTGTTTATGCTAACACAGTAAATGGTATATTTCAAACACACGATGCTATTCTTTTCTTAGATACCAGGTATCTAAAATCTGATACTTATTTCAAGACGGTTATTTTAAAAGTCAAATGAAAATTATAACACAGCTGGATATAGTTTATACAGTAACTTGTAGATGTAGTAAGAATGAGGCTAAGATGTAGAGAATTGCAAACATTAACATCTCACCGATCGAAGGTCAGGGCGCCGTTGCAATAGAATCATTTAACCTGTATAATATTCATAAATATTAGACATTTAAGTCAATGATCGAAATAAGTTACATCACCCGAAGTCAAATGATAAAAAACACTTGAGATTCTTCTACAAATTGTCTTCACTTTTAAGTTTCATTAGTTTGTATTTATAATATTCATTCATATCTCTTTGTCCTTCAATTTGCAATTTTCGGAGTTCAATGTCATAATCTAACAACATCATTCGCTTCCTTCTCAGACCATTCCCCTTTGACTTTTCTTGTGTCAGTGATAAAAGTTGAGGCGACGACTTTGTGCCCGTAGTCATAGGGAGATTTTCGACTCTTTTAAGAATATCTGCAAAAATCGATGAAATTTATCTATTTGGCAAACAAAGTGTCGCTCTTTCATTCAGGCCTTGGTCTTATAATATCACTCAATTGTAGGTCTACTACTTACAACCTGTGATATGCCCCTTAAGCACTCGGAGTACGAGAGTATGACACCTGAACTGGGAACATCTTTAAAAATCATATGAACAGATGATTACTGGTACGATAAACTCGCCTGATATGAAAGTTCACAGTATTGAAATAATGAATACTTACAGTTCACTAATTTAAATTCCATCGATTTGTAAGTTTTATGACCTTTATAATAACATTTAGTAACATTAGTAGCACGCACTTCGTTCAGGAGTTTCTGTCGAAATGGACTCTTTAGGATCGGACTCAATGCAACCGAGACCTTCGACGATGGGCGAGTCTTTACCCAAAAGATCCAGAACGAGTAAATCAATCTCGTCGAACAGCTCTCCAGTGTTTGCCCCTGAACCAGTTTCCTCTCGCTTTCGCTGTTTCTCCTGTAAAAATGCAAAGTTCACCATGTAATAAACAACCAATCTTAAAGTGCACGTAATGTTATCAAAATAAGTGAACTGTTTGGAGTAATAAGGGCGCACTCGTACACGGATGATATACTTGTACCCGTCAATATCCAAAGGTAAAAGCAGGTAGGTGTTATGCTCTTATGCGTGAATATGACTATGGGTAACAATTTCTGAGGATACAGCTTTGTTGAATTATCCTTAGGATAATATATTTTGTAATAATTAATTTCCTTGATTTTTGAAGGATATTTTAGGAAATTCGATTTGATTAATGATAGAGAATCTCTTTTTATACTTGTGATATGAATAAGATAAAGTATGTCATTCCCTGGCAAATAGTAGCATTAGAAAATAGAATAGGCCTTATCCACTAACATTTACAATTACAGCTTATTTGATATAACACCAGTATCTTGTTAAATGATGAACACTAAAGAATATGTTTTGATTTACATGATAACTCACCAAAGTCCTCTTCTTCAAGTTTGAGAATGTCGTATCACGGAGATAATCGCCATCCTTGCCCACGGGATACCCAAGCACCACCATTTCGCTGTGAATCTCTTTCCATTTGGCCTTCCTCTTCTCCTTCGTAATTCCTTTTGAATCATCAAATTTATTGAACAACAATTCCTTATTTTCGATCAATCTTTGTAGGAGAAGCTTCTTACCAGTGGTCTCGAATTTCGGAGGCATTTCGTTGTCAATTAAAGAAAAGTTGTTTCTCGTTAGGTGAATGCGTACACAAAATCTATATTGACAATAAGTGTCACGCAATCGTCAAGGTGATCGAAAAATCTAATCAGAAACTACGTCGAATTCCACCGACTCCGAGTCGCGCGCTTCAGTCATGGAAGAACTTGCGGACATGCGTGCTCTTCACATAAAGCTGATCCTTCATGTAAAACAATTAGGCGCAAAATATCGAATGACGGTACAGATTTTTTTGATGTAGTACAAATATATATATTATCACAACTGTTAACTAAAACATTTAGCTATAACGGGACGTTTTTGATGTTCTACGGTAGTTGTTTAATTTGCATTATTTCAGCTTCGGTGGACTGAAATGATGAATGATATAATGTGAAACTAACCAATGACGATCGCCGTTATAAACTTAGTGTACTTGTTATCTTATACAGTGTACGAAAAAAGTATGGAATAATTTTATTTCACTCGCTGTTTTTCTAACGAAGTCATTCTGATGAGACTAGCTGGCCAGCAAACTGACTATATTACATTGTTATTGTTATGTTCATGCTTCAACTTTGTATTCTGAGTCTCAATATCAGCATTTCGAGTCGTCAGTTCATTTAATAAATAGTTTCTATGTTTGCTACTCATTCTCGATAGGAAGGTCAAAGCAGGATGACATTGACTATCAGACATTTGCCTACTATTGGCATTCGTCATTGCCAGCGTACAATGCTGCGTACAAGTGGCCAATAAGGCTGTATATCTGTTGCTGATGAGGAGTGTGGCTTAGTGACGAGCTTTTGATTGGATTACAATGTAGAGTGAAGATTCCGAGGTCAACTTCCTTCATGTGATTCATTCTACTGGGATCCATTGTAGACGAGAGAGCGTAGTGAAGGGATCAAGGCGCAAATTGTTACATTACACAAACATACAAGGTTTTCCCAGACCGAGATTGCAAAAAGAACGGGTGTGACTCAAGGCAGTGTAAGCAAGGTGTTAAAGAGACAACGTGAACCAGGATCAACAGCATCAAGACATTGTACTGGTCGCCCAAGGAAAACCACGGATCGAGTTGACATCGCCATTAGACGGGCTGTTATGAAAGAGCCGTTCATAACATCGTTGGAAATAAAGCAAGAATTGACTCCACATTTGGACAATGTTACAACAAGAACAATTCAAATGAGGCTGAAGAATAAATTCAAATTACCATCAAGGCGTCCTGTCAAAAAATCTGTCATTACGCAAGCTGCTAGGCGGAAACGACTCGCGTTCTGCAAAGCTCACGAAACATGGACAGTTGAGCAGTGGAAGAAGGTGATGTTTAGCGATGAATCAACTTTCCAAGTGCATCACAATGTCCGACCGCATGTTCGACGACCGATGGGATCATCACCACTATCTCCTCGATACACAACCAAGACATTGAAGCACCCGGATTCTGTGATGGTCTGGGGATGCTACAGCTATCAAGGGCGCGGTGCCATAACATTCCTGAACAAAGGTGAACGGATGAACACGAACAAGTACCTGGCAGTCCTGGATGACAAATTGTTCCAGTTTATGACCATCCACCAAACTACAATTTTTCAACAAGACTCGGCGCCATGCCATGTGTCGAAAAAGGCGAAATCTTGGTTTTCACATCATAACGTGCAGTTGTTGGACTGGCCAGGCAACAGTTCTGACATAAACCCAATAGAAAATCTTTGGCAAATGATGAAGAGAAAGCTTCATTCAAGGACTTATCGCAATGTCGGTGAACTCAAGACGGAGATCCAACGAATTTGGTGCATGAATGTCACATTGGAGGAGTGTCAACGGCTGGTGGCTTCGATGCCCAGAAGAATGAAAGCTGTGTTAAAGAACCACGGCTACCCTACCAAGTATTGATTATGATGTTGTTTTCCAGTGAGATTCTTTATATTTCTGAAATATTTTTGCAAGCATGGAGAGTTATTGATCTATTATTTGAGATGCAAACTTGAAATATGATGGAAATATTTGTTTTTATTACAATTGAAATGCAAATTGATAGTTTTTACTTTTCACGCAAATTCTGGTAAACAGGGAGATAATATTTGAATATCGAAATTCATTATAGCTAAGCATGAAAGTTGGTAAATAGTGCTCAAGAAGTACCTTGTTTCTTGAGCCTAGAGAACATCCGAGCAATAAATAAGACAGTAGAGTACAATGTATACAACTGTATCAATGTCAGAGGCAAAGAATTGTATGTAGCTTGAAAAATGTCAAGGAAAGATAAATTATTCCATACTTTTTTCGCACATTGTAACAAGTGTATAGAATTTGCATTGAAGAATTGCGTTACTGATTAACTATTATAAATCACTCTTTACTAGTTGCTTGTTATTACACACTTGTTATCAATCAAAGAATAGGCCGTTGCTGATGAATCATCTGCATACCAGTTCTAGACTAAACTTAAATATATATTAGTTTTTATGTAGAACGTTAAATATAGAATCTATTGTTATTATTATAAACTTCCATTTTGACACAATTCATTAGAGGTAAAACTGCACAGGCGTAAGAGAACATTGACAGAGGCTCGCCTTGTACAACTCCCTCACTGCTGAATATAAATGCATTTGTTCCCCGAATGATCAATGGTGCATTACCTCTGAATGTGTTGAATAAGAAATAGGAGCATCGAGGCCAAATCAACCGTTCATTCCATAATGCTGCTACTCTAGACAGAGTTGAAAGAATTTGATGCATCGACCAACAGTAGTCCCCATCCTCTAGCGGCATCGTTGTTTGTTTCAAAGAGATCATTCATAGCGTGGATGACCTCTTCTATGCCACCTTTCATGCCTGCACAAAGCTGTTCCGTTCCACATTGGATGCCAAGATCTTCTGAGGTCACAGATGAGACGGCTTTACAAAGGATGCGTCTCAAACATTCCCGTTTCCTATCGGTCGGTCACCTGGACATTTATCTAGAGCAATGAGTCTATTTGCCATTAGGGCTCAAATTGTGTTCCATGAAACAATTTCGTTAGCTTATTTTCTGGCAAGGGTTGCCATAGCCTCGCGAAGCGATTCACTGTGTTTTCCATATCGCAAAAGGTAGTCCTGCCATCTTGTTGCATCATTTCCTGGAGGTCCTGATGATCCTGACAGTCTTCGAGCAGCTTTTTCTATGTGAGCAGCAGTGATATCAATATCATGTTTCCTTGGCAGTTCAGAGTACTTTAGAAAGGTTTCATCCGGCGGATTGGCAGCATTGGGATGTTTATCTTGTAAAATATCCAAAACCGTCTTCGTTTCACCATTGCTATTCAATTCTGCATTTGGATCAAGAACTCCACCATTATTTCTTCCTGTAACCCATCGAATCGCACTTCAGATCTTACCTTCAAGCAGAAGTTTTTCAAATACCTTAACTTTTTGGTTGTCATCATCGATGTTAGTCATTCGTTTGCGTCCTTAACGGGTCAGAGAGTCACATCTTTCTGCATCTTGTAACAGAACTCAATATTATTATCTTTCCACATTTCTAATCTTTTGGTGATAAGGCGGCGGATGTCATTGCATTTTGTAATGTTCGGATCTTTGCGTAAAATCAGTGATTCAAAAAGAAATAGATAGTCACTTCTGGCTAAATCTTCATTTCGTTTGTCAGTCAAATTACTTATTTCATCTCTGAGGCCACTGGTGAATAGTCTTTCGATATTTCCTCCAGGAAGACGGTAGACTGATCCCGATAAAGCTGTTGTCCGACGACATTGAATGAAGAAACATCCGGAGGAGAACCCTTGCCTTCCATCGGAGCACCAAAAGCTTTTCTCATTCGCTCATTATTACATATATCGTTTTGATCACTTTCCCATTTATAAGAAAAACTCTCAGTCAGCTTCACCGTTGCCCGTGGAACTTTTCTGCTTTCATTTCCAAGTATTGACATGTGACCTTTCTTTTGATAATTAGTTGCGTCAGAGATTGTTGTTGAATTTTGTTCTGCCCATATTCGAGCATTTTTGACAACGTCTTCAATTGTTTGGTCTAAGTTATTCGCACTCATGGTTATGTCGCCAACCTTCGTTGCCATATCTTCACTTGACTGGCATGGCAGAAGCAGCAGCTACGCGTTCAAGGCTTAACGCAGAGAGAAACAAAATAATTTTCTTACCAGATGCATTACCAAATGAACAGGAATGGTGAGATAATGAATGAAAATGAAATTTCACAAAAACTTGCAGAATACTTCTGTTCACAATAAATCACATGCACAAGTGAATTTGATATTGGGTCATACGACCACTTGTTATGGAAGACAGATATCGATATTGATTAATAATTGAAGAAGTTTGATCCCCTTGATATGGTAAACAAAAATAACGGCTGCTTTTCATTATTTGTCAGCACGACATGTTTCGTCATGTCGAACGTCCACCGCTGTTGCAAATTCATCCCAGCGTAGCACTTGAGAAGAGCTGGCGAAACATGTCGTGATGACAAATAGTGAAAAGCGGTCCTTATTTCTGTTTTTACAATTGATTAATCAATTAATGTACATGCAACTGGAGTTCAACATTCAATATTGAATTGTTTATTTGTAATCTATCCCCTAGTTTTGAATGCTCACCTGATTGATCCAAGAAAAAATCCTATGCTCTCAAGCAGCTTATGCATTCGATGTTTTACAATTTCGTTACAATTTTGTATTACGATACCGATATCGCTATCGGTCTAATGTGAACCCACCTTTAATCGCTTAGAATATGCTCCTCTTCACTTAACAACCGAAAATCAAGAAGTCTTACCTGGATCTACATTGTTGTTGGACTGTAAAACGTCTGCTAACCTCAGTGGTATACCTCATAGTCTTTCAATGAAGTTTCCTAATGGAGAAAAGATAAACAGGCAGCAACTGAAAGGAGGCAAGCCGAAATTTGACACAATCAAGAAGAAAGCCTCTTGTATCGAGAAAAGTGATTTCAATCCAACGGAAAGCAAGATCTCAGCTGTTGTCAAAGTGCTACCAGAAATGCATGGAACTGCAACGTGCTTTGTTAAAGGGGTAAGTTCCAAATTTAGAATTCCCGGCATGTCCTTTCAGATTTTTTGCCAAAAATAAATTAATTTCATTATTAACTTTGTTATTTTTATGCTGCATATCAAGAAGTCAATTTATTATTTCCCATTGAGTGAAGCCCAATAGCCAGATATGATTTAAATGCGAAATATATCCAGCAAGTCCTTCAACCAGCCGAGTTAATCATCGACATATCAGAATATGTTATGTTCTGATCATCAATTAGTCCGGTAGCCAGAACGAGTTTCTGCAGGAAACGAGGCCGAAAGTGACACTTTCAAAGAATGATGCACACCCTATGTCTACTACGAACAGGGGTGGCGCTACGGGGGGTCCTGGGGGGAGCACATGCCCCCCAAGAAAATTATTGGACCCCCCGTCGGCAGGGCCACTGTCGGCACCCGGATTAAATTTTGTCGGCAGTCGGCCTCCAGCATCCATATTTTGCATTACAATAATGGAGAGTACAGTTACGAATCGTTGCATTAGATATTGTCTTGGATTGCTAGCCAAGTCAGCAACATTTACTACAAGCATTTTTGTTTACAGCGTTATCTCTTTATCCTGTTGAGCGGTAGCAAGATTGTATAAGGAAGAGATTTTCTCTGTGTCGAGTTTTCGGTTATTTGATAATTGTTGACACGTGCACAACTATAATAGATCATTATACACAAGATAAAAGTTTGTTATCGTCTTGTTAAGGTTCGGTATCACGTTTCTGAGATCTTATTCTGAGACATTACTTTAATGAATAATTAGAACAGCTGACAATATGAAGGAGCAATTGTCATTTTTGATGATTTTGCCGTGTTCAGAATATACGAGCGCATTTTATCTAATAGATTTGCTACCTATTAAACATGTAGAATTATAACTGATTTCTCAGTGGATTTTTTGAATGATGAGGATGAGATAGGATAATAGATAAACGATTTTCTACTAGAGATTTCCACCTGCTAATACAATCAATCAACAGATCGTCTATCTTGAGAGACAAGGAGCTAATTCAGATTTCGGTAGTAGTGTGATCGATCAAATTTTGCGCGAGCGTAGCGAGCGTGCGTAGACCATATCGTGGGATGATCTTGCTATTTCACCAATGAGATGGTCCAAATATGTTACAATCATTTGATTTGCCTTCATTTGGATGCTTAAAGGAAAACGAAACGCCACATCTGCACCATTTCTGAAGTCGCACGACTGATTCAACAGTTAATAGAACGCCTGTTGTTCGCGTTGTCAAATAGTTCAAACGGTAAGTCGATCTGCTAAACAGAATGTCAAATTATGAATAGATGCTTTACTTTCAAAGTCAGTGGTGCAATAAGGTATGGAGTAACTTCCTCAGCGGCTCTATTGCCTGGTCGCTGCGTCGTTTCTGGAAGCAGTTCCGACTAACTTCGACGTGTCGGCCCTCGCTACTGGGAAATCATCCCAGGTGGTTGACTTTGGCGAGAATGTGGAATTTTTCCGCTGAGTGAAGCAGTCGAAGGAAAAAATGAAGTCATAGATGTTCCACTGACTTGGCCATGAGAAGTAGGGACACCCCAGTGACGGCTGGCCACCACTTACATCATGTTTTAATAGAAATTAATATTTCCTCCCTTACTTCGTTTGAATGACCTGTCTGGGTGCAGTGTCGAAAGCAACAACTTTGACAATCTGAGATGGACCGGCCTGAGAGTGGAAACGGAAGTTTAAAATTGCAGTCGATTCGCCAGCAGCTTTAAACATGAGATCTTGGCAAGTCTCATTTTGGAAGTAGTTAAGATAGGCTTTAATAATAATTACAAATATACTTTGAAAGTGCTCAAGAAATATTTGCATCTTTTTGACTGAAAATCCCTTTTACTATTGCAAAATACAGAAGTCACATAGATTCAGATATACATGCATATAACCGTAGCATCTGTGTAGGCAAATAGTCTGCATCCCATGCAGTCACATGGTTAGTCATACAAAATGCTTTGTAGTTAAGCGCAACAGTTCCTAAGTGATAGTCACAATAATGCAGTATGCATAATTTTCATGCAATTGGACATAAATGCACATTTAGTATGCATATATCTAAATTTAACTTTTTATATAATCGAAATATTTCTAATTCAATTTGTAAGAGTCTAGATAATGAGGTTAAACTTTCTCCGGGTTCAAATTAGCCAGGCCAAGGAGTTATGAAACAAATCAGGCAGATGAACTTTGTGATGCTTGTGGTCTATAAAAAACAAGCACAAGAAAAAGAATTAGAAAACAATCGAAATGCTTAAAAGACAATGTAGTTATGTCTTCGCTAGGATCCTATTCCATTATTGATTTCCGCACACAAGTATTTTATCCGACAATTGATCTTTGCATGAACGAGTTGAACCGATGATTTAACGAGGAAAATAAGGTTATCATGAAAGGTATATCGGCACTGACCCCTGGAAGCAAAGATTTTTCAAAATGGGATATCATCCGACCATTCGGAGAAATTTACAATGCTCAACAAGACGATCTTGATATTGAGGTAAAAAGTATGATGCGATTACTATCAAGAAAAAGGATGGCGCGCATTGATCATTGTCCTTAGTGTTATTTTCTCTGTTTATGTATAAAATAGTACGAATAGCAATTACTTTTGTAGACCTATCTCATTTCAGTTTTTGCTCGTATCTTTTGTAAATTTAGGCCCAATACTGATTTAAACGAAGTTATAACTTGCAAGCTCTATCCATTTGCTTTTGTACATAAATGATATTGTTTCTTGAAAATCGTGTCCTAACACGTTAGGAAAAGTACATGTACATCCCAAATCTTTCGAAGTTTTATGACATATGCATGCGGCAGTTCCTTGTCCTCACCATTTGTACATAAAAAATTCTAATATTTTCTCGATATACCTTTTTCTCAAATTTAATTTGGAAAACAAATACATAAAGTTCCTACATAGGCTCTGATTATTTGAGTTGCATGCATGCATTAACATTAAATCGATTAACATAGTTGATAGCTTTTATGGTGTAGTCGAGAACTCCTAGAAAATAGAGTGCAGATGAAGGTCATCATCACGCACGCTACATGAGTCAAAGCATCCTCGTATTTATACAACACGTAGCGTTTAGCAAGCGAAGATGCTTTCAGTTCATAGCTACTTATTTACGAATTTTAATTGTTCCCGCAAGAAGAAATTTAACAAGCTGGTACAAAACTTGCTACCTGCTGTTATGCAATGTACACGAGGTAAGCCAACAGGCATTTGTTTCAAAATTCTCAAAGTTAACATACATGCATTACGCAAATTTTTGAAAGAAAATCATATATATACTCGTTATTAATAATTTAATAAATTTCAGATATAGAAACACATTTTTGGTGACAGTTAACATGTAAATTGTCTGAAAGAAGAAATCGGACATATGTGTAGGTGCATAACAAAGTGTGCATCGATTGCACAATTTTTTGTGTGTGCAAAAATTGCACATTTACAACTCAATTACACAACTTACATGTGCATGTATAGCCCACAAGTAGGCATAGCTGTTCATAGATTACAATAATTAGCCGGTATATCCTGTCGGCACCTCGGTTAAAACCGTCGGCACAACGCTTCCATGGACCCCCCAGCTCTAGGACCCTGGCGCCACCACTGACTACGAATCGGCACGTCTGCCGAGTTCTAGTGATTTCCTCTTCTTGTCAGACAGGATGAAAGACAAACACGTAAATCCAATTGCAGTTTTCTGCTAAAATGAAATTTTGTATGCTTTCTCTGATTAAACGAAAAGTACTAAGCCCAGAGTCGTAATTTTTAGCATGGAATGTCTAATTTTTAGCACGGAATGTCCTTTCATCTTCATGCACCCCTGTCTATAAAGCTGAATACATTTAGATTTGGCGAGCCTCTTAATGTCAGCAAACACAAACATTTTGAGCAACTTTATCCATATTCAACTACATTCTCACATACATTGCCTATCAGAAGCATGATGATAGCACATGCACATAATAGGAGATGACATTCCATGCCAAAAATTATGACTCTGGGGTTAGTACTCTAGGGTTTCGTTTAATCAGAGAAGGCAGACAAAATTTCATTTGAGCAAAAAACTGCAATCTGCGTCCCATTTGGTTTACATGTGTTTTTCTTTGATCCTGTCTGACAAGAAGAGGAGCTCACTAGAACTAGGCTAAACAGATAACTCCCATTTATTTTAAGGTCGAATCACGACTTGACAGTAACAATTTGGTGAAAGAGTGTGACTGACAGACAGCTTCTTTTTTTAATAGCATATCTACACCTTTTCCAGATAAATAAGCGCAAACTTAAAATCATTTGAAGGAATCTCAAATCAATTGCAAACGACACATCTCAGATCAACAAGCGGAGTTCTCAGATCATTAAGCGCAGATATCTCAAATCACTTGAATTTCAAATCTCAAATCAATTGAATCATTCTTTTTTTCAATAATCACATTCGAAAATCAAAAAAAGACGATGGAAGGCTCTCTATCAAAATTCAAATTCAGTTGTTCATTTCAATAATGCGATGCTATACAGACTTGTTAGAAGTCTGTGATAAACTCCCGGTTGGAAATATATGTTAGACTGGCCATATTTCGAGAGAGGACTCATAGCAACCGAATGTTGATTGATTCCGTGAACATACCGAACATGTACCTGCTTCTGGTAACGAAGTGTATTGATGTTGCTATGCATCGGACATTTTGATTTCTTCAAAAAGAACCAATACTAACAAATTCAAGTTTTTATTATGAGAGTTGTTGCAAGAATCACGCTGAGACGCTATCAATAGGATAGCGGATTATCTGTGTACAGTGTGAACTTTTCCTCGATCTGAGCAAAACTATTTGAATATACTTAAGCTAAAGATTTTTATGAAACAGACTTAAAGAACGATTTTAATGCCCTTTCAGGTCCATTGTTTTATTGTCATTCAGCAATACTTAGTCACCCATTAGTGAAGACAAAGAAAAATCCGACATCTTATTAAAAAATTGTAACTTCAAAATTACATTCATCAAAACTAAAATGTTAGAATGTCTTCTCGGGAGAACTGAAAGCAAGTGAGAGTTCAAATTCTGAACATTGAGAAGTGTCACAGCAGCGATTGATTGCTCAGCGACTTGCATCATTGCTGCCATCCTGTTTGTATGTTGTTGGGTTAGAAGCAGATCCCTCACTTCAGCCATCGAACGTTTGAATGCAGCCTTCCAGATCGAGAAGCAGCCTTCACATATATTCAGAAAAGGAGAGTAAGGAGGTTGAAACATAACATGGTGACCAACTTGGAGTGTAGCTTCTAGTGCATGATTGTGTGACGGTGCATTATCGAAAATAAAGACATTGCGACCCGCGAACATACTTGAAGTTGCGAGGAAGGCATTGAATAGATTACTCCTGAATCCACCCTCAACAAATTCGTGATGAATTAAGCCATTTACGTGAGACACGGCGAAAATGACCGACATATGGCCACCTCCACGGGCATTGACAACTCGAATAGCTCTCTCGCCTCGCACGGATCTTCCATAGCTTCTCTTTATCCAGAGACGAAAGCCACTTTCATCGATGTAAACTTCCTCCACGTTGGCATTTCGGAGAAGCCAATCTGCCATGTCTCTTCGAGCTACTTTGATTGATGCTTGGCGCATTACGTTGTGCCGGTGGATCACGAGTCAGTTTCAATGTTATTAACCGACAGTGCAATATATTGGATATCGTATTGTTGCATACGTGCCTTTTGTTGGGCAACCGCAGCCTCAATTCTTGATTTATCTGATCTACAGTGTATTCCGTGTGATCTTGAACGATAGATACTGTGTTTCTCATTTCATCATCAACAAGTACGTGATTTGGACCTCCGCGTCTTCTCGCGACTTGACCGTCCCTAAGATATCGTCTAATACAGTCCGTTTCATAAAAAGTGGATCATCCTAAAATTTGACTAAATAAAACATAAGTATGATACAGAAAGCATTTTTCATGTTATTTCATGTCCCTAATATATTTAAATGTCCTTATATAATCTGATAAGCTATGATACAGTAACGGTTCTTAAGAAGCTAATATTTTGTGGCCCTACCCTTATTGTCAATGACATTGCCAATTCGTCTAGGCATTGATTCGATGATATCGTTGATTTTTGACTGATCTAACTTTCTCCACTCTCTTTTTAACAGTGACGCGCCATCTGTAGGTAGCAGTGAACGACGAACGTTATGTATTAGAATACTCCATACATTTTTTATGGGATTCAGATCAAGAGAACGAGCTGGCCAAGATAATGTCCTAAGCCCGAAGTGAGACTTGCATAAGTTGACTCTACTACTCCTGTGACACGTAGCATTATCATCCATAAATAACTTCTTTTTGTATGCTGATCTGATAATTCAATCTGAGAGGGCCTCTTACAGCTCTTGAAATTCGACTCAATAAGTCTTCTACGAATAGTGGACTTAGAAATAGACGAGACTAGTGCAGCCATCTCAGTTAACGAGAGACTTGGATCAACTTTAACAAATCTCAAAATTAGGCGGTCTCTACGTTTGGATGTTTTGCGTGGACGGCCAGAGCCCTCTTTACGACAGAGTCGAAAACCATCATTATGCCATCGATGCACATTTGTATAAGGGACATTTAGTCGCTCGCTTGTAGCTCGCAAAGAAAACCCTAGTTCTAGCAAGGCTGACACTTTGCCTTTTCTGAATGCGATCTCGTTATTGTTCATTTGTGCTTTGTATTGTTTTCAACCGGTAAGAGATAGATTTCTAGCTGAAAGCAATCAGGAGTGCTGCCAACACCACCGCAACGAAGTCAGGAAGCTATGGAACATGAAGTTTAGTTAATCACATGTAGCAGTTACATTATTGCTGATGAAGAATGATGCTATACTGGCTCTGATTGACCGATTTTCTTTATTTTTGTTTTGCTTGATAGCTGTTGGCTTGTAGAACAACATATTACATAACAAAGGAAACAAATGTAATTTCATAAGAGTGAGGTATGATTTTGTGTAACATTGCTGAATGAAGATCAAATTATCTACTACTTTTTTATCTATAACAGGAAAACAACTCAATATTCATGCTTGAAATTTCCAACAATGATATTAGTAAGCACAACTGACATATCTTCCAAATTTCAGAGAAATTCGTTCAAGTTTGGCGGAGTAAGACAAAGTTGAAGTTAAGGCGATGTTTAAGGGTGATCCATTTTTTATGAAACAATCTGATTGAAAATGCAGTTTGTCTATTGATTGTAAGAGCATCAGCTAGCACGAAATAATCATCTTGACGATTATAACAATCGATGATCCGCTGCTTGTCTTCGACAGAAATGCATTGTCTTTACATGACTGCAATAATTCTAATTGTGCTGATTTGCGATGTCTTTTATTGATGTGAGATTCATGACTCCCGTTCACTAGATTTCCGTCTCTTATATTGTTGATCTGATCTTTGTTGTTAATGATCTGAGATAATAATCCTATTAAACTTAGAATCGTAACACTATTGAAATGAGAATTCTATTGAAATTAGATGCCTGCAGATGATTTGAGAATTAAGCTTATTGATTTGGAAAAGGTGTAATAGTAACAGTAACTCGCTTGTGCATGCAGTATGTGTGATGATTTCATTAATACTAATATAAATGTTGAGATCGTTATGTAGCTTATCAATGCACTTGTCAACAATGCGGTGAATTTTACATAAGTAGAACTACTCGGCGGATCATTAAGACCAGGCACCAAGAACACAAGTGCTACAGAAAATACAAGCAGCAGTAGCGCTCTATGCCAACCACAGAGAGCGGACATAATCCTATCCCAGCCAATGTATGCAATGGTAACAAGCGATAGAGATTGACATACAGTAGACACAGTTCAGGCTCGCTATAGCAAACCTCGCGGGATGCATGTGAAAGGTTTGTCATGTTGAGGGGTTCGGCATAGCGAGGAAGTGGTTATAAACATGTTTTTGAGCTCAAATATCCTGCTGATTTTGAATAGTTTCGTCTAAAGTACAGCGAGTACATTCTCTTTGCCTTCTATCTTTTTAGACTTCAGGAATTGAATAACTTACGTTTTTAAGTCAGGAAAAAAAGTCCTTTTGTAAATGACGCTATCTTGTTATTAGCGTACTTATATTATGAGTTCATTTTTATTTCCCTTGCTTAAATTCAGTGGAAGACAAAGCAGTTTTAAATTTTTGAACTTGCGTTTTTGCCATTTTGGATAGTGTACTAATAATACATAAAAGCCCTTCAAACATCACATGATCGAATGAATGAAAGTCACGCGCTGCAATCAGTGTGATATGCATTATACATGCACAAGGTAAGATTTTCCAAATAAAGCGATTTCTGCTCATGACTTCCCATTGCATTCGTACCGACGTCACTCTATCCGCTGATAATTTAAATCCAGAGATTCGTAATCTTAATATTTTTGTGCGAGTGTTCGATGAGACTTCCAATTGCACAATCCAGCTGTATCGGCTTTATAGATTTGATTAGTAGTTTTCAATCACGATGAGACGAGTCAGTTCAGGAAGATAGAATTCAATCGTTTCATTTCCACATGATCTGGATTCAACAATATATTTTCTTTATTCTATTCCTATTGAAAAAATATAAAATTGGGGCTCATGGAAAATGTTAGTTAAGGGTTTGTTTTAGCGAGTCTTGACTGTATTTGTCTCTCTTTGGCTTGTGCAAGTTATTTGTACAGATCGATTTCCCTTCAGATGTTAAGCCGACACCGGTGAAAATAAATACCTATATCATACGTGAACTAGTAGTATTAAAGGACACAAGGAAAATTCTATTAAAGAGTAACCACATACATACAGTCTGGAGGTGTCTAGAAGGAAATAAAGCATTTACTGTAGCCCTTTCCTACAGCGGATACCTGCACGGAAAGGACACTTTCAACTGCAGAAATCAGTGTCCATTGTAGACAGGTATCACTGTATACACAATAGTTAATAATGTTAGTCCTAGAAAAAGACTGATAGGCGCTCACACCGGTCAAAGGGTAAGATACTTGTACACTCCTACATATGAAGAATAAAAATTAGGCGCACAGAACAATAAAACGAAATATACAAGAAAGATGTAAACAGTCCAGAAAGGCTAACAAAAATCAAAAAGAAGGAGATCATCAGCAAGATGACCAGCTAGGTCGCGTTTCGGGTCCTTTAGCATCTTGTTCGCTCAAACCCTAGCTGGCGGACCCCATACACAGTAACACTATCGATAACAGACTTATCCAAAGTCACAGGACGGACAACTCTTTGGCAGAATGTAAACCAAACTTGAATAAAACAAAAGTATTCATATTTGACAATCTATCCATATAACTTTAACAATAGTTTAAAATTTACTTTTAACTTAAACAATGGCATACTGTAGATGCGAACAAATTCTTAGATACCTAAAAACTTGACTGGCAAATACATTCGCACCGATATGAAGAGGATGAAGACTTTCCAGAAAAGCAAATATTATAACATTAAAAGAAAATTGTTCCACTTTATGAAAATCGGAGGTGTGCAATCCATCAAGATTCAATCAGGGGGATAAATTCTAGTTAACAAAGTATCGAAATGTTCATAGTTGAACAAACAGATATCATCTATGTAACATGTGGTGTTCGACAACAGTCTAGCTAGCCCAAACTTCTTATCCGAAAACAATGACTTCATAAAAACAAACTCACAGTGACACAAAAAGAAAAATCAGCCAATAATGGAACATAGCTACCCCCATAGGTATACCATTTTCTTGTTTAAACCAGGGAGTCGGAGTCCCGGAGTCCTATCAAATGATAGGACTCCGGACTCCGGCCTATAACTAGACCTGAAATATGATACAAACAAATTATTTATTCTCGTGCGCATAGCTGTCACTGTCTTGATATCAACTTTCTCCGTCAAACAAAAGTACAGAGACAGCAGTGCATGCAAAGCTTGAAATAGTTGAGGGAATGACCCGTGATAGTTAAAAAGCGATTATCTTTTCACTCGCCGATTCAGTAGAGAAGACAAGCCTTCCTAGCCTCGATCACACCTACGCACCAAAGGTCACATCAGAGACAAAAATGAAAATACTAGCTTGTTTGAGAACATTACCTCTTACCCTCACTTTTGTCGTGTGTGATGGGTCCTCTAAAGCGCATGTTAAAATCGAAAGTGTACTCATTTTTTTTGAGAAAGATGGGGATTTTCCTGCCTAGTAGAGACTGGAGAAGAACCGTGTGAAGCACACATCAAGAAGATGGGAGAAGCCGGGTCGCATGCATCCAACTGAAAGCGACATTTGATGAACTTTCATCAAAAATGATTGATATACAGCAATGATCCATAAAAATAGGTTCAGGTAAGCCTATAATGATCTATGATGTAGGTTACCAGTTAATTTTTCAAAAAACTATGCTTTATATATTGGCTACCCGGAGTCGGAATCGGAGTCCTATCAACCCACGGAGTCGGAGATCCGCATCCCTGGTTTAAACACTAAGCCACCGAAAACGACAAAAACCTCCGAAATGACAAACTTAATTGCGGCTTTAAACTTTTCCAAATAAAACTATTGTAATTTGTTTTTATACGAGAAGCAGCTCGTATCAACGAACCACGAGCTTCAACGGTCAGATTGCAGGCAGGCCTGTGAAGTGAAAAGCACGCATCTCTAACTCAATTTTTCTTAGTGATAAATTCGTCAAATGGAACTATTATTCACAACATTCGACTCTTCACTATCTGAATTTACTGAGGCCTAATGTGGTATTAATCTTCCGGCTCGTCAGAATTTAGGCTTAAATTTGCATTATGTCAACTGTATCAGTGTAAATCAGCACCTCCTAAATCACACACTAAAGCAAGACACTATTCGTAGCTAATAAAAGAATCCTAAAGCAAAGCGTTTTAGGAGGCTAGCGCACTAGGGTTATTGCTTTCTTTAGTATTTCAATATTCGATTTCAAATAGTGTGTGGCGCTTTAGGAATGCAGGTTTCCTCGATTTTAGGAGGTACAGAGTTCAATAGAAAATTGATCGTTTTGCCCCTCGAGACTAGTTCTGACTCTGACCATCAGTATTGAGGAAGGTCATCTCTAGACCCAAACATGCAGACCGAGCAATTTATCTGTGTGATCCCAACATACCAAAAATAAGCAGAACCGTTTAGGAGGTATCGGTAGCTTTCAGTTCGGCTTCATTAGCAAACTGTTCAACACACGAGACGCAACTATAGCAGAAGCACACATTAAAAATCTTAAATTCACAATCGAGAGAAAATAGGAACTTCTACATTGCAATATGTTGTCACTATATATAAAGCTTCAGACGGTGACATCTCCCTGTCCACCTAGTTCTATCGACCTTCGGGAAGTCGCGGGGCGTCGAAGTACTGTCTTATATTGTAATGACTTTAATAAAAATTCTACCTTAAAACAAAGGGGAGTTACCTTTTTTGCTCTTATCAATGTGAATATGATCTCCCGTCAAATAGGTGAGAAATACATGTAGTGACATCGTAAATTTGTCGCAGATTCGTGAGTTTGATGACTGAAAAGATCATTCCTGCTGCACGGTGACACGCAAACAATTAGAGGAGGCCTGTTCTCCCACTACACCGATTTTGCCATATGCTCACTATTCATCAACTATGCTTTCATTGAATAGAATTTTGCGGTATTGAGAATCTTGTAGAAAGAAGTTAGAAAAACAGAGTCGATTTGATTTTGACAAAGCTGAAATATTCTTGCTCCATACATCACAAGAAATCTAAAAATACCAAACACTAACATTTTTGATGAAAATGTGAGAATACGACATTCTCAGCAAGTCACGAATTTGCGATAAATTTGCAATACGATTTCGAAGAGCAATATACACGCTCGCCTGATTCATTATCATGCTCAAATGTCTTCTTATTGAGAGATTGCGATCACAAATTCAGCGATTTTCATATTTTGACCGCTCTTAAGAGCTTTGAATTTTGACTTTCCTAAAAGCTCTGAATTCAGCAAACACAATGGCAGATGTCAGCCTGTCATAGATGAGAAAGTCAGCTCTTCAATGATGGATGGCACGTTGCTGTGCGACACCGCTTTTAAACATAAGAAAGAGAAAAGTTATGGTATAAGATGAAAGAAAGAAAAAGTCATAGTCTTGATTTGATTGTGCTTGCTTGTTTTAAAGGATGTTTCAGTCAGTTTTATTGAGCAACTATATGTGCTTGTATTAGGATTTATCACTATTCATGTTAGTAGTTACATGTTTATTTTGGCATTCAATTAGTGTTGACACGTGCACTTTCATTTTCCAAAGTAAGGCATAGTGGACAGGCCCATTTTACCTGGGGGTGCAATCAGTTAGATATTCACTTCTTCACAAACGTACTTTTCAAAGTCGGATTTCGGCAGTCAATGCTTTTACGTAAATGTGAATAGGATAGAATATATAGCATAATAGGATAGAATGGAAGACAATACATTCAATACGGGTGGTCATATCGTCACCATTGTTGTACCACTGTGTAGTAAGATGAAAATATGCAAATATATGCGTGTTGATGACTGCTACATGCTCACCATCAGGCTTGCCGTTGGAATGAATTTCCAGGCCAATCTCAATCCCAATCCCAATGAGAATTTCCATTGAGATCGCAAGGGATCCCAATCCCAAAAGAACTCCCAATAGCATGCTTTAGAGCTAAAAACGTACGCAAGTTGATCCCAAGCTGCATCGATGCTTACCGCTAAGGCCTATACCACTTTACTTTTTGTTACTTTTCGAATTGACGAAGGCCACGAACTATATTGGTTTCAATAGCAATAGGGCTCCAATTGATTTTACATAATTATATATAATAGGCCTACTGTATGGCTAAATTTTGCACCGAGACTGGCTTCACCTAGGAGCTTATAGGGACCTGCGTGTACAGCTGATGTGCATGTACGAGCTACAAACACAGTTGGTAGTAATTAAGCCTATATCGGATAATGCGGTGTTGATAAACAGCTCGCAACACGGGCTCTTTCTGAAGCCATTGTTCCTGCGCAGCGTGACACTGTTACAGTGTCATACTATTGCCCGTTTCAATCAATGCCTCATACGCACGCGCAAAGCACGAATCGAGGCATAAGAAGGCCTCCGAATTAAGCCACTATTTTTAGCAACTAGAGAAGGCAAAGCCATAAAGTAGGATTATAGCTGACTGTGTCAATTTGTGTGTATCACACTAAGAGCTCTCAATGCTCGAATTCGAGAGCGGCAAGGTCAGACTGAAGACACAGCAAGATGAACTGCTCAGTACAACACGAAAACAGTTGTAACGTACTGACTAATGTCAACGATAACATGCATATTTGGTTAAGAGAGGGCTAATTGGGATTGGGTTGGGATTGGAGTGGATTTTTGAGAGTCCAATCCCAACCCAATCCCAATAGCTATTGGGATCCCAACGGCAAGCCTGAATTGATCACACAATATCAGATTTCATTCAATTTTTGTGCAGGAGTATTTCCATGGAGAAGACAGAATAAAAATCGGACTGAAGTACAAGCCGAAAATTGTAAGATTCTTTGAAGAAGTCGTTGGTAATAGCATTGAAGATGGAACATTGTCAGAAGGTGATGTCGTGAGATTCATATGCGAAAGGAGATTAGGCTTTCCAATTAATGCGGTTGATACAGTAAAAATTTCAGGTAAGTAGTTTTGCGTTCATAGCTGCGATTTGGCGGTTATCCGAAACATTATCGAAGTAATGTTATATTTTAGTTTTTCTTCACACAAAAATTAATATAATTTGTCAATATATAATATATACATATATACATTATATGCATATGAAAACAGATAAACTTATAAAGTACACAATTTCTACGAATTCGTTAGTAGTTCATAACATAATATACCAAGTACTTTTCTTATAGTTTACTCAACTACAATCAGCATTGAATAGACCCAAATAGTTGCTATTTTATCCAAAAATCTGGAATCATCAACAAATATAGTTCACATCCCTCAACAACATCACAGCTCCTCATTTAATGCGTGGGATATTCAATTGCGGGTAGCATTTCTCGGTGCTTGTCTAATGAAATCGTATTTCAACAGACGGAAAATATTGCACGTCTTGGTGGATCTGAACCACTGACATCTGGCATTCTAAGCCAACGCTCTACCAACTGAGGTGAAATGAGTAAAATCGCCAAAATTAAGTCAAACATGAAATTTGCTCATTTTTGTAGAGGCTCTCAAACATCAAATACTGAATCATGTGACTCACTTCAACTTTTATACCAAAGTTGATGTTCTGAACCCAATCATGTTTCAAATTTCATGGTATTCTGATAAATAGTTTCCTTTCTGCAAAAGAAAATGTACTAAAATTGCCAAGTGCTTCACAATCCATAGATATTTCTTGAATTTTACCATTGGATTCCAATGGGTATCTTTTAACCTTACCTATAACTGAAAGCGACTGGCTGTGACACTCAAGAATTTGATTTTTGTATTCAGCGTTTCAAAATCTGCAAATCCATGCTATTAGATTGAAATGAGGTGAAATGCTTCACTCATTCAACTTTTCTCAAGGTTAGAAAGAAGCAAATTCGCTAAGGCAGGACCCAGCGATCAGCTCATATTAATGCCTTCGATTTGGCGATATACAAAAACATTGCCATTATCAGGCAGGCAGTCAATGACCGATTTAGTGATGGTTAAAAAGTCACAGGATCTGCAGTTGGATGAATTACTGCCTTTACCGGTGCGTTTACTCGACGTCAAAACTACACAAATAAATTTGAGTTAAATTTGTCCTTCTGAGCATCGCTTTCTTCAAAAATTAGTTAGTTGAGTCAAGCATATATTTCGTGTTGATTTGCCTTTTAATTATCTGGTAAAATTCTTAGCTAAACCCTATGACGAAGTTACAATGGTACTGACAGTTGGTCTTGGGAGGATGCCAAGTTTTTGATAGTTCTGTTTGCAGGCATAAAATCCATCAAATTCAGACACAAAATTGTTAAATTATTTAAGAAATAGAACATGATGTAAAAATATTATTCAACCCACTGCAAACCGTTGACTGACAATTGACAGACATTTATCCTACAAAATCTATTTTGTCGGTCATTGTTAGTTCTTGTAGGTTGATTGACACTGAACACCTACAATATCTGACAGAAAGCGATAAAATGAATAGCAATGAGTTATAGCTTGAATTTTATCAAAAATGTATGTAATTAATTAAATTATGTCAAAATACATCATGGCTTTGCCACACAATAATACAGAGTGCCCAAAAGTCAAGCAATCACCAATCGAAAAAAATCAATCAATATTCAACAGTTTTTGTTTAGTTAATTTGCATACAAAGCATATGTTTCGATGTCGGTGGAGAACCTACAAATTCGTCGGATATCGCAGGATATTGGAGGTGACAATCGTCGATTGATTTTGTCAGTAATTTTGTAGGACAATTGTCGGTCTACAGTTTACAGTGCACTTGTAAAGCAGGACAGTACTTTATTGTGAAAGTAAACAAGTAAGCTGATGCGATCATGATGAATTGTATTGTGTTACTAAATTATTGTATTGTGCTGTTATTGTAACCCATTAGTGTCTATTATCGACCTGACTAGCCGCGATTTCAACCAATATCATGAATGATCCCGTGCTAATTGATAACTTAAAAATAAATTGACATTCTTCAGGTTTGGTACCATCGGAGGGCGTGAAAGCTGTCAGATCCGGGGTCTCGTTTGTCAATTCATCAATAAAAATGACTTTGAATTCGGCCTCAGATGGAAAAAAAATAACATGCTCCAACGGCAATGAAAAGTTTACAATTGGACTTATTGTACGCTGTAAGTTGAAAACTCGGGCCCATACAATTATGCAATATGACATGCGAGTATAAGATTCCTATTAAGAGTATGAATTTAATGTGTAGCTTTACTTAATACTTCGATTGGAAAACACCCATTGTTGATAGAAACAGCGAATATAGCAGAAAAGATTTAAGAGCTGCTATCCTTGACTGTCCACCGCTAGAATATTGAACCATGGACACTGGAAGCTCATGCTGTATCCAAACATGCAATGCATAAAAATGATCATATTCATTAATTCAGCCGACGGCTCATGAACAGCATTTCGATGTCAAAATCGACAAAATATTCTGCTGGCTAACTACTAAATCAGTTTGATATTTGTTCGTTTGGTTTTTTCTGAAAGAGATCACTACATTACATCACTGAACTTGAATGAGGCTGTGATGCTCTCATTGCATTGGACTTAATGAATGCATGACTTCATACTCGTGGATCTTGAGCGTATTTTGTAGCCATTCTCATACGATGATGAAGATCATACCAGCAGTCATTTATAATAGAATATAACGCTTACTAATATAGATTATTAGCTGAAGAAGTCGTGATGAGGACTGATGGTGTTCTCCAATCCGTAAGTGTACAAATGCAATGCTGTTGTAACCATTGGATTAATCAGTTCTTGAAAGAACTCAATGAAGCTTTCTCGTGGCAACGAATTGAAATTTATCAGTTTTGGCCCAATAACTGACAAAAATGGAAATCTTAAGACTTATGATACTACTCATTCCTTCTGTTAATATTGTATACTACTAACATAGATTTAAACACTGCTGCATACACGTTCAAAACAGACGTTTAATATACACGCAGTGCACGGACTACAGATGCAGGTAGTGGAAATAGAATAGGACAATGGTCACCATAGGTTGAGGAAATCAAAAATGGATATTATAAAACAGCAGGAAGCCCATGGATAAAAGATGGAAAAGTGGAGGTAAATCATAGAGCTACATGTACAATGATACTACTACACCGATTGCAATTGAACTAATGCTGCACACTATAACTGAGACTACGGATGGTGGATAATGGTAATAGTGGACTAATAGAAAGTGGTAACCACTTCATCTACCGACTCAGGTAGTTTAAATTTAATAGTTTCTGACTTTCTCAAAGACCATCAGAAATCATGGACTATGTCATCCTAGATCAATCCAAATTTTCCAAACACTTGTATTCCCAAAGCTTGAACACGGACAATAGGCTAAGGCGAAGCGTTGGATCACTTTATTGTTTTAATAGATATCTTGGTCGAAGAAATTTTTTCCGTTTTCTGTCATTATGAATGTCCGACCTATTCACGTTGAATCTCAGATGATTTGTCTCTATTTTCCTCAGAAGTGGACCATTTTGACAGTTGGTGTAGAGATCATCGTATGTCAATTAATCGTTGTAAGACCAAGGTCCTTAATATCAATTTTTCATGTACCTCTTTACACAATGTTGCTGATTTTGAAACTGTACGCTTCCTTAAAATACTCGGTCTGGTTTTCAATGATGCCCTCACTTGGTCAAATCACTTTCAATATGTTTCATCTATTGTTTCTAAGCGTTTGTATGTCTTGCGTATATTGAAACCCATTTTCAATCACGATCAACTTGTGCTTGTTTTCAACTGCATCGTTCGCTCGATTGTGGACTATGCATCACCTGTCTTCACTAATCCTGTTAGCGCCCTGAATTCAAAATTCGAGATCCTTTGCAAAAGAGCTTTCCGCATAATTCACGGATTCAAGGCAAAATTTTGTGATCGTTGTGATATGTTCGACATCTCTAGACGCAGGGAAAGCTTGTCTCTACGACTTTTTCGTCAAGCACACTACGACTCCAACCACATTCTACACCATCTGCTTCCAATTCAATCACATCGCAGTTAGAGACTGATCCTGCCACATGCCAAGACTTTGAGGAGACAGAATGGATTTGTCTTTTCTAGTGCTGTATTGTTCAACCAATTGACTTGATTCTGACTTTGCTTGCTTCTTAATCATGTTTGTAATTTCTCTTCTTACAAATCTCCCCGACTTTCATTGGAGATTTTCATGTATTGGTTTTGTTACGAAATAAACGCTTATTATTATCATTATTGGAGAAACTATTATACCATAATACGCCTGAAGCAAGACAAACTTCGTATCTGAAGAAGCAGAAGTTATTGGAGCATTTAAAAAAGGAATTCACAGCAGTACGCAAGCGCGCGATGACAGGAGTATTTCTCCGCTAAATTGTTGCGTTAGAATTAAATAATTTATAACATTGATCATCTATAGATGTACGTTTTTGTAATAATAAAGCTCTGAGGCGAGATTTTTTTCTCGAAAAAGCAAAGGATAATTTTCCCTGGATTGTGCACATGTGCCACGCTTAATCCAAAATAGTGTAGGTTTTAAGACTTGCCCGACTTGTCCTTTTGGGGTCGACAGAGTTTACATTTTAATACTAAAAATCGCAAAACACCCGTTATTCCAGGAGGAACTCACCCACTGTAGATGATACTGACAATTCAAAACTCTTGTTATCAGATAACAGAATGGAATATTGCAATGTTAATCTCCATGAGCAGACCTACAAAGCAGTGCAGTCAGTACATTTCTTATTGAAAGTAAGCTGTGTTGCAAGTTATAAAAACAGTTTTAGCAAGTTTGGATTTGACCCAACAGTCCCAAAACTGATTCGCCCATAAAGGATCCTCTTTAAAGCCACTTGCAATCGCCGCGATATTTTGTTATTCGTACTCTTAGATGTTTTTTATAATTTTGCAGAAAGTATTTCTTAACTTGCAGATAAACCACGAGACTTTGAAATCCATGTGAGAAACTTGTTGAACGATCGGGTAATGATTCAGTGTTCAGCTCAAGGAAATCCGTTGCCTTGGATCCATCTAAACGTAACTGATCAAGGAGGCATTCAGAGTAATGTCATCGGTTATGGTGGAGCTGAAATTCCTCTTAAAAGAGAGAATTATGATAAGACCTTTTCAGTCTACTGCTCAGGCAGGAATTTCGTCGGTCAAAGCGAAGAGAGAGCTTTGCAAACGATTGTCAGTGAGTCAGTAGCGACAAATTGTCAGAGACAATTGCTAAACAGACATAGACTATTTATTTGATATGCTTTGATGGGTGCATTAATATGTTTAAGTGGTCTGAATGCAATGGGCCTATGCATAAGGGATTTATTTATGTATATATGAAAGTGTGCATCATAGTACAATTCATTAACTTATCTTGGAGTAAAGAACTATTATGAAAATTGCCGAGAATTTTTGCTAATTAAATAGATGAATCTAAAATCCATTCTGGACCAGAATAGTGCAAATAGGCCATTTTCTGTTACTTTAATTGTGATTGTTAAAAATCAATATTTCGACTTTTTCAAGTATCAACATTGATTATAAATTTCTAAAATATTTTTCAAATCAAGATTGACTGGATGATTAATCTATATTGATATTTTATCATATTAGTGCTCAGTTTAGTATTTAATAAGTACTTTAGTAGTTCTGAGAATTTAGGTTCGGCAATTTTTTTTACTACGCTTCCGTTTAATTATCAGATTGATACTAGAATTATGATTTGCAGTGTAATAAAATGTCCTTTTCCTGCAATATTAAGAACAAAATCGAATAACACATACATGCGTTGACATATTTCTGGCTTGCTCTGAAATTTAAATTTGACGATATTTTCAACATCATCTTAAATTTGTCAAATGACTGAAAGTTTATCGGTGCTTCATGAGAAACTCAGCACGAATAATTCATGTCATAGGCATCATTTTGCGATTAAAACTCGTTTTCACTTTTTCCAAGACCACTTTAATGTGACAGAGAGAAATGACCAATTCCTTTGCACACTTAGGCATCGATTGATTTGCCCCTTGTTTTGACCAGAATTATATAGATATGTTCTCCATTTCAATTCAAAGAAACTGCGCCAAACTGAAACTTTTGCCCGACCTTGTCTGCGTTAAACTCTATGATATCTCAAGCAATTCATTGAATATCGATCTAGACCTAGCTGCAAAGTTAGATGTGAACCTTGATTTTCCATTGAATGTTTAGAACTTTTTAACATAAGTTTTGAGAGCGTATCAGATGGGCAAAAGTCCATTCGACTTCCAAAAATTTAACCACTGCTACTTTTGCCTACAATTTCTGTAGGAAATTCATCTTTGTGTCCACCTCTTTTGAGAATTTTCAAAAATTTGAAGTTGTACGATCTTTCACTGCTTTACAATACTTTTCTAATGATATGGCAGCACTATGACTGGAACTCACGGCGCCCCACTTTCAGAACACCGGCTCTTCTCTCTAGCCAACATGATGAATGAGTAGGAAATGACTGAAAAACATTGACAATTGCTCTTTCCTATATTTCTACATTACAGGATCAAAAAGGGTGGTCATTGTGGCAGGAATGATTTCTATCATCGTAATAGCAACTCTCCTTGCGGTGTTCACCATCATTTTGATGCACATCTTGCCATATGTGATCGAAGACAAGTAAGCAAGTCATTCAGTCTATTTCTTTAATTAAATTATTATGTCAATGGCAGATTACTCACGGTCTCAGTTTTTCTAAAAATTAGTTGAACATGCATGCTACTTTTCTAATGATTCGATGAGTTACCCATAGGTTGTAATCGATAACAGTGAAATATTATTTCTAATCAATAAGTTGAATTGAAACACTGTGCAATCAATAATTGGTTGTGAAAAAACTGTTTAGCTCACTCGCTTGCATTTTAAGACTTTGATGGCACACGTGATCACTTGCTTGCTTATGTACATGTGCATATTTTAATATTGTTTTACTTCAAGCATTGCGGTACTTTGATTGAATATTTGAATGCCCCGGCAAATGATTCTACATATGAAGAAAGGTAGGTCAAGCGTTCACAATAAGTATTAGGATCTTTAGGATCTTGCAATCAAAATGTAACGGAGATATTCCGAGGAATGTCTTCACTATGTTATCAAGATATAGGTATCAACGATATAGATGCACAAAATGACTCGATTGATAATGGAATAAAAAAGCAGTCAAGCATTTGGCACTACTTTTTTTGAAAATTACTTGAACATTATATGACTGATTAGTGTAAATGCTTTAGTGTGTAACCAGAGCATTTGAGGCAAATAAGTCATTAAAATGTTATTTAGATCTTATATAGATAGCAAAACTGTTTTAAGCATCAGGTAATGACTTACATGTACACGTACATTCGATTATCTACAATCGATCATATGAATCTATATCAATTTAGATGAATTGGCAAGTGCAATAATGTGATATCATGGAGAATACAGTGAAATATGAAACTATGAGTAATGTTTCCGAAGTTAATCATTTAACGCTCCCACAACAGGCTGAAATTCCCTCATTGCTATATTCAGCCTAACCAATCATGCTATATGAACAAGACAAATATTGTAAAATATGTAATGCTCCTTCATGTAGAAAGTAGCAAATTATGTTTTGTTTTTTTATCTTTATTGATGCAAATCTATGTGCACTAGTAGCACGACCGCGCAGAAAAAAGGTTTGCAAAACTGGCTTGTTGCGATATGAATCACTAAGCAACATGAATGATAAAGTCAGTCAATGGAGCGTGTTTTGTAGCATGCTTCAGTGCTCCAATCGATCTAAAACTAAATGAATTGCTTCTCAATTCTCATGTCCGGAAATAAGAATTGAAAAATTAACATTTTAGTCAGAGGGATTAAAAAAAGGTCAAGATTAAAAATGAATTAGTTTTGTTAATTCTTTTTGCAGAAGTGCTAAAGTGTTGATAATTTAGTCATGAAATCATGAGATGGAGTTATTCGAGGGCAGGTGATCCTTTCTATTCGTTCATTTACTACTTTATGGATACATAATGTGATGACATTTTGTGAAACGCAACATTGTTCATATATTGTAAAATCCTTTCAATGTAATTCATTGTCTTCTTGTATAGGAATCTTCGTATAGGTATATCTATAGCCAATATCAAAACCACTGGACATTCACAGCTGTCGGAGATAGAATTAAAATAGAAAAGAAAGAATTCATATCATGCATTCAGTAACTCCTTAGCTTTTATCTATGACATTGATCTATAACTTCTGATTCCAATATGTAATTCAATTTGTAATTCTCTCTCACTATCCTTCTCTCTACATTAATAGAAAAATGCAAGTGAATTGCAATGACTTTCTGGATGCATCACGGACATTTGGCATCATTAAAAGTTAACTAAGATGTTACATGGAGTTCTTAATGACATTTAACCTCGCCCGTTGGAGCATTTCCTAACGCGGTCGTTAGATTTGCCCCTCTCACTAATTTCTCTCCTCACCTAAACAGCGGATTTTGATTTCACTACAAGTTGAATGTTTCCGTCTCTTCCGTTTCTTTTGCAATGTGGTGAGTTGGAACTTTTGAGAAACGATCCTGATCCGCTTGACTTCCTCCTTTTAACCGACGGAGCAAGGCTCCATCTTTATGGACTGATGAATCGCCACAGCTATTGCGACTGGTCAAACAATCGACAGCGTTGTATGGAGAGCAACCTAATCATATTACAAAAGTTGTGGTTTGGGATTGAGCATGGAGATTTCGCATTGTGGGATTTTTCTTTTTTGATGGCTACGTCAATGTTGATAATTGCCTCAACATGTTGAAAGTTTTCGTTCTTCCATTTCTTCGTTAAAAACAGTTTTGTCTCAAGTTCGCTTTCAGCAAGATGGAGAGCCTCCGCATTGCAGCAAAGAGGTGTGATCCTTTCTCACTGAGTTTCCTCTTAGTTTGGATGGGCCGCGAATCTAACTCAGTGCCGTGGCCATCCAGAAGTCCAAGCAATCTTTCTCTTAGGGAAGCAATCAAAAGTAGGGTTTATGAAACATGGACTCATGCAACGGATGATCTGAAGGAAAAAATCAGGAAAGCATTCAGCGAATTTCAAAGGGAAACCTTGCGACCTGTTCTAGAATGCTATCCGAAAAGACTCGCACGTGAGAGTCTTCATGGAGTCCAAGTTCAACTGTAGATAATGAAGCTTACTGATTAATAAATGCTATTTCTTCCTCTAAAAATGGGAATCGGTTTGAATATGATTTAGCCATTAGTAATGATATGAGATGCATCTAAAATCCGTCTATTATCTTAAATTACCCATTATCATAGGTTATTGGTATGAAGTCATGTGGTCAGCAACTGATTGCATGTCAAATCAAATTAAAGGAGCCGAAATCTTCAAATATAATAAAGACATTCGCAATTTTGCATGTCTTTTTGAAAGCTATTACAAAACGCATTGGAGATCATCAAGTATCTTAAAAACTAGAAAATTTTCGGCAGGGGTTCCCTTTAACGGGACAAGGAATTTCATTCGCTTATTATTATCATTATTATTATTATTCATCGCTTATTCTCGTAAACAAAGAGTGAAGATCCAGAACTGTTTCAGCGACTATGCGGATATTACTTCAGGTGTTCCGCAAGGTTCCACCATTTCACCTTGTCTCTTTGCCTCTCATATGGGATCTCTTATACCGCTGGGCGAAGACACGTGCATGGTCAAATTTGCAGATGACGTTATCATCCTGCAACCATATCGCTCAGGTTCTCTGATCAATGAGCTGCTAACTTCGGAGATTGAACACATATCGAAATGGTGTAATGAGCATGGTCTAAGTCTTAATCACGACAAAACAACAAACAGCTGTTATCTCAAAGAAGACAAGAACTCATGATGATATTGCTGTCGTTAAAACGCTTCCAGAGTTGATGTTTCTCGGGGTTACTTTCTCAGAGTCGCTGAAATGGGATACACGGTGTCCCCATTTCAACATTCAGACTCAAAAAATATACCATCGGCCAAACCTGTTTTTTTCATGATCCATGACCCATTTGAAGTGTATAATCGCAAAAAGGAAAATTTTTTAATGCTCAGATTTTTTTTAATGGTCAATTTTCAAAATGGCGGCTATTTTCGTTATGTGTGTCCTCTTTTTTTCAACTCAACGCATTTCCGAGACAAGGTAGCCGTCATAACACTATATATTGTTGTAATGCATCCATAAAATACTTGAAGGAATTGTCTAGTACTGTCTGCATAGGTGACATATCTATTTTATGAGTAGTACGTGCAAGTTTTACCACTATTTTGCAAAAATAGAAAATATTTTTGTCATCTGTTTTTTCATGCGATGAAAGATTTCGCTATAGCCATACACGATGCTTGAAGCATGCTACATTTGCATTATCTATCGGAAGAAGTACTGACCATTCAGTATTCGAGTATCAAATCATATTACAGGATGAGAGAAAAGACTTTTTTATCCAAATTTTGCTCAGAGAAGACATGTTTCAATAACAAGATTAACAAGTTAATTCTACCAAGCCACACTACCAGGTGCTGAAACGAACTTCATTTATAATTAGAAAATTCATAAATGCAAGCTATTGTATCTGCATACAGCAGACAACAATTGTTTGCCAAAGTTATTGTTCTCAGTGCTGCGGATTTTATAGTTGTCCCACACACGCTGAAAATCATAATGGACGGATTCTGAAGTTTGCTCGCTCCATGGCCCAAGACCTTTGTTGCCATTGAAGGAGCAGAACTCAGTAATGTGAAAAATCACGGCATGGATCTTCGTTGTGATTGGGATCTTCAACTTTTGATAAGATATCTTGAATAATTCGATTTTTGTGGCATAGTCGACAGCATCCAAGGTACTTCCATAGCATGAGTCGATGACGTCTTTGAAACGCCTGAATGCCTCAACAAATACAATTTGATTATTCGGAACCATTTGCTCTAGAACATCAACATTCGCCAACAACTTCCTGCTGGCATTCCCGGTGAAACTTCCTCCACGCAGGCCTTCTCTTTGGATACCACAGCGTAGCAACCACTCGTCAGCCTGTGGCCAAGGTTTTTGCAAAGCCGGGAATATGGTATTTACCGGTCATGTGAGTAAATGTAGTTCAGGTGGGGGAACGAGAGAAAGAACTGTGGTGATATCGGATTTACCACAAAACATTGGAGGATGAACGACGTTACCGTGATATTTTGCCTTTTCTTTCACTGCGCCATCGTCATAGTAATTCCAAAACAGTTTCCTCAAAGTACCGAGAGTTCTCTGATTTCCTTTGCAATCGAGTCGATCTTTTTTGATATCGCACCATGAGCATGGATGCACACTGCTATGTGACATCAGACCGAGCAAAATATTGCATAATTTTAGGTCACTGGCAATCGTAAATTTCCGGTTTAGCAAATGAATGTACCAACATTGATCCACAACTGTTTCCGATTGTAGTAGTTCTCGGGTACTTCAGGAACGATGCCTATAATGAAGCAACGTTTGACTCCTGAGTCTTTGAATTCCGAACGCCTTGATGTGCCTGTTGCATCATCTGACGGATCGAAGATGGAAAGACAGCATTTTATAAAGCCACCTCCGCCATCGATGCCGATCTTTATCAAAGCAGAGTCATTGTCGATACCTCTTTCTCGAAGAACAAAATCGACGAAAACGTTCAAATCACGACAAACAACTGCCCATTCTTCTTTTGAATCGTCGTCAGATTTTTGGATCTTGAATGGCAGCAATCGAAGGTCAAAGAATCCATCCAATGAATGATTCAGTTCAAATAGTTTGTCTCTAAGACGACGTTCTACAATTCCGGGGTTAGAATTTCGTAGATCTTGTGATAGCTTGTTTACTTCTCGAGTACTTAAATAAAGTCTTTGTTGAATTTTTGTAAAAGTACTTGCCTGAATAATAGGACTTTCTGGGCTTTTTCTCTTCGGCGGTTTTCTTCGATCGCAGTTTCCCAGCGTGGCTAGCGAAGTGGATTCGTTGATGGTTCTACTTGCAACTCGCTGTTTAGTTTGCTTTGAAGGGAAATCCAACAGAGATTCAACGTTGTAAACTCCTGCCCGTCTAGAAGAGCACATTTCAACTGAATGGTTACTTCCTCTATAGATCTTTGCAAAACAACGTCCACATATTTTTGAAATGTTCTACAGGTGGAATCACATTTGTTTGAGGTCGGCCTGATTTCCGTTTCAATTTAACTGCATCTTGTAGGCTCATCAGTGCAACAGAGCAAATTCTACACTCACATTTCTTGCAGGATCGAGTGTTTGTTTGACGTCGCGGATCGTAGTCATCTGGTAGAAAAAAGTCAACACTATCCCTTTTACCTTTCTGCACTAATAGCATGTGACAACCTCCACAAACGCCACTGGGAAAATCAGGATTGTCTATGTCAAAGTGTTCAATTAAATGTTCTTGTACGATAGAAATTTCTTTAGCAGAAAGATTTCTCGACGCTTTCCGGTAACAAACGATGCATACTCTCTTCCGTAGTTTTTCGTGTGTTTCATCTAACATTTTGATCGTAAATGAAATCAAAAATTTACCAGTGAGCGACAATTCAATTCCTATGTTATATTTATGCCATAACATACATGTGTATGACCATGGATATCTTTGGTATGACTCATCAATCAGTTTCAATCAATCACGATGCACTAGCAGTTTAATGAAGAAATCGAACAATGCTATTACCGCACGCAACATAACGAGTCAAGACAATAGATATTTTTTGGCTTCTATATCTTTATAGAAGTAAAGAGTAAAGAATATAATAAATAGAAGTATGAAGCGGAGAACTCTTTACCCTCTAAACTCTATATCACACTTGCATGTTATATGGTGGCTTTACTAATGACTTTATGTAGCCGGTACTCGGAAACAATGAGCCTTTTCCGAGTCTGCTCTAGACGTTGAGAAAAATGATCTTGGTCTATTATGGTGACAAAACATAACATGAGATGTGAAGATAAGACATGTCATAGAAAAAAATACGATGATAGAATAAATGAGATGACAAAAGACGCTCGAGATTTCATTTGATAGCTACAAAGGATAGGTTTTGAAGATCATTATCTACATTTGTAAATTCTTAGATTCTGAGCTTCAATTACTTTTGCAATTTCAATAGCTGCGGGAAATTTCTGATTAAGTAAATAAATGAACTTATTTTCTATTTTTGCAAAATAGTGGTAAAACTTGCACGTACTACTCATAAAATAGATATGTCACCTATGCAGACAGTACTTGACAATTCCTTCAAGTATTTTATGGATGCATTACAACAATATATAGTGTTATGACGGCTACCTTGTCTCGGAAATGCGTTGAGTTGAAAAAAAGAGGACACACATAACGAAAATAGCCGCCATTTTGAAAATTGACCATTAAAAAAAATCTGAGCATTAAAAAATTTTCCTTTTTGCGATTATACACTTCAAATGGGTCATGGATCATGAAAAAACAGGTTTGGCCGATGGTATGTTTTTTGAGTCTGAATGCTGAAATGGGGACACCGTGGATAGTCATGTCAACAATATCTGTAGAAAGGCCAGCAGCCATCTCTATGTGAACTTCGATTGCGAGAGTTTCTTCGCAAAGATGACATTATTCACATCTACCATCTAAATGTACAGAGTGTATTGGAATATAACTCTTCTCTTTTCGTCGGTCTTAATCAAACAGACAGCGAAAGATTGGAAAGAGTCAGGAGAAGAGCACATCGCCTTATCTGTGGAAAGGATTGTTCCTGTGGTAACTTTACACCTTTATGCATTCGTCGCGACCATCGTGCTGTTAAAACTTTCTTCAACATGAAGAATCCAGATAATCTTCTCCACTTTCTCATCCCTTCGACGCTACAACGTTCTGGTTACCTTGCTATACTACCTTCGCATACTCATCGGCGCTCAGCTTCTTTTGTACCTTACTGTACTTCATTATTTGACAGATTGTACACCACGTAATCTGCTCTTCAGTACGCTCACGTCATAACTTGTCTTTCACTTTACTGCATTGCCTCTCTTGATTTGTATTATCAATTATCATTATTTGAAAATAAACGCTTATCATTATTATTATCCACTTTGCTTTGATGCCACGAGTCGTCCTAGTGCAGACAATCAAACAGTGCACAATGTCTCGAATTTTGCAGCACATTTTTCTCGTTTGGGAAATACGATCTGCTGACGAGGTTCTTTCCCATATTTAAGCATTACAATTTTATTGCAGTGAACAACTGATTGGTTGCTCTAAAACTGAGCAAAAAATTCCTTTGTTTTTTCTTCAACATGGTCGACATCAGTAAGAAGCAACACGGAATCGTATCACTAAATCATTCCACTTCTATAGAAATTTACATAGTCTCAAAATGTATAATTTCGCTATTGGCCTTGATCAATGATGTAATTCATTTAGTTTCACGTGGTAAAACTGGCGTTAAATATCTTTGACATGATTGATACTCAGCGGAAATTTCTCGCAGCGAATTTCTCAGCACTTGGGAGGGTACGAATGGTTGTGAGTGCGGGTTGGACGAGAACGCACTAAATGCAGACATAGCGGTTAGCATTACTAGCTCCATCATTCAATACATTCATGCTTTCTAAGTTAATTCATTGTGTTATCTATCTTCCAGTTTACATTTGCTATTATTTTTCGTCTTATCGTAAGATAGAGTCTCAAATCAATTAGCTCCTTGAATGTTTCAGAGTCGGGATCTTTCAGTATTTGCGACTATGTTTTCTCCGTAGGGATTCAACTCAATCCGACAGTACACCACCCGCAGACAAACAAATGAAAAAATCGTAAGTATGGACATTTTCTTTAACCCCTTGACGTCCAATGCGCGCACAACAATATAATACACACTGTTTTAGGGTTTTAGGACTGAATATATTACAGTCAAGCAGTTTAGATATCATGAATATAACAATGTCCGTAGCAGTTTCTAGAAGTCAAAACAATGATGCAGGCTATTCACCAACTATTTTTAGCATGTACACCATATGATGAATGCATTGGCGTTTGTTTCTTTTTCCTTCAAAAAATCAAGTTTTGAAAATTTTAAACATTTCGGGAAAATTGTTTGCAAAACCGCGACAATTGTTTGCAAAACGCGACAACTGTTTGCAAGATCGCGACAATTGTCTGCAAAAGCGCAATTCTTTCACGGAAAACCCTGTATCATGACATAGCAGAGCAATCTCTTGTTGAAAGGATTGTGTTTATGAATGAGAAAAATGAATATTTTGTATACAATCTATTTTGCAATTAATAAGAAGTGAGTATCTGAGATTAAATTGTAGGATTTGTAGTAACAAATGAGTCAAAAAGTCAGAAATCAAAAATGTTTTATTGCCGAATTGCGGCGAACATAAACGTGATAAAAGTAAAACACAAGTAGAAAAACCGGTTCTGTAGATGGCTTGGAGGAGTAGCTGAAATGATTGAATGTTCCTCTTTATGCGATAGAACACACGTAAAAGACGGAAGGATAGATTAACAATGATCAATCATTCAAAATCAAATATTTCGACATTCAATAGCATTTTTCAAAATGCAATAGTTGAGTGTTTTATCATTGACGACTGATTTCTTTATTATACGTAGCTAACTCACGATAACTTTGCTATCTGTGAATATAATCCTTGTTTAATATTTTTTTGAATATTCATTTAGAGGGTCAACAAAAGATTGCAAATATGCAAGATATTCAAAAGCGATTATCAGTTAGTATGTAATATGGACAGCATCTCACCTGCACGATGATTTGAAAATGAACTTGGCCTTCGTCATACTTGATTTTCTAATTTTGAATTTTTCTGATTTTCAGATGTAAGTGACCTTGATGCATAAGTTTCTGGAGGATTCTTCAAATTTGTCATTCATTGTGCTGTTTTGGACTCATGTGTACATACATGTACACCGATTCTCTCAAAACATTGGTACACGTCGATTGTGTTAAATGTTTTTGCTTGTTTGTTGGGAAATTATATTTATTATTGAAACTTAAGAACATCGAATTTTATTTATTTGAGAAAATTGATATGAAATTGTTTTTCATGTTCCATGGAGGACTATCGAATTATGCAAAACTATTCTTCCACACTTACTAATGGTATTTCCTGTTAATTATTGACTCTTTAAATGTGAATGTTGTGTCAATTTATGCCATTTCACACTGCTAAGTTTGGAAAATATGAATTAATCATAAAACAAGCCTATGTCTGTGTCAGTATCATAGGTATAGAAGATGCGTGTTCAAGTTTTTCTATGAACAAGCTTTGTTCGTTGGCATTAATAGGTTCACTCAGTTCATGTATATTTTCTCATTTGGATATTTGTTCCATTTGTAAACACTGTACACACCGTGATAGAAAACAAATGGGAGCGTTAATTCATTACTTGTTCTTTCTCTCTCAGGAATTATTAAACCTACTACTGTTTAAATTTTTTCAGAAGTGCATATTTATGAACTTTTGAAATCATGGCACGTAATTCATATCGAAACAAATCAGATGAATTTACATGAGTGAATCTCAAAATTTCTTGTGTTAGAGCTGATATTTTCTTAGTGATCAAATTCTGTTTATCAAAGAGTTTAAAAAATAGCTTCTCTATCAATCTATCAGCGTTGTTTTGCAGGACCCTTTTGAAATATCAAATTTTGAATGATAATCTTCGCATATCAGATCAATTATAGACGCAATATCAAGTATAAATGATAACATTTTTAAAAGATAGGTATTACCTTTTTAGGATTTAGTGCTTAATTATTCTCAATGCACACAGGGCTTTTTATTTCAAGTTATAATTTTGATTTGGTGAGACAGGATTAGATATCATTGGATTGTTCTATTTCCTTAAAATATAATATAAGAACAATATCCATTGAAGAGGGTGTAACAAGATCGACTTTAAGTTTGCCAATATTTCTATATAGTCATTGGTGCGAAAGTGTTTCGATTCGGCGGTGAGTGAGCAGAATTCTTGTGGTAAGGCGGATTAAGTGCAGTCATGTGCTTACGGCTGTGGCTTGGGACACAGATACTATAAATTGCTCACCATATAAACCTAGCTGTGCTAGAGGAAGAGATCCGATATTGTATGGCCGATACTCAGGTTGAACATGTCATCTTCGCCACCTCACCACAAGACACCATTACACATAACGCAATCTATAAGAACTGGATGCCATTGCAGAATAGTCCTTCATATTTGGAGGCTCACAGTCATCGAGACGACATCGCACACAGCAAATCCACAGAGGATACATCTCCTCACAAGGTGAATGCTAATCTCCATTATGATGCTTCACCCAACAATGAGCCGAACTCAGGATCAAATTACAAGGGCTTTGATGGCAATCATTTGGGGTCATGTTGTTAGCGCACGAAGCCTTTGTCAAGCCGGATTCAAATGAGTAATTATTCGAATTATTACCTAAATCGACATCAAAGCCCACGCGAACAGAGAATTGATAAGCATCTATTTTATTTATCGTATTTTTGAAAATTTATGTCTATCTATGGTGAAAAGAAATTTTAGGAAGCTGTCTCTTATTAGACTACCAAAGTAGCCATTCCAGCAATTATTTTCAAACGCCTGTAATTCCTTGACCCATTAATGATCCCTGATCAGTGATAGTCAAAGAGACTAAGGGATCAGATTTTGACACAGAATTAGATTCATCTACGCGCGCTTCGGTTTCCTAGAAAGGAAGGGTTATATGTAACCTCAATATCGAAATGGCACGTCACAGAATTAGACAACTTGCTCCTTCTCGAATGGATAATTCGTGTATCGCTTGCTATTGGAAATGGCAAATAATAAGCTGTCAGCAGAGGACACCAGAGCCAGTGAGAGATGCGTGCGTGCTGTGCACTTCGCACACACCAAAATACACTTTGCCTGGCTAACATTCGATTCAGTGTACGCACTATACCGTGATAAATGCCGAGGAGAGGATGTGAAAACTCCAAGTGAACTAATTTTCGTACGCCTGCTACTTTTTTATAATGATCGGAAGGGCCAACATTATGGAGAAAACTTGTGCGCAATGATCTGAATTCTTCGAATCTGAAGGAATTTTGGCAATCGAAGCACTTTGCTGGAACTCACATTAATCCGCAAGCGACGCACGACTTTTTTTCCTGTCTCTGTAAGGCATTAGGAATTCCTTTTTGCCCACTTAATAGGTTCCTCGATGTGCCGTTGATTTCGCATTAATCACACTTCTAGCAAACCGAAGCAGATGAACAAAATATTTAATTCTGTGGATTTTGACCATTGACCCGTTTACCGCCACCGGCAGATGTAAGCGCAGTATCTGAGTGAGGTCTGTACATTTTGCTAGATATGCCTAACAAATGAGATTTTGCTAGATCTGCCTTAAAAAAAGTTGCGTGCTACTGCGTAAGGGGTAGAAAAAATGCTACGTTAGCGCAGCGTGAGCGGATTCCGATATCCCTGTATTTTGTTTTCGAAGACAACAATTTGTTAGAGTTCAAAAATGTATTGCGATTGCAAACAAGGCAAAAAAAATGACAAAATGTCGAGACTGCCCATGTAATATGCCTTGTAGGTGCGTAGTTCAAATGCTTAAATTGACAATTCACTCGATGCACCGTCAATAAGCAGCTCACGCGAGTTGTGCTATCACACTCATCGGGCGATGAATCGAGCCTCAAAGAATATTTCAGGTTCCCTAAGTGTCATGATAATCACTCATCTTCTTCAAAGGGAATATCATCTTTCAATGAGTACCTACGCGTGGTCAAATGGATTGGTTTGAATGTGCCTTCATGCAGATGTGAATAGGCTTAACAAATAGGGTCTAGCTATCGAAGTTCTGAGTTCTCTAATTCTATTCTTCAATATGAACATTAGCCTGCATCAAAATCTTCATCTGTTCGGATCAGCGGGAAAATTCAGTCTCTGTTAATGAATTATTCCAACTCGCTTATGATCCACACGTCGGGAAAGAATTATGAGACTTGTGAATATTACAGAAATTATGAAAATTTCTATGTCTTAAATTCTTTTGGTTTTTCGAGTCATTATTTTTGGCAAAATTGGTGAATTAACTGTTTCGACATATTGGGGTACAAGGCTATTTGGAAATTCAATTTCTAGAAATGGATGAAAGGTGATATATTACATGATTTAAGTATGTTAAAAGTTAGGAAAAGTCATGCAATTATAACTTCATTGCATCAGCATTTTAGTCGCAGCAATACGTCCTACGTATTGCATCCACGTGTTCACCCAGAAACAGATAAAAATTTCTATCCGTCTAGGGTTTAGGTGCCTAAGACTAATAATTTGAAGCCTGCAAGATGTGCACATAAGCCTTATATTGAAAAATCTTGTGATAATAAAAAAAGTCGAGTAGTGCTAATTATATTTCTTTCAACTATGTCATCTAGCGAAAGTTCAATCAAAAGACTTGCAGACTGGAAAATGGACCTAAGTAAACATTTTCCTTGGAAAAGGAAATCAGAGGCAGCATGAAATCGAATTTTCGAAAATTAAACTCATGATATTTGAATCCTTCAAAATGTCAAACTAGTGTCACGGATCCTCATTTTACAATTCATATTGGGTTTATTGATATGCTGGCGCAATAGACATCTCCAACATCTAGCCGGGCAAAAAGATCTTTCGATGTCAGATCATTGGAAAAGTGCATGGATTCCGCTGTCTTAACGCAACATCGAGCGTCAAATTAATCTGTTTATTTATTTTCAATTAATCAATCTCAATTATTGCTATGGGGAGCACAGTAGATCGACGTCATATTTCGTCCTCAGAAACGAGCACATAGGCCTACTTGTTCATGTACATCGAGAAGCAATCGCCGAGAAACTTCTCCAATCGTATTGAAGGGAATTTAAGCTGGAAACCTTAATTCATGATCGATGGTACTAATATATTTTGTGCAGTTATCGAGTAAATGAGGAAAAGCGTCATGATAATTTCCTCCCAATATCACACAGATCCGTGTCTTATGACGAAAAAAATTTGAACCTGACAGTGGTTTGCGTTAGAGAGAGATAGACACATTTGATTGAATGTGCGCACCAAAGTGTTTAAATACACCGGCATGTACAATGTACATACTTTCGTGCAAACATTTCTCGCCTAGAATTTGAGTTCTCCGTAGATCGTTAGCCCATCTATTTGCGAAGCATTCTTCATGCAACCGGTGCAAATGTGACGACTATGTTTTTTCACTTGCTTCATCCTAACTACAGAATTTTGAAAATGTACATCTAGTGACATTCAATACCTACATGTATTTTCCATCTCTGCGAAGAGGTATCCCTAATATTCCCTATACCCCTAAAGCTCGCAATAAAGAAATCCTATCAAACAAATTCCCCCAATACTCGCAATACTTGCAGCCTACATTTACTCAAATTTTATTCAAATAATTTTTTTAAATCAAATAACGGGATATTCCTTTTAATATTCATGAATGTCTGAACAATTAGAACAATGGGAATATGATTAAACGTTAACAACATTACAATATTGCTAATAAAAGCTCATAAAATTTTATTTCATTTCATGAGTTCAATATGCGAAACGAAGTGAACATTAAGCATTTCCATACCTATTCAAATACATATTTTTCGGTGCTATTTTCAAAGTATTGCATGGGCAAGAGACGGAAATTCACTATGATAAGCTTTAAAAGATGCTATGTAGGTCCTATACTAAGCTCTTGTTTGTTTAGTGTGCTATTTATTATAGGCACTGCAAAATGTAATTTCATTGACACATCATTTGGGGACTATCTTTTAAACCTGATCTGATGTATGATAGAATGGAAGACCTTGTCAGGTCAGTTTGCATTACAAAGCAATACAGCATTTTCGCAGCAGATCAATTTCTAGTTATCATTATTATATTTTGGCAATGACACATTGCAGAATTAACATTTCCATACTGTTAAGCTTGTCAGTATATGTCATACATATTGTCAGCACTTAGCGCAATTAATTGAAATTGATGTGACAGCTATTTCCATGCTGTCTAGTAAAATAAATGTTGAGTAACTTTGAAACTTTGCAAAGCCATATAAACTGAACAGTTGAAATAAAAGTTGTATTCCATCCACTTTCTGACCAAACGCACTGCTTCTACATGAATTTAAATACACCAAACTGTGATTCTGTAGGAAAATTGATTGAAAATTATTTGAAGATATTCCAATGGTAATTACTGAAAAAGGGTAGCTGTTCTTGCTCATTTGTAAGTGATAAGTGACAAGTGATACCATGCAGCTGAGAGTAGAAGACTTGCATTCTGCGAATGGATGATAACCTACTTCAACAGTTTGATAGGAAGTTGGAAGTTAGAGATTATTTGTAAAGGAATTCTGCTGGGCTACACCAAAGGACAGTCCTCCGACCATTTCACATCACACAGATGCTTCTTAACTGTCTTAAGATCTTTTCGAAATTGAAAATCCGGAGTCCAAGCAGGATCCTTTCCTAGCTCTGCCTCTTCTGCGATTCGCTTTCTCCTTGTTGCTCGTCCATCAACTAATAGAAGCAGACCAACACACGTGAAGGCGATGAGGAAAACCATTGAGGATGACATCTTAAGAAATTTCTCTGGAACAAAAATTTGATATTTAAACCAACTGATGGTGACTTCAATATTCATTCAGATTTTCATGTTGTTAAATGCTACTCGTAAATTTTACGAGTAGTATTCAAATTAGCTGTTCAAATACATAGAACTTCCCTTCAAAAAGTAGCCCTTGGAATAACTTCGCATCAATTCCATAGTCTGTAACAAATGACAATTAGACTAAATATTTTGGCTATGGGATGGCGAAATAGGTCCGAGAAAGGGCATCCCATGCAAATTATTGATAAAGACGAAGCCGATTTATTTCAACATGAATATATTGCATCTCAAAACATGAATCTCCACTGAACGCAAAAATCAAGCCGTAGAGTAAATCCATAGTAGATGGAATGTCGACTCAAGAAATATCAGCATACAGTGAAGTTTTTTATATCAAAAGATTCAGTTTTTTGCATAGACAACGTTCTTGAGGTGCATAAAATATTCGAACAATTTTTAGAAAGCTAAATTATTGCAAATCATACCTGCATTTATGTAGGCCTGCCAGCGATTTGGAACCTCAGACCTTAATATGTAAGTAGTATGAAACATGGAGTAAATAAAGAGTAGAGTAGGAACTCAGCACAATTAAATCCCCAAGTGTATGCAGTCTCGATTTTATTAAATGAACTCAAGTTGAGACCCGATACAAAATGTGAGATATGGAAAGTTTTGCAATTTTGAAGAAATTATCACGGAATCGACGAATCATGATAGCAATACACAAGGAATACCTGATAGGATTTTACAAATTCTCCGCGCATGACAATTCCTTGGAGATGTAATGTTTGTTGAATTATAATGCGATGAACTATTATTACTCTAATGCTCAGCCTCGTATTAATGCGAGTATACACTCTTAAGCGTGCTTATATTACAAAGCTACCTGCTACTTATATAGAGGTCCCAAATCGTTAGTATGTAAACACAAGAAAACTTTGCAAAAATTCAACTTCTCAAAAATGGATCAAATATTTTTTTGGACCATGCGCAAGAAACTGAATCTTTCGCTAGAAAAAGTTTCACCGTATGCTGACATTTCTTTCAGTCGACACTCTGGCTACTGTGTTCCTTGCTTACTCCATGGTATGAAACTTCTTCGATGTTAAAGAACAATGAAAATTTACAGAATGAAATTACGCTGGTTATCAAGGAAATTCATGAACCGCATTATAAGCGCAAGTCTTCATTCATAAGTTGCGATCTTCTTCTGCTTCTTGCATCAAATTGCTAGTTTGCTAGCATTATCAAATCTGGCTAATAGCTTTTTTCCACAAGGCAAAGGGGATCTCTAAAGTCAAGACTCCTGTCCATATTATTAACTAACAGACTGCATTCTACGGTCAATAACAATCACAGAACAAAATTGAGTTATAACTGGTTAGAATAATAATACTCTATGCAGTTACCTAGAATTCAACTATATTTGTGTAGATCAATTTTCAAATGTATGTGATTTCATGATTCACTAGATTTATGTTCCATTTCTTATGTGAATCTGAATAATATTGTGCACTTATTTACATCTTTAAAGTTACGTATGATGATTGTCGTTGATTGTGATATTTTAATTACTCTTTCAGTGGCAGATAGTTTGTGGCATGATCACTGTGAAGAAAATACTCTTATCAATTATCTTCACTTATTCACTTCCAAAGAATCTAATTTAGTAGACATTATCAAGTCTGTCATGACACGGAGGAGTTGTGAAATACTATTCTTTCTTCTGTATTGCGATCATGTTTAGTCGATTACGTGTTAATTTCTCCAAAACTGTAAAAATTTGCATTTCTCACATGTGGTACTGGGTCATCGAGTTAATTTAATAAAATCGAAACTGCATGCACATTGGAGATTTTACTGATTGTACTGAGTTGCTACTCTACCTAATACGCTTACTGAATGAGTCAGACATTTTTATGAGATGGCTAAAAATGATGTTATGTTATGTTCAGTGTATGCGTGCGCAAGCATGAAAGTTCTTTTATATTATAGTCATTCAAAATGAATACGTAAATGCTAGATCATTAAATCATTAGACTGATTCATTTGACAATTCAAGTCAAATACTGATTTTCAGTCAAGGACTTATTATGATTGTATCTTTTGCCTTCAAAGGATTCTTCTTATCGCTATAATAAGTTGCATGTATATTAAGTTAAGAACTTGTTAACTGTTGCATGAAAATGAATTATAGTATTACGTCAAATCTCACCTACCTTCAAGCGCGTCACTCAAAAACTGACCCCAAATTCAAACTTGATGGATTATTCGAAAACTATAGACATAGAACAGACTGACAACACCATAGAAGTTGATAATAGTACACTAGAATGGAAGTTTGATATCTTGCCTATGTACAATGATGGCACATGGAAAAATCTATGGTTTGTAGATCAGATTCGATCTAAAACATTGTACAAGGTGTTTCAAAAGTAGGCTAACAGTAGAAATTGGACTTGAAAAGCTATGTCTTAATGCTATAGATTAATAAGCTATGTCATAATAATCTTTTTCACGATGCCACAGATAGCTAATATGCCTTGTATTCGTAAGGGGCAAAAATTCAATACTCTTTGACATCGCGTAAATCATATTAAAATATCTCATGATCTCCAGTGTTTTCATGCCTACATATTTCACTACAACCCAATTTGAATCTATACCGATCATGAGAAGTCGAATAACTATCCAACATCTATCAAAAAAAATTATTAGGAAACCATGTAAACAAGATAGTAGTTGTTTCAGTGTTACTGCGGAGAAGGAAGAACAGCTGACATTCGAATGTCCTCCGCGCCCCTCAGCCTGGTGCACGAAGACGCTGTCGTCAACACAAGACAGGGAGGCGAAGAAGGAAGAACAGCTGACATCCAAATGTCCTTCACCTTTGTTAATTCCAGCCTCCTCTTAGACCATCGTCAGAAGCTTCTGACGATGGCCTAGAGGAGGCTGAAATTAATAAAGGTATTAACATTAAAACAACTACCATTTTGTTTGCTTGGTTTCCTAACAAAAAAATGAACAAATGAATAACCAAGGCCTATTCAACATATCAAAAAATTAATCAACTTAAAGTTGCAAAAATTCACGAACGCAAATGCTCAAAATGTCCACCATGGACATCGGCACATTCTTGTAGTCTTTCGGCCACACTGTGGCACACAGTTCTGCATAAGTTCCTGTCATCACTGATCTCTTGACAGGCATCTGTGATGTAGGAGCGGAGTTGAGAAAGTGTGTGAGGTTTTCGTCCGTAAACTTTCTCCTTTACAACGCCCCAAAAGATTACATTTTTTTCCTTACATTTTTTTTACATTTTGGCTGACAGTCCAGGTGTTATATATCTAGGTTATTGCTGACTCGTGCATAGACTTCTAAGAGAAATTTAGAAGTCTATGGCTGAATCATAGACTTCTTAATATTGACATGATGAAGTCTATGACTGAACATGGACTCCTAGATAATTAACTATCTAGGAGTCCATGGACTGCATAGAAGTTGATAATAGTACACTAGAATGGAAGTTTGATATCTTGCCTATGTACAATGGTGGCACATGAAAAATCTATGGTTTGTAGATCATATTCGATCTAAAGCATTACATCATAGTCGAACTATTTGCCAAGTTGGTTGTGGAAGTTGTTGACACCTAATTACAGGATTTTCATGAAGAGAATTGCAAGTGAGATGGTGGCATTGTTTCATGTGAAATGGCCTACTATTCCATGGATTAATACAGTGTGTCTATTTGTAGCAGTCACTGACAACAATTTTCCAATTTTTCAATATTTGAATGAGAATTAAAAATTGGCTCACAAAGTCATAATTGAAAGTGGTCGGTGTGCTGTTTGTAAGAACATCTGAAGAATTCACAGATAGAAAGTCTAATTATTGGATAATTTCTTCTTCAAGCGGCTAAGAAACCTGGCGCTTTTCTGGAATAAACACATTGAAAGTTTCTTTACCGACAATCATTTCTCAAATAAATGAAATGTCGCTGGAACTTTTCAATTAATCATTGAATGACACATGTGATATTTTGGAAGCTGATATTCGAATGCATGAAGAGATTTTGAAGATTATTCAAATTTAATGAACAGGGGAACCCTTTAAAGTAAAATGAATACTAAGATTTCTTGGCCTCGGATTTCAAGATGGAGTTATGCATGTTCTGTAAATCGACATTACAAGTTGCATAAGAGTCTGATTATACTATTGATGGATTATCGGAGCAATATTTCAAAATGATGAACGTACAGAACGTTTTAGAGGATTTCCTTCTTTGTCATCCTGTTGCCGCAGTATTTTGTAAATTCATTATTGCTTTTTTGTACATAATCTTTGGACAAGGGGCAACAATCCAGATCACAAATTGGCTTGATAAATATAAATTTTTTGGAGTATTTATAAAAGAAAACGTCGCTGAAATCGGGCAGTATGAATATAATTCGACCGGTTTCGAGTGGAAGTCAAAAATTGAGCTCCTACTCTTCCTCAGGAATGTTAACAAAAGAATAGACCATAGAAAGGCCTATTACATTAACGGTTTGGAAAAATTCAAATGATCATAGTGGAGTCATAGAAAATGTTATAGAAATGGAAGTCTACATTTTACATACAGCTAGGGGATTGTGGATCATAGATAGGGGATCGTTGGAATACATGCTGCATGTTGAGGCCGAAGGACCAGTCGGTCATTAGCTGGCTGATGAATTTGAGTTCTTCTTTCTTTCTCACCATTTCATTGCCGTTTAGCTTTTTCAAAACTGTCACTTTAACATCTTCCAGGGAATGCTGATGTTGAATGCAATGATAAGGGACCACTTTATCATCCTTACAGTGTCTGATATCAAATCGGTGCTCGTTCATTCTCTCCCTTAGTGATCTTGATGTTTCACCGATGTAGTGGAATCCACAGCCCTGGAAACTGAGAGCGTAAATTATATTAGATGATTCACATGTTGTTCCATTTGCTTTGATTGTGTATGAGAGGCCACTGATGTTCGATTTTATGTTGGTATCAACGGAGAGCATTTCACATGTCTTACATCGCTTGTTGTTACATTTTGATATGACTCCAGTGCTGTCAAATGGATTCTGAGTCGTATTTGGATTTTTCAGCTGAGAAGAGACCAGGTATTGTTTCATTTTCATCGGAGGTTTCCACCATAAATGTGTTTTGATTGGTAAACTCTGCAGGAAATGTTTATTATTCAAAAATATGGACTTCAATTTCTGATAAGTGAATGGATGGTATGGAGCCACGAACGTGATGTGCTTCTCGTTGTCTTCTTCAATGGGTGGTTTTGTGAACAGTTCAGAGCGATTTTTCGTGAAAGCCTTGTGAATTTGCTTCATCACTCGTCCACGTGGGTAGCCACGTTTTAGCAACGCTAGTTGTAAATCTGCGATATGTCTTTTTGCCTTTGATTCGTCGGAGCAAATTCGTCGAATTCTGAGTGCCTGGGAATAGGCTATTGGGATCTTATGTTCCATCGGATGACATGACAGGTAATGTAGATACTGTCGTGTATCAGTTGGTTTGATGTAGAGATCGGTTTCAATATTCAATTTCAATAAGATCCCAATAGCCTATTCCCAGGCACTCAGAATTCGACGAATTTGCTCCGACGAATCAAAGGCAAAAAGACATATCGCAGATTTACAACTAGCGTTGCTAAAACGTGGCTACCCACGTGGACGAGTGATGAAGCAAATTCACAAGGCTTTCACGAAAAATCGCTCTGAACTGTTCACAAAACCACCCATTGAAGAAGACAACGAGAAGCACATCACGTTCGTGGCTCCATACCATCCATTCACTTATCAGAAATTGAAGTCCATATTTTTGAATAATAAACATTTCCTGCAGAGTTTACCAATCAAAACACATTTATGGTGGAAACCTCCGATGAAAATGAAACAATACCTGGTCTCTTCTCAGCTGAAAAATCCAAATACGACTCAGAATCCATTTGACAGCACTGGAGTCATATCAAAATGTAACAACAAGCGATGTAAGACATGTGAAATGCTCTCCGTTGATACCAACATAAAATCGAACATCAGTGGCCTCTCATACACAATCAAAGCAAATGGAACAACATGTGAATCATCTAATATAATTTACGCTCTCAGTTTCCAGGGCTGTGGATTCCACTACATCGGTGAAACATCAAGATCACTAAGGGAGAGAATGAACGAGCACCGATTTGATATCAGACACTGTAAGGATGATAAAGTGGTCCCTTATCATTGCATTCAACATCAGCATTCCCTGGAAGATGTTAAAGTGACAGTTTTGAAAAAGCTAAACGGCAATGAAATGGTGAGAAAGAAAGAAGAACTTAAATTCATCAGCCAGCTAATGACCGACTGGTCCTTCGGCCTCAACATGCAGCATGTATTCCAACGATCCCCTATCTATGATCCACAATCCCCTAGCTGTATGTAAAATGTAGACTTCCATTTCTATAACATTTTCTATGACTCCACTATGATCATTTGAATTTTTCCAAACCGTTAATGTAATAGGCCTTTCTATGGTCTATTCTTTTGTTAACATTCCTGAGGAAGAGTAGGAGCTCAATTTTTGACTTCCACTCGAAACCGGTCGAATTATATTCATACTGCCCGATTTCAGCGACGTTTTCTTTTATAAATACTCCAAAATATTTTCGCATCGCCAACCGATCCGTCGCAATGAACTGTTTTTCTAAATTTTAAAGTTGATAAATATAAATGCCAATCAGAAAACATGAAAACCAGATCGTAAAATTTGCTTTTTGCCCCAACTAAGTTCCCCCGGCGTGTGCCATAATTTTCATGCAATTTCCATTCTAGGACTTTCTATGGTATTGTCAATTTCTATGGACAACACCAAAGTCCAGTCATAGACTACTAGCATAGAATATACTCAATCATAGACTTCTAAATTTCTCTGGACAGATAGGTGAGCAAAATTTGAAATCATTTTCTACATGTTCAGGCCAACCAACAGTTGTGTTACAGAAGATCGAATCTTGTAGATAATCGAAGGGATAAATGACTATTTGATGTGTCTCTTGTGCGATTCAATCTAATGCAAAATACCAAATAAATATGCCGCTGCTGGTTGTCAACCTAAATGCAATGGCCAATGATAGTGTAACACCAATGCATTCCGCTACATAACAAGGAATTTTGAATCTGTATAGTTGCATCGAGTTAGTAGAAAGTATTATATCCCAACTAAACATTCCGTCTTGTGTGAACTCCACTTCCATGAACCTGACGACAATACCATCACGAAGTACATAGATCATTATCGCTTTAAGAAAGTGAAAAAATGAAAGTGCAAAGAAGAAGAAATAAAAAAGCGTAATCTAAAGGACAGTGCCATCAAAATTCCTTTATGTATAAATTCTTCTCCAAACAACTACAAAGTTGCGATTCGGCAGGGCCACGTTTTTAAATACATGTCCTGGCAGTGGAAGCACATTCGGAAGATTCTTTGGAAAGAAGATTTTGTCTAAAATCTGCAAGGAAATCATTCTATCTGGGTTTGTGATATCTCAAAGCAATCATGGACTACAAAATGCTGAACATAAGTTGAAATCTTCCCTTCAGCGTCATCTGCGAATGTTCGCATATATCACGTATAGAGACATCCATTCCAACAAGCACATATTATATATCACAAGTTTTCCAAAGTTATCAATCTGATGACTTTTTTGTATAATAGCTGGATGACCAGTCAGTAAAAGAAATTCGAAATCGGATTCAGTTGTGTAATACTTGGGAAAGGCTGATAAAATTGCTGGTGCAGTTGAAGTCTACGGACGGAAGATCAACGCTAGATCCTACCAATATCATTGAATATGCTAAGGGACAATTTCGAGAGGAAAAGAGAAGCCGCCGATTCCCACACTTTAAATGTCCTGAAATCAAGAGGAACAGAAATATATTTCAATATATTTCTTATATTTCAATGATTACAATGATGGACTAAATAAGCATTCCTAACCTGAGCAGCCACTTCTGAGGAGGTTGGAACAGATATGGTGTGGTCCGACCTGTGATGGAGACCCTTCTGAGAAAAATGACAAGCACTCGAGAAAGTGCAATCGGATTATTTTTATAAGTGTTTTGACTGGACACGTCAAATGACTGGAGCAAATTATTTTATCTGCTTGTATAATCGCACAGAGAGCGAAAATAAAATAAAAACAATTTCTTTATTACAGTTTCTTGGACTCTGAGAAATGTCAATGATCGAATATCATGCAGTCAACCACAGAAGATGAAATGTATCCAGGATGTAAATGCTTGCATGCAAGGACTGATTTCAATATGAATCCCATTAATTGAGATGATGCCAGTGGTGCTAGTTGAAAGGCAAAAAAATGTGATTCCTGTAGTGAATGCATTGTCAGAAATATTAAGTTGGCAATGCTCGACATCCCTGAAGCTGCAAAACTTTTGAATAAAATTTATCATGGGGGTCCAAACGCATCTGTGCTTCAGCCATGCATTCTTTGCTGGAGGCTATTCTATGAGATCCAGCTGAATAGTTGTCTAAGAGAAAATAGCTTCTTGCTTTAAAAAAATGAAAGGATGGTGCTCAGAATAGGGTATCGATATATCATCTCTCTTGGTGACTTTTCCGATTACTTCTTCGCAAAATCTTGCTGCACATACGTACATGAATCAGATTTCCGAAATTTCAATGAAATAATTCAACAGCATGTGCAAGAAATTTGTTCATGACATCTCATTTCTGAGACATTAGAAGAAAAATTGCAAAAATTGGCTAATAACGCGGAGGTCTAGCACATGTATTCAACGCATAACCATTCATTCTCATGCATCCTTATTCCCAATGTACATAAATATAGACACATACTGTGCTTTACCTGCATTGTTCTGGCAATACGTTCTCTAAAATTTGATAACGCTTGATAACAGTCTATTTGCAATAGTCTAATTTAGGGTTGCTGGCCAGAACATGTATGAGGCAAATTTCAACCTATCTGTCCAGAGAAATTTAGAAGTCTATGACTCAATATTATTAATTTCAGGAACCCTAGATGGCTATGCCATAGACTCCTAGATCATAGACTTAGTCATGGATATCTTGATTAATACCTGGATTGGAAGCAGAAATATCATTTCTACATTGACGTACTCAATTATTAGATCTTGGACTCCTAAATACATGGATCATTTAACCAAATCTTTAGATAGCAGAAAGGGAGAAAAGGGAGATGTACAAAAAGTGACTGACGTCGCGCAAATGAAGCTGGTTGATTATTGTATTTTTCACAAAATGAACAATTTAGATAAAACGATAGAATTTGTCCTACAGCAATCGTGCACTAATGATGAAGAAACAGAGACTGTTAAGGCTACCTCCTTGAATTTAACAAAAACGTTATCCTCCGGTGATAGCTTTAACAAAACCAACTTAGATCCTTTTGGTTTACATAACAAGTTATCTAACTCTCATCAGTCCATGAAAATGTCTAGTCTTATGTCTGATTCTCAAGAGTCCCTGGTTTTTCAGTCTGCTCCTACTCCAACTTCAACACAATGTACCTGTGGTTTTCAATGCCCGGTCGACACATGTCCAGAGCGCATAGCCTTTTCAAGGATGCTGAATCACCTCCAGAAACATACAACAGGAATTTTGCCAGGTTCCATACCTGAAGCATGGCTTGAACAGCATCGACGTTATGTCTGTAAATGTGGTCGCCTTGTCGCTAATTCTTTCAGAGTCCAACATCAGAAAAAGTGCGTAAAAGGATTTTCGGTAGTAGATCTCACAACCGAAAGTCCAGGATATCAAAATGAAGATCCACTGCCATCACTAGATGAAGTAATGGCACTCCAACTACCAACTATCAAATTCATCCCTTCCAATGCCACGCAGAAATTTGGTAAAATTCTTTCTGATTCATTGAAGGAGGTCTTATTCAACAACAGTGTTGAAGCTTGGACTAAGCTCTTAATGCTCCCGAAATGTGTTCTCCCATCGAAAAAACGTGCGGGAAAGAAAAACAAGCATTATGTCTCTATAAATGAACTATGTGACCAATGGAATAACGGTCAAGTTTTAGAATTATGGATGGCAGCGAAAAGGAATTCCATAACGAGGCAAGCAAAGACAAAGCAAACCACAAACGATGAGAACGAAGCTCGAGTTGCAGCTGACATAGCTCAAGCTGAGGATGGACTATACGGGAAGGCATGTCGCATACTTTCTTCTCATGGGATCTGTCCAAACACGAATGAAACATAGCTTAAGCTTGAGACAAAGCACCCACCAGCTTCTTCACCGGAAATTCCTAAAATTGATTCTGCTCCATATCAACTCGAAAGCTCTTTTGATTTAATCAACATTCTGAGATCATTCCCTCGACCGACAGCCAGCGGTCCATCTGGCATGCGCATTCAACACATCATAGATGCCTGCGAAGCTACTCTACCAAATTGTCTCATTAGCACACTGCGTCAGTTGCTAAATTTGCTTATATCCGGAAAAACTCCCATTGAAATTGCTCCATTTATTTCTGGTGGCAATCTGACAGCCTTGATGAAACCAAGAAGTAATGGCTGGGACGTGAGGCCCATTGTTGTTGGGGAAGTTTTGCGTCGCCTCACAGCCAAATGTCTATGTAAATTGATAAGAGATGAAGCGGCTTTACTTTTTCAACCGCTACAACATGGAGTTGCATGTCATTTAGGTACAGAAAAGATCATGCACCGCACTCGAGAAATGTTAAACAACCATCAAAATGATTTTTGATTATTGAAAGTGGATATAGCCAACGCCTTCAACTCGGTATCCAGGCAAGCGGTTGTCAATGAATTTCTCAAACAGTTTCCTTGCATGGCAAAATGGATTTCTTGGTGTTATGTAAATTCTCCGCTTTTATGGCACCTTCTTGGCCGTTTGAACTCGTCACAGGGGGTTCAGCAGGGTGACCCGCTTGGACCTGCTTTATTTTCGCTTGCCTTAAACCCCATAATTAGAGCCATTGATGAATCATGCTCCCTGACTCACCATTTTTGGTATTTAGATGATGGGATTTTTGCTGGGCATAAGAATCAAGTACAAAAGGCATATCAACTTTTAGAATCCATGTGTTCGAAAAATGGTTTGACTCTAAATACATCTAAATGTGAATTGTTTGGAAAAGAAGACTTGTCGGACTTTGATAGGAACTTTATTTCTTCAATGGAATTCAATGTGGAAGTCCTGGGAGCACCTATTGGAGATACCACATTCTGCCATTCCTTTATTGAGAACAAAAGACAAAAAGCAAAAGTGCTGTTGGAAAAAATTCCTCAACTGTGCGACCCACAAATTTCTCTTGTTTATCTGCGGAATTGCGCATCCTTCTGTAAATTTAACCACTTCGGTCGGACAGTGCCGCCCAATATTGCTTGTGAGGCATTTCAAAACTTTGACGATGACGCTAGAATTTACTTGGAGGAGAGTTTGGCGATCGAACTTTCTGAAAAAGCATGGATTCAATCTCAACTGAGAATTCGCTCAGGCAGTTTAGGGCTTCGGTCAATGAAACGAATCTCAAGTGCGGCATTTCTTTTATCTTTTCGTTCGTGTATACCATACTCGGATTTTGTGCTTTCAAATTCAGCAAAAATGGCGGTAGATCTTCTCAATTGCCATGTTGATCCAAAATATCAAATTTCCAATAATTCGTTAAGTGAAGGATCTCCATTTTCTCAGAAATACATGTCTTCCCATGTCGAGTCTTCCTTGCGAGACTCTTTTTTGAGTCAACTCAGTCAATCAGATTTCGAACGTCTCCATGCGATCAGCAACGCATCGTCCGGCTGATGGCTATCAGCCATTCCATCGCCTGGACTCGGATTTCGCGTCTCAAGTAATGAGTTCCAGGTTCTCGTTAAGTGGTGGCTGGGCATTCCGCTTACTTCAGGTACATTGCAATGTCCTCGATGTCCTAGTGTGGTACTCGACCTTTGTGGCCATCATGCCCTGACATGTAAAAGAGACCCAGGTGTCACTACAAGGCGCAACGCCTTGCGAAATCAGTCTGTCAGCATTTGCCATTCTTCGAATTTGCGCCCACACATCGAAAAAGGCTCTGGTTGTGGTTCTATGGCAGAAAATACGAGGCCAGCTGATGTGCTCCTGCCGGATTGGTGCCTTGGTCGCCCCGGTGCCTTAGACTTCACTGTGGTACACCCGCTAAATAATCTGAATGTTTCTGAAGCGAGTACCTCAGAGAAGTCGACACTGGCTGCAGCTGAGCGGCGGAAGCACATCCAAAATGATCCCAAGTGCCGAGAATTAAGATGGCAGTGTGTCCCATTCGTCATGAGCACCTATGGGGATTTGGGAAGTGAGGCTGCTCCATTCCTAGAACGGATAGCCACAATACTGGCTATCCAGAAAGGCATATCCGTTTTAGCGAGTGCAAATCGGCCATAACAAGAAAACTTTTGTTTAGCCTGATGAGATCAAACGCTCATGCCCTCATATCCAGATTGGAATCAGGCATAGGTAGAGAAGAGCTCCGCATTGCCAGCCTGTAAATTTCCGTTAAGGTCTTTTTAGGATTTTGTTAATTTTTAGGTACTCGTGTATACTGTATATTGTTACCCACCTAGTGTGTAGATCTCTTTGCTATAATGATTGACAGACATATTACGGACCAGGAATTTTCTACCTTAGGAATGGATGGCTATGCATGTTGGATTCAAGATCCTCAAGTCTACGAGTACGCAAGCTAGCTATGATGCCATGCTTGGACTCTTGGTCCTGTCATGATGATTAAAAAAATCCCATTATGAATCAGCTTCTTTTTACACCATGTGTGAGGCAACACATGATGACAGATGCCACTCAAATTGCATAATTAACAGACAAGAACAGTTCGATCAGGCAACTTGTTGAATTTAGTCCTCATTCAAAGTGAAATTCAATGATGTTCTCATTTCCTTTGAATACCACTCTAGCCTTCTTTTCTGCAGGTCCATGAATTGCTACGTTCTGATAAATTTCTACGAATGATGTGCGAATTTCATCATGACTTTCAATTGTTGTGCGTGATTTCTGAATGAAACTGTTGCAGGACGCCTCTGCTGACGATTGCAGGTCATTTTGGTGCAATGACTTGTATAAGCATTGGTTTAGTTTATACATCTCGTCATCACTGCATCTTTTTCTTATGTAGGAATCGATACTGCCTGCATTTTTGTGGCCAGTGACTTTGCATATTTGTTCCTTTGTAAATCCTTGATCATGGAGTTGGTTGATAACAGTTGCTCTCACGCAATGATTGGAATAGGTCCTTGATAGTCCAGATTGTGTGGATATATTGTTCATCATTTTCCCAAGGGCATTTTTGCCAAGAACCAGCTTGGGATGATACCAGGCTCCACTGCATCCGACCACTTCGTCAGATTTTGGCCTTGGCCAAAAGTTTCCTTGATCCGGCAGAAGTGACACATATAGTCGAAATGCTGCGACTGGGCAATGCTTCTCATTATCTTTTCTTTCGTACATTTTTGCCTTCTTTAGATCCTCGTACTCCTTACACGACAAGGATGCTTTCACATTTTTTGACAGTTGTGTTTCATTTATTCGGATGTATGTTCTCCCACTTGAATCTTCCTCTGTTACAAATGTGTGTACATTGAGGTATCGCATGTTCTCTCGTCCTCTCATTCCGAAGTTGTACTCAATATTATACCAAATTTCTTGTTGCAAGCGTGTTGGTGTTGAGCGATCGAAATATGATGACAAAATACTCAAATCCTTGGGCTCAATTTCGATCGTCTGCTTCCGCGGCTCCGCTCCACTTCGCAGATACTGTCCCACCTTTGTCTTCAACATGGTATTAGCTGACATGAAAGCAGGACCGTCGATGATGTTGACACACCGATTGTTTGGAGCTTGTGTTAGGTATCGGTGAATTGCTGCTCTGATGCACACTAATGTTGAAGGACAGTAGAAATCGCCACTTGCTTTTTGTAGATTGTGATAAAAGAATCTCAAATAATCGGCTAAAATGGCTTCAGGCATTGTCTCTATGTTATCAGGAAGGTTTTTTGATAAAAGAAAGTTTTTGAACTTTTTAGAATATTGCATGGTTTGAGAGACTGATGACTTGGGCTTCTGCATCATTTCTGTTTGGTTCAGCTCATCTTTGATCTCTGAACTTAGTTGAGGATAGAGCTCACTTGTGACTTCTGAACTTAGTTGAGAAAATTCTTCAATTGGTATTTCAGGATATTGGCACGAGTTTTGCTCCAATGTCTTCATTGATGTATCTGCTGTTAATTGGTTCAATTCAGCAGTGCTCAAGCCAGATACCAATCCATTTGGAACAAAGTCAAAATTGATCATGTCAAGAATGAGATTCTCATCGTTAAATGAATATTCACTTGGTTGTGTCGACATAATTGGTAGTGACCGCTTTCAAACTTCAATGGTTAGTCAAAGTGATGGTTCACGAAGATAAGTTTGAATTGTTATCTATGTATACATAGCATTCGATGAGTCCACTGTGATCATCAATTTGCATTACAGAATTAGAAAATGCATGGACATTGGTCATGGACATAGATCCTTATATAATGATTTGAGGAGCTACACATTTCTATTGTCCCCGGTCCGTAATGAGATTACGGACCGCTGACATGTTTAACACATAGTGCCTTTTCATGCAGCCATGCCATTACGGACCGCTGATCATAGAGAAGTGAGACTGTAAATGAGGTGGGTAACAATAGCAAAATGGACCTAGATGTCGGTCCGTAATAGACTATAATGCCTCGGGCGCTACGCGCCCTCGGAATTATAGTCTATTACGGACCTCCATCCCGGTCCATATTGCCACATTGTATAACATGGAAATAAAATCACACTCGTATATAAAAAAAGACAGGGCTATCTATGATTAATATCTATGGTATTCTAGGGATTAGAAACTCTGGTTCTGTGGACGATTTGCGGAGGCCAGATTTTTACAAAATATTTCAATCGCTAGATGCAATTATCAATGCATAAAATCATTTTTAAATATTCCTGTATTCATTATCAATTTCAACATTTATCATAATATGTTATTCCAAGGATTGTTACACAAGGATGCAATAATTATGTTATGTAATGATACGTGAATTGTGCATTTATCAAATTCCCCAGTATTTTCATTGTATGTCATAATGGCAAAAAGATTGAATATACAACAATGGACATGTATAATACAGCATACTTACTTTATTTCAATGTTTATTTGGATAACTTGTTTTGTTTCCTGATATCCGCTTCGTGTTTCTGATCATTTTCTTTGCGAATAAAACCTGACAATATTGCTGTGGCAATGTCAACAGTTGTGGCAATGTTCGACGGTCAATGTTTGCATTCTCCTTGCACCCCGACTTGGAGTTATTTTACTTGAATGATTTACTAATTTTAGACAAGTATCCAACTGAGAAACATGTGACACAGGAGCATGAATATTGTCATTCAGATGTAGATGTGCACTGACACTTCGATTATTTAAATGCTTCCACATATTGAGGATGTGGTAAATAAAGCATGCTACTGTCTCTTCCTTGCCGTACTGACTTAAGACTGCAACTGTTTTATCATCAAACACTTTCAAAACTAAATGAACTCTTTGTTTTTGAAAAGCATTGGGATTCAGTGCATTTGATGTTAGTTTCGTTCGGCTAAGAGAAGTTTGTTTTTCTTTTTCATATAATTTGTTGCCATTTGTTTTGAATTATCACAAGCGTATCCTATAATATGTCCATCTCTCATTCGCACTGAAAGTACATATGTAAAATGCGCACTTCATCAAATATAACTACACACAATTTGCTAACATTGTTCATGCCAAAAGCGAAAATTCAGCCTCGGAACCAATATCGTTGAAAGAACCAATATTTTTGTGAGAGTTTTGGGAGTCGGAAGTGGAAGATAAGATCTGAGCATTTTGTAGCAAGTCTTGTTTATTAGAAATAGATTCAGTGCCATCAGCATGATTGATGAATTATATCTTCGACCATTTACTTCATAGCGTGGTAGTTCGAGCATATCCAGTAGGCTACTACTTGAATTGAGGAGTTCTCTTCAAAGTTGCATTTTTCTCTCAAAGACATTGTTTGATCAATGACATTCATTTCGAAATTCTTCACGAAACAGATAATGTTTTCTAACTGTGACCAGATCGTTCGATCTTATTCTGAAATCCGAGCAACTGTGTTGGTAACCTGACGTTTTCAAACATGCGTTTTGCAGTGATTGGGAAGTCGCAAGAGATCTTTATGATGAAGCCTGTTTCAAGCTCGCTACTGATGGATAGCAAGAGTACGTAATCTCCCTTGATAATGATATCGATTGGGAACTTTTGCTTTGAATATCCTTTTTAAAGGTCTAGAAATTTGATAATTTAGAATGCGCATTAAAATCTTCTAATTCATCTGGAACAAAATTTTGCAGTTCAGCCAATAATCCTCGTGTGCCTGAAAGTCGTACACGCTGGCGTTCGTTCAATTTCTCAATAGAGTTGCTTTCCTCAAATACTGAAGGAGGCGTGACTGGGACAGATTTTCCATCACAATATTTCTTTTTGGGTGCATTTTTAGGCCAATTCAATGAGCAGACTCACATGTTCCTTGTTATTACTTCATTTTTAATTCTATTTTGCAGCACCTTCATCCACGATTTAAGTTGTTCTTCATCCTTCAAGGGAAATCGATAAATTGATACCTTCACAGATTTCTTGTTTCTGGTACGTTTACTTGATTCACAATTCAAAACGCTGCATTTGCGCACCATTTGTCTTTTTGACAAAATATGAACTTGATCTACCGGAGTATGCAAAACAGCAAATTTGCTGAGATGTTTTCTGCTGTTGAGATTTGACAGCAAAAGTATATGAAAAATTATTTCAAATCTGGCCTCCGCTAATCGTCCACAGGTCGAGAGTTCCAATCCCTAGAAAACCATAGATATTGATCATAGATATCCCTGCTAAAGAAAAGTAAGTTGAAGTTTCTGGAAATCGGAAGAACACGAGGTTGCAACTAACTTATCATCGTTATCACAGAACATGGAATATTGACTATATCAAATCAAGCAAATGAATTAAAATAAACCTAACTATTGTCATCGCCTTTAAGTGGAAATACGAAATACAAACTAGTGACACTCATAAAGTAGTCACGGTTGATTTGATTTATCAAAGAAAGGACAGGCACATTCCCATTTTGATTGCAAAAAATGCCGATGCATTTACAGAACAAAATCATTTCCTGGAACATCTAATGAATGCATGACGATTAGAATGAAAGGTGAAGTGATAGGGAAGTGATGAATTTAAATCCTCATATGTTGATTCGAAGATCAAGACATGGATAAAAGACAGTGAATATCTCAGTGATATAGCGTCTGAAGATCGACAAGCTGCTTTTTCAGAATGCACAAATGGTCTCTGTCACAGGAGGACCTTCATGCAACAAACAGGTGATGGCATCAGTAATAACTTTCAGAGGTTGGAAGAAGTTGTGCGTCAGAAATTCATCCCTTCAGAAATGCAGATGTCTGGGAGATGCTGATCTTTATACAACTTCAAAACGCGAGTGTAAGGTGAAGATCACAGAATGCTTGTCAAATGCAATTTATGACCAGGTTTGACAGCACGAAGTGAGCAAGCTTGTGGTCTATAGAAAAGTTTCGGGAGCAACAGCCAAAAAGTCCACATCGGTCATCTAAAACGTGGTACATTTGGGTGTGGAAATAATTCGAAGACGCCGATTCAAATGAATATACCTCTATGAATCTCAATAAGAAATCAATGAGTATGATGCGATAAAAAAGCATTCCATTCAAATTTTGGCGAAATTTTAATATGCAAAAGTTAACTTTTATACTTAACTACTAACCAGATACTCCAAAGTCAAATACATATTTGATCATTCATTATTTCGTAGTCGTCGACGATGTAACTTTGCAAAATTGAACAAGTATGACATTGTTCCTGATTCAGTAATTTTCGCATTTTAATACTTTACAATAAAGGTCAGATATCCGTTTAAATCGAAGAATTCACTTGAGGTTGAGTCATGAGGTTTGTTTGCAAATATGCCTGAAAAATGATGAAATCATTCCCGATTAGATCAGATGTTTGGGTGCTTGAACTCTTTAATCGAGCTTTCTTAATTGAAGCTTCTTCAAAAATGATGGCAAGATGATGGTATAGCCCTCATCCTGCAACTTTTTGTAAGATCCGCTACTGTTGTCATTCCAGTCTACGAGTTGTGCATCTAGTAAAGCGAATCAAATAAAAATCTCCGAGAGATAACAGTACGAAACCATGATGCCGTCATACCTCTCTTTATTTCTCTTCCAGATATTAAAGATGCAATTCTTTTGTGAAGTAAATTAGCCAAAGGACCTGATCAATCATTTGTGGAATATGCGAGAGGCGTGAATGTCCCTTTTGTGCTTCCAAAATTCTCTCTTCCTACTGCCGCATCTCATGTTTTTTATACAATGTTATAAATATAACATTATATAATCTCATGTTATTCTTGCATAAATAAATGACGCTCCATTCTCCTCAACAGCCCTCTTGCAGTACTATCTAATCTCGCCTGGTCGTCAGTATCACCATTTTTGATGAAGTCGAATGATTCAATTGGTAATAATTTGGCCTCAATGCGAACATCTTTACAGACTTCACTTAAAAAAAGACTCTCTGTGTCAAAAATAATGTTGTGCCGAAGAATAACAAAACCAGCAATTTTACAGCTAAGAGTATGATTTAAATCATTTTTCTCACCACAAACACAATTCGTCGAAAGATAACCGGCCAGTTGTAGCGCAATTTGATCGCATCTCGGAATTCCCTTTTTTTAGAGAATATCCCAATGTTTCTATGGGTAATGATGTTAACTATGAACTAGAGCCTTTCTCTTTCGCAAAAGTCAATGCCTTCTTCATCTCATCGGCATCAAGATTCATGATATAGTCATGTATTATTCATTGAAAAAAGTTTCTTCTTCTCTTTTCACATGTGCCATGCACCTCTTATTTCCGTTCTGTCAAGTCGATCTACCAGTAGATTGTTTTTTTGTCATAAATTACATTTGTCAAACATTCTGTAATTTTCAACTTACACTCGCGTTTTGAAGTTGTATAAAGATCAGCATCTCCCAGACATCTGCATTTATGAAGGGATGAATTTCTGACGCACAACTTCTTCCAACCTCTGAAAGTTATTACTGATGCCATCACCTGTTTGTTGCATGAAGGTCCTCCTGTGACAGAGACCATTTGTGCATTCTGAAAAAGCAGCTTGTCGATCTTCAGACGCTATATCACTGAGATATTCACTGTCTTTTATCCATGTCTCGATCTTCGAATCAACATATGAGGATTTAAATTCATCACTTCCCTATCACTTCACCTTTCATTCTAATCGTCATGCATTCATTAGATGTTCCAGGAAATGATTTTGTTCTGTAAATGCATCGGCATTTTTTGCAATCAAAATGGGAATGTGCCTGTCCTTTCTTTGATAAATCAAATCAACCGTGACTACTTTATGAGTGTCGCTAGTTTGTATTTCGTATTTTCACTGTCCAAAAGAATATAGTAGTAAAAAAGCTTTCCACTAAAAGCGATGACAATAGTTAGGTTTATTTTAATTCATTTGCTTGATTTGATATACCGTAATCAATATTCCATATTCTGTGATAACGATGATAAATCAGTTGCAACCTCGTGTTCTTCCGATTTCCAGAAACTTCAACTATTTTCTTTAGACCCTTCGTTTTCACTTGACTAATTGCTTTCTACCATTGACAGCTATTGAGTCAAACCGGCCGTCTAGTGTATAAATGAATTTCAGCTTTCAGTCCAGGTGTTATATATTTAGGAGTCCATGCCTGCACATGAAGGCCAATAACACGAGTGCACCAACGTGATGGTTAACCATAGAAAGTCCTAGAATGAAAATTATGGCACACTCCGGGGAGTTATGGAATTATGGCACACCTTCTATGGGGTTAACCTTCTATTGAAATAGTATTATACTTTCTCATCAGATAGTCACTGTTTAATATTATGTGTCTCAATTATCTGCAGGCAGCCTATATGATATGTATTACACTCACGGATTATCGATCACTCGCTACACAGATGTTGTACTTTATATGTGGTATCAAAAATCAGGAATATCGGCTAGTTTTCAAAATTTGGATTATCGATAGAAGCTTGAATTACACCTTGACAAATATTTGAAAAAAATTCTATTTACGAAATGGTTTGTCAACACTGATACAAACAACATGAAACCTAATTGATTGAACTTCATGTATTACCGGCTGATGCGATTCATTCAATTTCTCTGAATTCAATTTTTCTGTTGGCACGCACGATCTTATCAATGTCCTGATAGCCTCCTGTGATAGAAGATATCATGAATACAAGCGCAGTACGTCACGTGCCTTGCTACAATTGTCGGAGGTAAAACCAAAATTTCGTCTACAATGAGCACCTCTGAAATTGATTTAAAGACGAGATCCGCATGGATTGATGATTTCTGATATCGCATAGGGACATGGATTGTGTTGCTGTCTGCAAGTCACGCTTAGTTGGAAGAAACAAAATATTGAATGATCGAAGTTATATTCGGTGAGCAGTACTCTGCAAAGATTCTTGGCAAGCAGATGGACTCGTAAAATGCCATCAAATTTGATGAATTTTTCATTGCGAAATTTCTATTTCGGGTGAGTAGTCTTAATTGCCTGCACAAAAAATGTAATTGACTCAATTTAGTTATATCATAACAATATTGTTGGGCAAACTCTAAACGAAACTCTGTCACACGTAATAGCATTTAAGCTGAGAATGAAATATCAAACACATTTCTTTCTAATAAAGGTTTTATAAATGACAACAAAATAATAATCTGTGAAAAGGAGGAGATTTTGTTGTCACTTTCGACCAAATGTTAATATGCACACAAAAGTATCACGCCTCCACCAGAATCGATTGATATTATCAAATCATAGTCAATGGCTAATGATGAAGCAGCACGGCACATACCTTGTGAATCGAAATCGAGAAGAATGAATTGGTTCTAATAATCGGAATTCACTTTTAGCCAGTCACTAGTGTAATCAGTGGTCCATGGATCGGTCTTCACACGCGATCGAAGCTTTGCAGTTTGTCTTGTTCGACAAAATCAGGAACTTGAGCAGTGAAGGCAAGTGCCTGATTTTCGAAACGGCGCTCAGATGTTGCGATCGGCGTTCCCCTAACAGGAAGTGGAGTAGGGAAATGCAGTCACAATAGAAAAAAACGGCGTTTCAGGAAACGTTTCTACAGCGTCTGTGAGTTTCGTTTTCTTCTCACATTTGTAACCTTCGATGTAAAGAGAAAATTATCAGTCTTGAAATGCCTTGAGCATACACCCGAAGACTTAAATGGCTTGAAGTCTTTTCTCGAAATACATCGTAATACATCAAGAGATTTTCATCTTCAGGCGGAAAAACGTGTATTTTTACACGGTCTTCATTTCTTTTCGACATCCAACAACGGCGCAGGCTCAACCCATTAATACCAGTATTTCACTATTTTATGCTCGTCACACAATTCACTGTTAAACAATGCATTGAACTTGAATGAATGACGCTTGTGTTTTGGTGGGAAGTCAACCCTCATCATGTACACAAATCTTTATGAAATCGATTGCCGTCATGTCCACGCCACGATTATAGCGACGTCTATGATGTAGGAGTCAATACCAAAATTAGGCTACAATATATCACTAATATGGATTTTTGAGGTCAACAATGATATCATTGCTGTCCGAATTTTTCAATTGAATCTGATGTCTAAGAAATCGGACCGCCATGCTAAGGCACAGTGACAATGTATGATTGTGGTCCGATTTAAAGAAGGCCACAATGATAATGCTGAAGACCGCAAGAGGACTGCAATTTCATTGTTACTGTGTCTATCAGTTCCGCAATGCCCCAATAAAAAGAAAGATATCTTCTAAAACATTATATTTTAAGATATCACTGCCGTGCTGCAATTCCCCTCGTCCATCGTGCTGACAATGGGGCATTGCTGAACAGGAAAGTCAACACAGAAATCCATCATGTGGAAAAGTCATTGAAAGGTAATCTTTACGAAATTTTTATCGCCGTCTGCCTCGATCATCATTTTTTGTTTAGCTGTTCCTTCGACGGTATGTATATGGAAAATTTAAGGAATGTTTTGTAATCACCGTTATATTCAGAAATGCGAAATATGAATTATGAATCGAAGTATGAATTTAGAGTTTTCATTTCTTGCGGTTCAATTGCCTCAAAGTGATGCATAGCACCGCCATTCTCGAAATGTGTTTTAACCCTTCCTTTTAGAACCTGATTTGCGTGGAAAAATTCTACGTCATTTATAATGTCAAATTTCCAGATTTATTCTGTAAATTAATTCAGATTTAAAATGTCTGTACAATGACGCCCTCATACATATCAGACTCGCTTTTGAGTAATAGTCACACCCTTTTTAGTTCGCAATATCGAATAAAAGTATCATAGTATATCATTTAATTGTTCTTTTGAAACATTAGAGAGCCTTTCATCTAATTTTCATTGCTGACGCGCACTCTTTCAAAGCAATCTACCATTGCAGCACGCCTTTCCATGCCGTAGTTCTTCATTGTTACTGTGCTTCATACGGAATTCAAAAGTTATGTTTCTATCATTTTTATTCGATGGATGATTAAAAGAAACTTCCAAGGACTATATTTTAAAAGGCGGGCAACAATGATGACATTATTGTTGCACGGCTTTTTTCTATTGGATTCTATATTGTCGTACATTGTTACTGTGTATTATCATTGCGGTCCGATTTCTTGGACATAAGATTCAATTGAAAAAGTTCGGATAGCAATAATATCACTGCTGTCCGTTTCGTAGATTTAGAATTCAATTAAAATGGATGGTCAACAATGATATCATTGCCGACAGCCTTTTGAAGAATAGTCATTGGACGTTTCTTTTAATCATCCATCGAGTGATATGATGATAAAGATGATGGAAACATAGCTTATGAGTACCGTATGAATCATAGTAACAATGTAAGTGCGGTCCTATTTAAAGAATGGCTACAATGATAATGCTGAAGCTCAGCACTATTATTGTGACCTTCTTTAAATCGAACCGCAATCGTTCATCGTTGCCCGAAAAAATATGTGTTAGTACTATTGTGCGCAACTGAAATGGACTGGGCAGCAATGTAGGAAAAAAGCGGACAGCAATGCCATGAGTATACATGTAGATATGCGTTGATACTTCTAAAATACTTTTCACATGCATAGATACAGATACACTAGGTGACAATTACGCTCAATTACGCGTAATTACACATGGCCCTAAACATCCGTGGCAATGTCTGTCGGCGGTCCTGTTATAAAGACTTTGCGTCTCATGTGTCTGCATGTATCAGAGGCCAAACAATGTGATATGACCTCAATTTTATGCTCAGGGAAGACAGAATATGCTAAGCGGTTCATCCGTGGTTCAAGCGGCAACGCACACAAATGTAAACGACGCGCAAACTATAAACGCTCGCCCGCGCGTATACATAAACATTCCCCATGTTTTAACAGATCAGATCAAGTGATTTCTGACTCTTAGTGCAGCGCGTTTGTAAGCGCGTAGAAGAATAGAATGTCTTTAACCACTGAAGTTTGGGGTGCTCCATAATTACGCGTGAATTACGCGTGGCATGTCACCCAGTGTATCATCATTACGATATACATTGTTGCTTTCTTTTCTCCATATTGTACCATAGGTAAATTACGCACACAATGCTTTCTTTTACAATACTATCTGGGCATGTTATCTAGGAGTCCATAGCTATGCCAAGAAAGTGACATGACTTGTGTCACGGATATAGATATGCGAGTACATGCTTGTGGCCGCGTCACCATCTAGGGTTCCTTGCTCATTCACTATCTTTGAAATGAATCTTAATCAATGTCTTTCATTTCAAAGGCGTGTGAATGCACGAATGATCAAATTTTACACTACTTATGTACTGATGACCATGCTAGCTACTACACTGCTTACAGTACTTACCAGGGTTAGTACCGGCCGCCGGCCTGGCATCGGCCACAAATCTTGAAGGCCGGTTTTTCAATTCGCCAGCCGGTCGGTTAATTTAATAAGACCCATGTCGACCGTTGACGACATTCAGTCTAGAACAGTGTTGTTAAGGATTATCCGAGTAGGTTAATAGACTATCCAGATACTGAAAATACCAGATAATAACAGATAGTAACCGGTATTTCGTAGATACAAAATAATCGATATTTATGCAGAGTATCTATTTTCTGGTTCACTTCTATTTCTTTCCTTGAGGTGGATTATTTATATGAATCAAAGTTATTACCACAAGTGATTCCCGGTCACGTAAGATGTAAATGAGTGCAAATCAAGGATAAATGCTTGCACAGGTTGATTTTTTCTACATCATTACATGGAAGCAGTCTGTAGCATGCATGCATGCGGTGTTGGCTGTAATTTTATAGCTCCACGTTCACATGAAGTGAATCGGCAGTTACTGAAGGTCCGCATCTGACATGAATGTAAGATAGTAGACGTGTGCACTGTGCACCTTAAGCAGATGCAGTATATTAAAGACATTTGTGGTGGGCAACTTTGCTGCCTGGGACTGTTAGTTTACTGATATTATAAACATGTCCGTAATTGAAGAAATTGTCTTTTGTTCCAACATTTCTCATCGAATCATCTTCTCCAACATCTTTTATCGAATCATTTCGCTTTGTAGCGATGCCGGTAATCGACTGTGAAGTCTATGTTCAATTGCACGATATTTAGCGATCAGAATAGGAATGTGGTTTGAATCCTTTTATTTAGCTTCAGCTTATATAAACCAAAATAATAACTTCTTTCATGAATAAATTTGAATGTTGAATGTTATTATATTAATATTATATATTACATATAAAATATGTAAAAAAAATATCTGCTAAAATGACTGTACGTGTCACTACTTTGTTCTGGAAGCGCTCCATTTGTCATCAATTTTCACACCACTATGAGTTAGTTGATGAACACATTTTCGCCTGTTTGATAAATTCCTTGTCACTAATTATTATCTGACAATTTATTAATTTATTACTTTGGTTTTGTCTCTCATGCCTGTGCGTCGTATATGACATTAATCTTTACAAGCCGTCAGTTATTTCAACGATTCTCTCATTACCAAATACAATGAGAATAAATGAATGATAATAACAGTTAAGTTGATTTTAGGACCCCTTCTTCATCAGTGATTTTATTTATCTTTAATGACTATTTTAGCTCATTTTCCTATTGCATAGAAATTCTTACCATTATTGGATATCGAGTATATCCAAGAAAGAGATAAATGTTATTGTGACATCATTATTGATGAATCACATCTCATTTTGGCAAACTCATCTTCAAGAGTTTCTGATTACTTCACAAATTAAATCACATTTGTAGTCAATGAATGTAAATGAATCTACAAATCTTTATTCACAGTTATCATAGTTATTCACAGAAAAAAATGACAAGAACCACCGAAAGTTTGCATGACCTGGCCATGTAGCTGACCTGGTCGTAAAATATCAAAGGATCACGTTTTTCATCACGGGTACATTTCTATTAATCATCATATTTACACTATTAAAGACATAATATTGCATAATTATTTACATCGTATTGTACCGTAAAAAACTTGTGATGGACCAGGGTTGCTAGGAACAGGATTACAAAATTTAACAGATGTTCTAAGTTGTTAGGAAATTAAATCTGGTTACCATCACTCAAAAACAATTTAATGCAAAAAAACAAGATTCTTGATGAATTCATTTACATCCCATTTTTTCTATTGGCAAATAGGAATAGCTTGAATTTGGGCACTAGAAAAACTGAAACCACATAGTCTGCCTATATCATCTACAATACATTTATGTTTGGAATATGCATGGAAGGCATCTGACTTTGATTGAAGAAAATATTGATTTATTGACAACTTTTGTTTCAAAGTACTATTTCATTTTGTTAAACAAGATGGAAGTTTGGAAACTTCCTCTTTATACAGTGTCAAGCTGCATCCTCGAACTAATGACGCTAAGTAATTATAATGACATTGTATTGGAAATGGCTGGCATACGGATCCATAAAGTTCGATGACATTTCAAGGCTTCTTATTTAAGATAATTTAAACAGAATTATCTACTTAACAGAGAAATTCAAAGAGCAATTTAAGTGCAGAGCACTCGTGTTGAAAAGAAGAAGTCGGACCATGATTTATTTGAGCGCAGATGCACAAAATTCTAAAGGTTTTAAATCGAAATACTTTACAGTGTATGAAAAATAGAGTTTCTAAAGAAGATCTAGCAAAGTCCTACAAAGCTATCCAAAGTTTTGAAATTAGAACGATGAAATCAATATCCAGTTTTAGATTCAGGGTCCATGTTGTAGACTGGTTGATACAGCAGAATAGCGAGAGATAGAATTAAGAAAACAAAACCAATAACAACCATGCAAACGCGATCGAAGATGATAGAAATGATTTGCCACTCTCCTTCATTCTCCTTTTGATCTCCAAAATCCACATCTCCTAATTTTGCTCCATCATCTGGTGGATTGTCTGCTGTAATGGCTCCGTTTGGCTGGACTTCTCCTGTGTCAGTCTGCAATGAATAGGAGTCAACTCTACATCAAACCTTAAGTATTTGCACATTGTATTCTATCCATTCTCTGAGGGGGCGATTAGGCCCTCGATTTTCAATATGAGTGCAACATTTTATTAGTTGGTAGCATAAATCATCTCATGGGTCATCCATCATTCCATAGACATCGAATAGAGTGTTAGAAATTCTGATACTAGGCAAATACTACTTATAAAAAATGATGGTGCTAATGGCAAATGCAAGTAGTCGATTTCTCGAATTTCCCAATCATTCAAATTGTTTGGGTACAAGCATGCACACTGTCGTCTTTGAGTCGCATTTGACTTACTTTAGAACTGTAAAATACCGTTTCACAGCTACTTTGGATGCTCATTGTCATGCGGAGGAAGTTCTTTCTCATCTCACATACGTGCAACATAGGACTTCTATTTGGGCCTCATTCCATACTGAAATCAATTCTACGAATCTCTTGTAATAACCTTTATAAGTAACTTTTCAGCACATGAAGCCAGTTTGGCGTCGTAAACAACAAACACAGACGTACTCAATAGTAAAAATTTGGCAAAATTTCAAAACATTCAAAAATCGGTCAACATTGGTGATTATAAATTTTGAATTACTATTTGTGCTATGGTCTCCGTGGCACAGTGGTTAAGTGCTTGGCCTGGCGATCTTTCGGTGCGGAGGTCGAGCCCCGAAAGTGTCAATGGGAGTCGTCAGGAAAGGCATCCAGACCAAAAGATCTCACCGCTCCAGATTAAAGTCTGACTATATCAGCACCGTCCAAGCCACTAGGAAGGGGGGAGAAACCATAAGAAAGTAACCACAATTTCTTCGACAACTAAGAGCCACTCCTGATAGTCTCCAGTTCAAAGGCTACCTCGCTTTTCTTTCTTATGCAATGGCTTCCTTCTGCGCACCTCTTCAATGGAAGTGGCCACAGCTCCTTCTCTTTTTACCATTACTCAGGTACACTTGGTTCAGTTGCCCTGCCGAGTCCAATTCGTCGAATCCACGGACGCAACACCTGCAACTACAGCAGTCGTCCAGGGCCAGCACGTTTGGTATTACGAGTTTCAAAGACCTCAGTTGGAGTTCCTTGCCGAAACTGCAACTGTACTCCAAGCGGCTCAGTTGGCTCAGCCCAGGGACCATGTTGCTACAGACGTGGTCGGTATACTATCTTAGGGTAAGAGATCTTCGCAGCTGCTACGCATTAAGCTCTTTCTCTAACAGAAACAGGTACGGATGGTCTACGTAGCAAACTCGCTCAATCCAGCTGCCTTGGGGAACACAAAATCGATATTCGACGTGTAACTGATCTAATTGGATGCTGAATTACATCCTTCGTTGCGGCAGTGACTTATTCTATGCCTCTGTAATGCATTTTCTATTCTGTAATGAGTTTTGTTAGCTCTTCCCTGTGTAAACCTTGTGCTGCCGCGATAGAAACCATCTATATGTATATTTGTGCTGTTAAGATGAGCAATTTAGAGCAGCATCAGAAAGTTCACACAGGAAATAAGATGTGCGTCTTATAACGATATAACTTCTTGCATAAGATAGAGACTTCTTCTAAGATAATAGGGGATTCGCACATGGATGGAAGTTCCTGACTGTTCACTTCATCTTACGGAGAACCCCGGCGATGACAAATATAACAGAGAATTTCGAAGAAGGTTTGAAAAGATTTTGGAAATTTTGGATCATTGAACATAGCATGACACAAAGCAGAAGTGTCAGACGGAATGTCCACATACGAGTAGGGCCTACATTCAAGGAAGTTTTGAATCAATCTGAAAATCAGAAGTTATTACAATATATCATTTTAAAATACATGTAGACGTGATTCTGCTTACTTCTACTGCGACTTGACTCGAGTTTCCACAGCATCCTTGTGACGTTTTCTTCATTTTGAAAATGTTGAATTGACAGAGCACTGGAGCTAGAATATTGAAGCACAGATATCGCACACACTGCGGCGGCTTTTCATTGGAAATTTCTGCTCGGTAGTAAATCTGCAGACTTCCGATAGAGAGAACCAAAGAAATTGCCAATAAACCAAGTGTTCCAGCAAAATATTTCTCTGAAATTAAAATGATTTGATTATTTGAGACAATTCAAAACGATTTGAAATTCAACTACAGTATTGCTTTACTGACAATATCTTCCCGTCGATTCATAGCGCACTTTTTATTGTCGTCTACCTTAATCAGAGCCAGGGATAATTCAAAAATGCCAAATGTGCTGCAATTTTTATTTCATTGCTGAACTTCGACAAATGTTGAAGTTGCATTTAGCGTCATAAAGTTACACAGCCATGCAATCTTATTGAGCAAAACTTTTCGACCCCAAAGCGGCAAAAGTTTGAAATGAAAAGAAAGATGAGATCATCACAATTATAGTGGCATCACTAAAATCCTCGGACGATGCCTAGAAGACCCATGAATTGTGCTTGAAAAAAATGTTCCTGAAATCAAACTAAAATTTTTGAAAATAGCTTGCCCATAATTGGGTCAAGTACAGCCAAAAATGGATAAATTGATAAATCTGCTTTATGCTCTACACTTGCTGTTACAAGCACGGCAGATTTCATGGCATTGGCCTCCGAAATCGCTGCCCAAAACTATTTCAGTGTGGAATTTTCATTTCATAAGATAAGCTCTGTTCGATTATTATGCATGTGGTATCAGATAAATGATTTAAAAGAGCAGGCCTTTCAAAATTGCGTCAAACTGTTTTAAAATTCCAAAGAGGAGAAGCAGAAATACCAGGAGCTGCCGCTTCGATCAATAATATCTCAAAAGAAAGCTCTGAAAATGGTCGTTCTTCTCGTTCCTGGCATATTATCATTAAAAAAATCAGGTGTTTGGGAATTGAAAATATGACAATATCTTTCATCTTTGTCAACAAAATTCTGTGATTTCGAGAGATTGCATATATGCTAGGTGTAACCTATTGTTTTTTAAGTAATACTATAGATAAATACTGTATTTTGATATATGCAGCATGATTTACGATTCACTTTGCATTCAAATGTGGATTTTAAGGGTTTTAAAATTGACTTACTTGCCGTGTCATAGATGATGTGAATAGGCATATGGATTAGACTATGGCGAGCTTACTAGCTACATGCGCATCTACAACAGCCTTAAAGTAGTCTTTCCTCAATTAGGTAGCTGAGTTGAGACAATGCACGTTTCTGTTTTTTAAACTGTGTGATTTGAATTTGATAAATGTCGAAAATCACGCTAGCCTTTTATTTCCAGGATTTTAGAAATAGAAAATTGAAAAAAGAATCCCTTCATACTAGTCAACATGTTCACAAGATTAATTGAATTTTAAAGAACATGGATACATAATATTTCATACTCTATTGAAGATATAATTCACTGCAGACGTTTACAAAAAGTAAAATTGTAATGAGGTTGCACAACTGAAACACATTAAAAATCATGAAAAGCAAGTTTTAAAGGAAAAAATGATTGTTTGTATAACCTGAAAAAGTGCATGAAATTATCAGACGTGACACTGTTTCATCAAAAAGTTTCCACTTTAAGAATTACGAAAATTTGAATGATAATAAGCATGCTGATTTTACACGACAACTGAAGCACCTTTGATTTGTTGCCTTCTAACCCTATTTTACCCGGAGATATTTTTGTATTATTGCCCCAAAATAATGACAGCTACGACCCTAGTTTTTTAATAACTTCCAGTTTCTGAGCACTTCTGAAATTTTATTAAGATCGTCCCATAAGAGCATCAAATGTCTCAACTTTAAAAAAATGCTTTTTGAAAATCAATTAATGTTGTCAATTTCTTGCAAATTAAGCATGTTAATCAATTCTAGTCACTTATAGAGCATTGACAAAGTATAAATGGAATAGTGATTTGCATATTGATTCATCCACGATTACATGCATGTAATTGTTACATGAAAAACAGCAACAAACACTACTCATAATAGCTTTATAAGTAATACGCTCAGTTTCATGCTAAAAATAGTGGATCCTAAGTCACACAATTGACAGATTATTATGCCTCACAACATGTTTAGTGCATTCATTGATTCGGATGCAGTTACTTTAGTTTTTTCCACGGTATAGGCCTACATAATTAAGGTAAAAGAAGACAATGTGTAATTAGCTATCTTGGTACAATCAATCCTGTTCCCAGTATTGTCGCAAGGTGTACTCATAGCTATGATAATCTAACATTTTGAAGCTACACAAAAGTTTGAGTTGCAAAAATAATTATGAAAATTTCAATAGTCTTTGGATTTCTATTTGGTATATAAATGTCTTCTTGCGTGGACTGATTATGCCTCTATTGAGACAATCTGAACTCAAATTTGACAATTTCAAATTTAATAATTTTAAAATTAACAATTAATTTAACTTTAACAATTTTACAATCAGCTTTTCAATTCTATTGTTCTGCAGGTTGTGTTTCCGCTAACGACAACAGTCTTCAAAAGAAATTGACTCCTTTTACAACTAATGTATCTATTCAAAAGATTACCAATTAATCCTCTCCTATTTTTCACGCACTTTCATAATTTGATTCATTTGACGTTCTTACTTCTGCTGAAGTTTGTCGCTAAAATTTTGACAGGCTGACAAATTGATGCAAAGCTAGGAAGTCCTGGAACTTTAAGCAAATGTATTACAAGATATCAGAATTACATATAATGGTAACCGAACGGAAATCACTATTTCCACTAATTTCCCATGTGGGACCAGGTCGTCAATGAACATTTTCGTTTTCAGTTAGGATTCATCAAGGTTTACCCAAGCATAAATCGTTGTCTGTCATTATCGTGTTATTGCAGCAATACACGTTGAAATCAGTCAGTTCAGCTGACTTCTTCATTTAGCCTCGTTTAGCAGTTCTCAGTCGCTTCCACACGTGTCCAAAAGCAGACCAAAAGCACTACTGGTCCGGAAACAGAGATTTGGTAGTCAAAAAAGGACAGGGCACTTGGCGTTCAGAGCCTTCTAGAGTCCGCTGTAGGTCCTGCAGAGTTCCTAAATTGCACTCCTGTCCCCTGCTTTTTTTGCATGAATGCGCCACAGCAACTGTACCAAGTAACTTCCAATTTCGAATCTTGAGACTGGGTGAGATAAATAAAAAATCAGCGGACGCATATCCTTTCCACAATAAGCCTAATTCTAATCACAATAAGGCACATGTCTGCCTGCATACATAGATTTCATAAGAAATTATTCCCACGAATGACAAAATAAATTTGACAACGCAGGTTACACAGACAATTGAGGTTAATTTTTACGACAATTACTTAAGCCCAATTTAGCGTAAGCAAACCATTTATAGATCAAGCACACAATACACTGTTTCATCCGTGTAATGAGGTGCATCAGCGAACATGTCAATTCCATTTGAATTTCGGTTCCTGTGAAAACTTCAAACAGATTACGACGAAGAATAATGCGAAAATCGTTGATAGGAAATATGCCGAATTTAAAAAGAAGATGATAGCATTTACTAAATATGTGAGCGAGGCAGCTTTTCAGATGTCAAACTTTACTGCCACCTCTTCGATTCAAGATGTAGGCACTTCAGCTTGCTTAAGAATGGTAAGCGGGCGCATGCGCATGCATCTCAGACCTGGTGCACAGCTTTTAAATTTAACAAAATTTAATTTTCCATTGTGTTCATACAGAATCCCACCCGCTTGTCTCACGATACTATTCGTTGAGAATAGCAAGGGAATATTGAAAAACCGAAGCATATTCTGATTTCAAAAATGACATATTTATATCTTTGACTTGATCTTAATTATCATTAACTGATGACAGATTCTGTCTCTGCAGTCAGTCATGCTGGTGGCTATGTGGATAAATGTGATACGTTTATAAGGCTCACGCCTTTTGAATATTACATACAAAATTTATAATATTCCCATTACTTCAAATGGAACTGTACTGTCTCTAGAGCTTAAGCCACTCAAATTGAATAGAGAAATGTTCAAATAAGGTGTTGAATTTGTTCAAAGCGTAGTTCTGTCAATCTTAAATTGAGTTGATCATGAACGCTATGTTGAATATTTGATAACACTTAGCCGTGAAGATTCAACTCCATTGTTCATCATGTTCCACGTGTATTCTTCGGAGGGTCTGCAACTAATCCAGCTTCTCCAATTTGGATCATTTTTATGCCCCTATCACTTCGAGCTTCTATAATATTTAAGTGCTTCTGATGGTTGCCAAACCTTCTATGCTGAAAGTATAGATTTATATTTTTTATTTTTCATTTTTTGATATTTTGTTTTTCATTATTTTAAAGATTTTGAATAGATTTTGCCTTTTTTCAAATGGACTTTTCAAAAGCAAAGTCAGAATAGCATCAAAAGCTGTCCAGTAAAAAATGCACACGGAGCTTTAAAGTTGCGTATTAAGTGGGCGATTAGAATTCAGATCTTAAATTTATATAACAAGTGGACTGGACATTGACCGTCCGAAAGTCCTGCGTCCTGATCGTATTTTTCCACAGATGACCACAGAAGTAGAATTCACCATTGAAAGTCGCAACATATTGATATTTCTATTATTACATTTTAGCCTTAACGAGCAATGATTACTAGTTGCCTGCACATGCATAGTTACGTAAGTTCCGGTATTCGCGCACCACGAACCATTCTCGGATAATGTCGTCGAAAATACTGTTTCGCAACTGAATGAGTAGTGGCTTTGTTTTCCTTCAACATTGCACAACTCCTGTATGAATTCAGGTATCTAAGTACATTTCTAATTGCTATTATGGTGGATCTTATCGTCTATCGACCCCGATTATCATAATCTTTTCAATCTTGAGTGGAAGCCATTTATTGACACCTCGGATAAGATTCTATTTTGACAAATGTCCATCAACCTGAATGACAAGATTAAGATTATAGGAACTGACCCAATATTTGCAAAAAGATTCAATTTTTTATTCACAAAAAACCACTTGAGAAAATCCTAAGAAAACAAGCCTAAGTCAGTAAATGCGATTATTGATAGGGTTGTAACGTGTTAATCACGATGGTAGCAAGTTAAGATCATCTTCTGATAGGAATCGACGCAGAATTGCCAATCAGCTAGATGTTGCTTGATTAAGAACGGATAGAAGATGGTCACACCACCTCTGTTCATGAGCAAGTTTTGACTAGGGTCAAAAAGCATGACTCGCTATATTTGAAACATTGCATTGTTTAGCATTTTGTGGAGCAGCATTATGAATTTTTGCTTACATTATTTTTTTGGCCTTATTTACATTTTTCAAACTATAATTCTTTGGTTATTCAAACTGATAGATCTTGATATTCAAATTACCAATCTTTATAAGTGTCTTGCACGTGTCTAGATTGTTTGGTAGTCACTACATTGTAAACTGTAGAGTACGAAAGCTGGCTGATTTTGAATACGAAGCCGATGTGCAAGATGAGAATAACAGAATATACGAAAGCACTATTATTCGTGCTCATACACCACGAAAGCGATTGGCTTTCCTGTTGGATCATCTTTATCATCCAATAGGAAAGACAATCGCTTTCGCAGTGTATGAGCACGAACAATAGTGCTTTCGTACATGTTGTTATTCTCGTTTTGTACATCGGTTTCGTAAGTAGCTTTGGTATTGCACAGTTTACAATGTAGTTGTAGTAGTGGTAGCATTGTAATTGCAACACTGGTCAGCATCTAGTAGGCCTACACACATCAGCGAAAGGCAAAGTGCTTTATGTTTGATTGCATTGAACTAAATAAGACCGAATAGCTTGAATGTCAAAAAGCTGAAAGAAGAGTTATTAACCATTTTTGAAAACTGCATATGAAACTTTCATTTTAAGGGCTGCTTCATAAACCTGTTTTCAAAAATGGTTTTATTACTGTGAGATTTTATTCGATGCTTAAAGCACAGCTGTAAAGCATGAGCTATTTTCGAGCAATTCATCGATTCAGTTTTGAGTATGTAATAAATCGTATTTTTGACCACTTTTTTAACCCCTTCCTGCCCGCATTATTTTCAAATTCAAAAGCAAGGTTCTTTGAAAAATATATTCAAGCGCAATTCCCGGATG
>CAJQUW010009695.1:0-2500 GCA_907163375.1 Prostheceraeus crozeri | reverse complement strand
TTTCTTGATGAGAGTGTCTATGTAAGGCTGGCTTTCAGAAGGTGAGGCTATGAGAAGACTGTCTTCATAAAGTGCAGAATCAAAGTAGTTAGCTAGCGGCGCGTTATCTCTTCGCAGGGATGATTGAACTACAAGTATTGTTATGCAGAGGTCCTGGTGAGGATATTTCGTAGTTGAACACTGAGATCCACGTCATAAAAGTAATGGAGTATGTGAAGGTAGAAGGGAATAAATGTTTCATGCACAGTGTTGCAGAAATATAGGGAGGCCCAAAGTATGGTTGGTATGTCATAGACGGGAAAAAAAAGGCAAAGTAATATAAGAGCGTACAGAGGTCGATGTTATGTGAAAGTATGTGTAACGTAATACATCCTACATCCGCGAAAATTAGGTATTAGGTCTCTTTTATTGTCGTTCCAATAACATTCAGGGTGTGTAATACATAAATCTGGGTCAATGGGTAGTTCTCTCCCCTGTTAATTATTTTCCTGATAGTACTCTGCTCTCGTCTCTAGTGCTGGCACTGGTGTGTATTTTCTTCTTTGTAACTGGTTGGGTGATGTTGTGACTTTTAAGTTGGTTTCCTTGAGAGTATAAGAATAGTCATTTCGTAGAGAATATGATAATAGGATTATATTAAGGGGAGGATCTTTGTTATTGCAAGAGGTATAGCATCATGGGTGAGCAAGGTAGCCAAAGCTAGCTTACAACAGAAACCTGCACCAGGCACCATACCCCGAAGCACAGCAGGCATATCACGGTAGACACCGAGCAGACAACTAGCAAGGTAAGAGCAGGACAGAACACCAAGTTCCGCACCTTAAATCACAACAAGGTAGCAGGCAGACGCTACAAGGCACGCCCTAGTAGCCAAGGTACTGCTCTAAGGTAGCACACTACACGCTTCCGGCAAAACTCCGGTAGGCCCTCCCGGCTACGGTGACCTCGCACAAGCGCACTAGGCACTCAACAAACCTAGTAGCCGCCACAGTCACACAGGTAGCCACACCCAATAGCCCACCCGTTCCGACCGGAGGCACCTAGCTCCAGAATCTCTTCCAGTCCCACAACCCCACATAAGGTAGCCACAGGTAGTCACTCCAAACCTCAGACGGCCACCTAGCACAACACCCTAGCCCACTGTTCAGGGAACATACAACTTAGAACCCAGCTAGCCCACTGCCCAAGCAACGCCAATACGCACGCACAGTGCACTACGCCATCTACAGAGCCTATTCATCGCTACCGCCATACGATCCCACACCCACAAACGCTCTCTAAAAGCCTCGCGCCCGCCAACCGGCCAAGCACATCATCACTAGCCACCCACAACAGGCACCCTCAGACTTCCCTACCCACTAGTTAGACCACAGATATCAACACCCTCATACTAGCCACGTCAAACTAAGCTCATCCCCTAGCAAAAGACACAGCCGTCGTCAAGCGCACGAAGCGCATCTAGAGCATCATAGTGCAACGACGCCCGACCCACTACCACCCACCACACCCCATCACCGCTCAACTTACCACTCCCGCAGCTCAAAGCACAACGCACCCCAAATTAGAACGGTAGTGCACCTAAGCGCCAGGCACTCAGCCCCCCCCCTAGCCAGCAGCATAGCTACCTTATCCTAGCACCTTCTGAACTCTCACACACTCAGGCAAGCCCCATAGCCAACTCCTAACACCACTGCCCTAGCTATCACACACACTCACACCACTATCACCTACAGGGCCACCAATAGCACAAACATGCTACCACCCCAACTCGCAGTCTCACACCCCTCTGCAAATCGCACAGCACCAACTTAGCTAGGCAAGCATGACACACCGCCAAGCACTGCAGGCCGTACAACAAGGTAGCCTCACAAGATAGCACCCAAGCGCAGCATGATCGCCACAACACAAGCACCACCTCGCACAGCCACCCCAGTAGGCACACATCTGCACCATCTACCAGCGAATCACACAAGCATCAGCATATCAACCTACCAGCATAGCCCAGTCGGGTATACTCAACCACACCCCCACCATCCTAGGAGCAGCCAGCAGCATTAGCACAGCGCCAGGTAGACATCAGGCTTCCAACACACCCAGCAATCACGACTCACATCATCTAGCAAGGTAGCACCCCCGCAGTACCAGCGAGTAACATAGCAGCACGCACACATCCACACCCCGCAACAGCGCCAAAAACAACAACCATCCCAGTCATCAAAAACCCCACCCTAGTCAACTCCAATATCAGCAATGGATTACGTACAACTCAGCCTGCCTGAGCACGCACAGCAACCACAAGGTAAGCCACAACAAGTACAGACAACCTGCACACCGCATAAGCACAACGAAGCATCTCAAGGTAGCACTTACAAGCCCCCGCGTAGCTCCAAAGCAGCCATAGCTATAACCCAGCCAAAAGCCTATAGACGAGCAGTCGCCAATCTACATCCGACACAGGCCACCAAAGATGCCATTTGCGTCTCTGTGTTGTATATGGTGC
>CAJQUW010009694.1:0-22379 GCA_907163375.1 Prostheceraeus crozeri | reverse complement strand
TTAATCAATGATGTGAAAAAAATCAGCTTTCTCTCCCGAGTAATTTAATGCCACAAATAATTACGAATAAAAAATATGTACACAGCCGACGTTTCGGGTCCAGACCCTTTCTCAAGACAAGGCAGCAATAAAATGACAGTCTAAAATTGGGTCGTTGGATACGCAATATAGCTCCGGTTATCTCATGACGTCTGTTCATTTAGGATGGCACTTATTGATTAATCGCGATTCCACCACGCTTGTTTCAACAGGATCATTTAAGCAGCGAAGAAATTCAATATCAAAATCATCAATCGAACCGTTAACAAGACAGGTCTTACTGTGTTCAGACAAAGCACTTAGATCATTTTTATTACGAATACTGAGACTGTGTTCGTTGTATCTAATGTAGAATGGTCTAGCAGTTTTGCCTATATATTTATCACCACACTTTCTACAAGAGAATTGATATACAACACACGATGTCTCACAGTTATGATTTTGGATAGCTTGTTGCATATTCTACAATCATTGTGTTTACTTTTTTTGCCTTTTTTCTTCAAAACATTACGCAGTTTTTTGTTGCCCGTACTGACGAGACGGACATTCAACCTATGTTTTCTTATTTGGTAATTAATTTTCCGATTAAGACTGTCGCTTATAAACGGTAACTTCAAAATGCTTTTTTTATCATCGTTGATTTTACTAGTTTTATTTTTTTGGGTATTTCTATCAGATACACTCAAATCCTTATTAGTGTATCCATTAAATTTTAAATTTTCTTTACATTTTTTCTCCGATTCCATTTTAATGTTATCAGAGAGCGTTGAACTACATCGATTACGTGTGTCTATAATGCTCTGCGTTACGAAATTAGTTTTGACGGAGCTCGGTAGCCAACTATCTTTTTTCAAAGCATTGCCAGACGATATGTCTTTTACATATTTTTTGTGCATGATTTTCCTATTCTCTAACCAAATACTTAAATCTAAAAAATTCAGTAACCCATCTTCGGGGTTTTCAATGGTAAACTTTATGTTGTCATCAATCGAATTGAATGTCTCTAATATGAAGTCACAGTATTCTTTGTTTCTTTGCAACGGACCGTGATGCAGTCATCAATGTATCTTTTATAAATCCAGTTATTTAACTGTAGGCGTGAATTTATAATAGACATTGCCTTTTCTTCTATATAACCCATGAATATGATCGAAAATGGGGTGCATAATGAGAGCCCATCGGACACCCTTTAATTTGTAAATAATTTTTATTGTTATATTCAATCTCATAGTTGTAGGAGACGAATTTGATCATGCTGATGAATTGATCTGGAGTAATTCCGAAGTTATCAATATCAGTCCAATGATTTTTAGCGAAATCAGAAATCACGCAAATAGCTCTATCAATTGGAACGCTGGGGTAAAGGTTCACAACATCTAAAGAAATAAATGTGGAATTTTCGGCTATGTCATTAGAGTTTAATTTCTCGAAGTCATTCATTAGTTGCAAAGAGCTTGATAGATGTGCTTGGTACGTAATTAGTCAATTGATTTAATATTCTACCGCAAAACCAATCGATTTTGTTTCCTGGTGTATTCACCACCGAAGCTATAGGCCTCAGGGGAAAAGAATTTTTATCAGTTTTCTCCTTGTGATCTTTAATTAATGTATAGAAAGAAGCTGGTGAAGTGCCTGATACCAACATACGCTGCATGTTAGAACTACTCATTTTGCTTTTTAAGACGTTATTAACTAATTGGTTCGCTTGTTTTTCTAGAGATTTGTGCTTACTTTTATCAATGCGTTTATAGATAGCTTCATCCATGAGGATACTCTCGGTTCTATTGACAATATCATTGTCATGGGTAACACAAAGCCGGTTACTTTTGTCTGTGGCGACAACAGATAATTCGTTTTGTTTTAAAAAGTGCTTACTATTTTTTATTTGTTTGTTAATTTTCCTAAATGATTTACTTTGCTTACAAAATTCGGCCTCCTGACTAACGGCATTAATAACCTCTTTTTTGAAAAGGGCAAGATTTAACTCCTCGTCGCTAGGCATCGTTTTTGGCATTTTAATTCTATTTTTATGGAATGGAATATTGATACTAGCAGTGCTACTGTGTGTATTTGAAGGGTTAGACATAAACACATCATCACTGTCATCGATCTGGCTACGCCAGCGAAGATTAAAAGTTAGTTTGTCTAATGCAAGCTCAACATCATCCATGAAGTTGTCATTTAAGAGAGGTGGAATGCGAAAATTTGGAAAATTCTGATGCATATACCAACCATTCATTGAGGGTGACAACCTGTACAATACTTGGTGAAAATCATGATGAAAATGACATCAAGGCGGTGTCCGGTCACCAATCAACATCATCTTTGGGCATTTATAAGAGAATCAAAGATTCCAGAAAGGAAGAAATGTCTTTTGATATAAGCAAGGAACTTGGATTGGCACCATCTGGTTCGAGTTATCAGAACTTGGATATTTCCGACAATTTTGGAGATGAAGTCTCAGACGAATGGCTTCTCAATGAAGTTATCAACTTCGTAAAGAAAAATTCTGCAAAGGAAAAAGTCGTTAATCTGCAGTTCAGTAATTGTGTATTCAACAATTGTTCCTTTAATTGAACAGACAGATTCCACTCACCTTTATTGTTTGTTTTTTATTTCATTGTTTAGGCTTAGGCTAACATAAAGTAATTTACTTGTGTTGTTTACTGTATATTTGGACATCGTTTACCATTACTGGTAATGGTAAACGATTTCTATATCTATATTCAATGATATTCAATAGAGCAATCATTTAGCATTGCAAAATATAACATGAGTTCTACATAAAGGAGGAATAGACTTAGCGTTCGATAATCACCTGCTTTGCAATGATATAGGTGACGGCATAGAAATAAACTGTTTATCTGAAGTTCGCTAGAATGGAAATTGACTCAAGGTCGCGGCACATCCGGGGGAACTAAGTTGGGGCATGAAGAACCAATTAAAAGCTTCGATTCACTCATGTGACTGATTCTAACCCAATGATACAGACGTTGGCAGGTGCATCTAAGTGAAAATGCGTGCGATTTATGTGCCGTTATTGTGTATTGCCTGAAGCGCAATTTCCATTCTAGAGGTTTTATTGTTGTCAATTTCTATGGGTGACGGTGAGTAGGCATAATAGAATTAGAAAAAGCATCTTCGGATTTCGCCTTCAGGTTTGAACAGTTTTCTAATGGACTTGCAATCGCTCACTTTGCTTTTGCTGCGACAATGTCTGCTAGTGCGCTCATTGAGAAAAGCCATTGTGTTGAACGATCCCAGCTTTGATAGTGGTCATTCTACCAGTTGCAGCTATAGTTCTACTGTGGATGATGCTTGCAAAAAGAGCGTTTTGACTGCGCAATGTGACGGCCCAACATATATTTTGTAGTGATATAATATCAACATACCATGTCCAAGTCACTATCGGTGCTGAGCTAGAGCGTTTCTTTGGATGATAAACAGAACTCTTCCTCTTGTTGCTTCCGTCATTATTACGTTGAGTGTGATCAACCAAAAACATTGAATTCCTTCACAAAATTTCACTAGATATTCAGCCTCTTTTTTACTGCAACCTTTCCATTGTTTATAATATTCTATCATAATCCGTCAAACATCATTTCGGTTGTGTTAAAATACATTAACCTTTTGCAATGTTGATCAGATTTTGTTGAAAATTATACAATGCGTTATGTCGAGACAGCCATTCACTATTCCAAGATATATCAAGGTCCAAAAATCATGCCATTTAGAAGGGCATCAAAATAGCCATCTTGTCGATGTAGCCTATTGACCTTCAACTTCAAATGCGAGATGCTGAAATATAATATTTTGCAGATAATTGCGTTTGATGCAACGCATCATAGGAATAGGCTTGCAAAATTAAGCTATTCAGTACATGCGCATTCAATTAGGCTACCATTTGCTTTTGTTAATTTTCCATGGGATAAATAAAATCTTCCATTTTTTTGTTCACCGACCGATTATTGCTATTATGCAGCCCCAAACTGACACATCCTTATCTCAAGGTGCTATACTAGAAATTGTATGCTTTCTATCTCTAGAAATCTGAATCTCAATAATCATGTAAAATTTACCATAGCATGGTGACCTGTCATGTTTCATAATGGAAAAATGTTAATCAAAAACTTGTGAAATAACAAGATATAGACTTCAAGATATCCGTGTTTAGAGGTAATTATGAGAGATACCCGTGTACAGAAGTAATTATGGAAATTATTAACCTCTTCTGAAATATATCTATAGCATACATTATAACAGATAATTGATGATTTATTTCGGTCATATAGAACTTATTAACCTCAGGCCTAGCGGCCATCGGTTAATAAGTTCTATAATCATCCATTATCTATTACATAACGACATGACAAGAACAGGGACATCTGTGATCAAAAAAATATATTTTATATCAATCACAGATGTCCCTGATCTAGACGGGTAAGAAAATCGTAGAAATCCTCGTCCGCTTTATGGCCTCGGATTACAAAGAAATATTGCAAAGAACATTTTAAAAACCGAATTAAAACACTGCAATTAATATATATGACTCCTATGTATGAGTCTAAAAATAGAACTCTAACTGTTTTATGCATTAATGCATGCATGCATTGCATTGCATTTGCACATCAACTGAAAATTATCAAGAATTACTAGACAATTTTCATAGATATATCAAGTTACATGTAGTAGCCTCTTATATGCTATTGACGTAATAGTGCAATATAGTCCACATCATCTGACAAAGATTGTCTGATAAGCAAGAAACTTGTGTGTTGATGCGCACATCTGCCAAAATACTGATTTGGATGATGAATTGTCTGCTAAATCGATGTGTACAGTTAACAGCGTCGAATATTGCAAAAAAAATTCATTAGCACTAAGAACTCTAGAAAGCCATTGAATTGATGAACATTAATTCCAACGAGTAAACAGTCCAGAACGCACTGTAGATTATTTCACATCAAGTATTATATCATCAGAAGCTGCGCGTCATTGTCCTGGCAGTAATGTCTAATCCCAAAATTGTTTTTTCTGTCTATTTGTTCTCATTAATACGGGAATGCTTGGCTAAAGGAGAGGAAAATGGCAATTTTTCTTGTGTAAATATCACCTGAAGTGTTATTGCAATCATTTCGCATTCTAATCCAAAAATCAGCTAATTTGATAGGCTATAGTCGAAATCAGGTGCTATTCATATTTCTCTGCTCTGTTCGGATGCAAGGTCGGACGAACTTGAGCATCAAGCTCATGATACTTGCCCTTCTGAAATCATTATTTCTAGATGTGCAAATCGCTATGAAATGCGATTTTTGAAGAGCAGTGGCAAATCAAGGATTTGCGTGCATCTCTTTCTCGATTATGCTAGTCTTCGTCCCCCAGTATCATTGATGAAAATATCAATGACAATTGCACAACTTGGCAGAGATTATGGCAAAATTCGTGGGAAAGCCTTTTTTAATATGCAGGGAATCCTTTTTAGCATCAAAATATTCAGTCTACATTGTCAAAATCAGTAGAACAGCCTGACATGTGAATTTGTACGTAGTTATGCAACTTGCTATGAAATTAACCAGCATTAATGAAGGATTTTCATGAACTCTTGCGTTCAGCTGGCCTCATAAGCTAACAATCGGGTGTGTATTCACTAGGTATAAATGCCGTATCTCTACTTGGCTTGTGATGGCAACTTGTAGCACGTGTTCATCTTTAGTTGCCAGTGTTTCGCGGCGAGTTCGCGGAGACTTTCGTAGCGGGGTATGAAATGATATTGACAACGATTATTTAGTATGCAATGCGCTAGTGAGGATTGTGATTTATTAACTTGCATCATAAAACAGAATGCAGATGATGTGGAATATAGAGAACAATACACTTTGTAACATTCTAGTATTTTATTGACAAAATTTGTATTTACAAAATACAAAATTACACACCTTATGTACACCTTGTATACCTGCTGTTTGCATAATTGATGGTAGAGTTCTTGTACCAGATGTGGTTGACTCATAAAAGCGCATGATTTCGTATATTGTCTTGTTTTATTAAGAATGCTGAATGACACTAGTGCGGCAGCCGTACTAGGTGACATTGCCACCCGTAATTCACGCGTAATTACGGAACACCCCAAATATTCGTGGTTAAAGACACTCTATTCTTCTACCCGCGTACATACGCGCTACACTAAGAGTCAGAAATCCCTTGATCTGATGCTGTCAAAACATGGGGAATGTTTATGAATACGCGCGGGCGAGCGTTTATAGTTTACGCGTCGTCTACGGTTGCTTGCGTTACCGACGGATGAGCCGCTTGGCATGTTCTGTCTGTCTTTAGCATGAAATTGAGGTCCTATCACATGGCTTACCCTCTGATACATGCAGACACATGAGACGCAAAGTCTAGATTTCAGGACTGCCGACATATGTTGCAGCAATGCCACGTGTAACCACGGATGTTTAGGGTCATGTGTAATTACGCGTAGTTTACACGTGAATTGCGCGTAATATAGGGTGGCATGCCACCTGGTCCGTGCTCCTAAATAGATGAAAAGGTTTCAGTAAGACAGCAAGTAAGATTACTCTGAGGGATCAAAAATTAAAATTCTATTTATTTTTAGTGTTATGAGCGCAAGGCCGCAGCATCCAACTCTGATGACACAATGCCTTTCTTTGGCAATGGACGTCACACCAGCCGTTTAACCGCGGCAGTGAACGTGTTAAGAAAATCTTTCCCGCCTTCATATTACCTAGTGTATTCATAATGTCATTAGCCACAGCTCAGAGCATCTAACGAGTTCCACACTACATGACATAATCCAATTTCCAGCACGAAATAGTATTTTCAAATATAACGCACCGACGTATGCTTCAAGATCGTTTCATTACCGACTTATCATGCAACAACATTCCTTCTAACAAAATTATCGCCTTGTACATCATAGCGTGTCACTGCGTTAATTTTCATCTGCAAAGCAATTAACCATTGAGCACAACTTAAGATCGGCAAAAGAATTCACTCTTCGATCGTCTCATGCATTGAATAGAAATTTCACAGATTTGTGCGCTGCATTGTCTCTTATTCAAAATTCGAACCGTCATGGTTTGAGGTAGAACTCTGTGACTCGCCAAACTTTAGTCTTGGCGATTGTGAGAACTGTTAATAACGGAAATTAGAGTCTGCCTTAGGCAAATCAAGTAGACTGCTTTCCGCTGAGATAGGAATAATCGGAAATTGAAGGTAGCTCGGCAAATTGATCCTTTGTTGTCAAAGTTTGAAGAAAATATCGGAGCCTGAGAAATTAATGTGATTTATTCAACTGCTGTGACAAACACAAAAACCTTTCAATCAAAAACTTGACATTCTGATATTTGTCCATTAATAAATGAGAACCTCCAACATGATGCTACGATGGAAACTGATCAAACTTTTCGTTTCCTTCCTGCTTGTTAACTGATTAATTGGTTGGTGTTGATGTTTCCTGAAAGCATAATCGCTGTAGAAGAGCTTTCCCTATGAAAAAAAATCCGGATTTGTTTCCTTATTTGTCATATTATTTACCAAATTTAGAAAATAGGAGTGCTACTCAAATAAATGGAAAGCATGCTAATCAATGTGATTATTCTAGCTCCCTAGAAAATGGAATAAGGTGGGAACTCGTCAAGATTTGCAATTCAACTCGATTTCAGCACATGAAATAAATTAAACAGAATTTAATGGCGATGAAATGAGCTCTTCGCCGTTTGATGATAATTCTCATGACTTCGGTCTATTTCGAGTGATCTTCGTAAGTTACCATAATAAAATAGCGATACCTAGTTGCTACTAGAGCAGTACAAGCCGTCATTCTCTGGGTACTGTTGTCATGGCAACGCATGTCCATGGCGTGCAGGTTTTCCCGAGCTAGGTCAATTCTTAAGTATGAATAAGTTCAAGATACGTCATGCAATTTCAAAGACCATAGATAGTGGAACCAATTTCAATCGCATGTCATCTGAGTTTTAATACAATGACCACCACAGATTTAGATTGTTTAACTGTATCACTTTGCTAGAAGTGCAAGCTGAATCAAAATAATGGCACATGCAGGAACTTATTAAGTGGGCAAAAAGAAAATTTTAATACCTTGCAGAGATAGGAAAAGGATTCGGGCGTCGCTTGCGGATTGTTGTGGATCCCTTCAAAATGCTCTGATCGCCTCGATTCCTTCAGATTTGAAGAATTCAGATCATTGCCCAAAAGTTTTCTCGATAATGTTGGCCCTTCCGATCATTATTAAAAAAGTTAGCAGGCGCACGAAAAAACGTTCACAAACTTCTCTGTAGAACTTGACATCGACTGTGTCTCTTTGCTGTGTGATCCGGTTGATAACAGTCACTGAAACTTGGAACAATTTGGCGTGTTTAATGTTGAACTGGCTGCATTTTGTTCGATTGCTATGGTATTATGTCAGCAGATTGTGCCATTTCACTAGCGTTACATGTTCCAATGTTTCCTTTCTAGTCAAACAGAAGAAGAGACGACCTGTCTAATTCTGTGATGGCCACAGAGATAGATTCGTTTGGACATAATCCTATCCCAGCGATTGCATGCATAGAAATTGACAACAATGAAACCTCTAGAATGGAAGTTAAGCTTCGTGCTATACACAATAGTGGCACATAAATCGCACGCATTATCACTTAGATACACTTGTCAACGGCTGTATCATTGGATTAGAATCAGTCACATGCGCAATTCTAGGCTCTTTATTGGTGGATGCCATCGATGATCGCTACCTTTTCGTAATGCATAAACAAATTTGTTTACATTACGAACACTTAATTACACACGGCCGTGAAAAATATCGATTCCTGAACTGAAAATTCAGTAGGTAGGCCTATCCCCGATGCCCCAACTTAATTCTCCCGGAAGTGCCGCGACCTTGAGTCAATTTCCATTCTAGTCAACTTCAGATGAACAGTCTATTTCTATGATTGCATGCAATGGAAGCAAGCGACAGATTTTGACATAGATATTCTTCTCTCTTTGGCTTGCGTGATTGATCAAGTGCACGTTGCAGAAATAGCTCGTATCTCCGAAGCCAGGAGCTTCAACAGTCAGATTGCAGGCAGGCCTGTCTTCTCCATTCTTTGACTAAACTTTTCTCCATGACAAATTTGTCAAATGGAAATATTATTGACACTCTTCGACTCCTCACGATCTAAATTAAGTGTCTGTGTGCGTTTAATGCGGTGTCAACTTTCAGGTTCTACAGAATCTAGGCTTTAATTTGCAATGCGCTTAATGGAAAATTGATTTTCTTGTCTCTCTAGACTAGGTCTTGTCGTCGTGACTATCAGTACTGAGGAAGGTCATTTCTGGATCCAAACACGAAGATACGGAAATTTGTCACTGTGGCTGCAAGTATGTCTACTAGCCAAAAATTTTTCGTAAAGGATTAATATTGCATTCAAAATATTATTCTGCAAAATGTCCAAAAGAAATTGGCGATTTATTGATCAGCATTGACCTTATTGATTGGTTGAGATCGATTATATTAAGATTTAAGCTGTAAATCATGGTCACTAGTCTCACTTGCTGTACATATTAAGGGATGCAGCCCACGAACTTCAACAGTCAGATCGCAGTAGGCCTGTCAAGTGAACGGCACCTATCTTCGACTCAATGTTTCTCCGTGATAAATTCATCAAATGGAAATATTATTCATGCCGTTCGAGAATTCACGATCTAAATTTACTGACTGGGTGCAATTTATGTGGCATGAATCTTCTGGTCCGTCAGAATTCAGGCTTGAATTTGCATTACGTTCAATGGAAAATTGATCTTCTTGCCACTCGAGACTATGGTCGAGACCATCAGGGTTGAGGAGCGTCATATCTAAACCCAAACACGCAGACAAGGCAATTTATCTGTGTGGCAACTTACCACAAGTTCTTGTTAAGGTATTCAAGATCAAAATAAGGCAACCAATTTCTACGGAATGATTGATAATTGAATTTGCTTTCCTATTCACTAATTTGCATGCGCTACCGCGAAACTGTTTAACTTATCATGAACATGTGCAATCTACCATTGAAATCTGCGATGTTTTGAAGTTGACTGGACTACCTTTGAAATCGCATGCCGTGTCTTGAACATAGAAAGGAATTTGTCCGGGAATCTGTAGCATTGTTTTCAATACGCGTGTCTGTCCGTTCTAGTCATTTAATAGAGCATTGAATTTCTATGTAGACATAATAATATGCTCTATTTGCTCCACTTTAACATCGGTGAACGCATAAAATGAGAAATACACAAACCGCCCGTAAAATCTGAAAAATCGAGAAATACATGTAAGAGTGATCAAAGAGAAACAGTAAGAAGTTACAGAGGTCTGGCAAACCGAATAAACGACGGACTACATCGCTCCCTGCGCACATTTGGAGGTCTAACATGCAGAGGATTGCGAGCTGTTGGAGTTTATTCGCAGAAGATTGACCTGAGAGGATGGGATCTGCTACCATTGATTGCCTCGAAAAGGCGACGGCAGGTCTTCTCCCTGGCATTTAGGATGTCACAATTTGGAGAGATACCCATAATTCTGATGGCTCTCTTTTTGATGGAAACAAATCTCTTATAAAGCATAATTTTTGAATAACTGATATCTTGCTTCAGCAGTTTGACTTGACGGTTAACGCTATTTTGTCTTGGGGGGATGAAGCTATCGGATTCTCTTACGCGGATTCTTCAATTGAGGATTTATGTCGTTCTGCTGCTCGTCGATAGCTCAGTTCGTAGAGCGTTGGCGTACAATGCCAGAGGTCAGTGGTTCAAATCCACCAAGACGAGCAGTTATTTTCCGTCTGTTGAATTAATAAGGCCTGTTGCATGTTGTAAAACACGGAGTTGGCATATAACACAATAGAACGAATGTAAAAAATGTAGGCTGATAACAAAAACATCTGGTGGGCAACCGCATCTTCGCAAATTATACAAAATGTACATACATACGTCTTGATGCCTTCGAAACAATATCATTGACATGGTGACTCTATTTGAGATCACCATTGAACGTAATGCCAAGCGATTTACAGTTGGAGGCAGTCTTAAGAACACAACCGGGGAGATAGAGATAGGTTGTATAGGAAAATTACGCTTAGTAACAAAATCCATTATACAACATTTAGAAACATTCAAAGGGAGATGATTGTGTTCCGACCAAGTCGTAGCATACATCCACTCACGTTGACTTTCGTCCTCTGAGGGAGTTCTGATAAAATGTAAAATGGTAATGTCATCAGCGTATTTGAAGACATAGCATAAAAAACATAATTGCAATGAGCACTACCATCGATTTCCCGTTTCCGGAACAATTCAGAAATCCTTCCGGAGAATCTTTTTTCAAACACACAAGGCAGTACGTTACGCCAGGGGAAGCAGTTTCACTTTAAAAATTTCCAGTGATGTGATGTATAATTTCTGGTGCATTTTTACATGAAACTGTAGAAAATCGTATTTCAAACATCATGCAGTCAGCCCTTTTTCGAAGAAAAAACGAAAATTGAAAATGGCGGGCACAAAAACCGAAACTGTATTCAACATGGGCTGGATGAAAAATATCTCGATTATTTCGTCAACAGTTTCCTACTATTTGACCCCCTCTTTTCAAATATAATTGTCAAAAAATCATGCGGATTCCATTATTCGATAAGAAGTTGAAAATTGAAAATGGCGGACATGAAACCGAAACTGCATTCTGGGGCTTGATTGATATATGTCATGCATTAATGACAAGTCCATTGATTCAGACATTTTGCTTTGCACATAAGCAGGAAGTTTCGGAATGTGACTTTTTCAAGATTTCTTAAGAACATAATATTCAATGCAGATTATTCAAGTTCCAGAATGCAGTTTCGGTTTCATGTCCGCCATTTTGAGCTTCCGACATTTTCTCGAAAATGGTTGATCGCATGATTCTTGACTTTTAAACTATGATTTTAGGAACTTTCATGCGAAGTTCATCAGAAACCATGTAGAGAGGATTTTTTTAAAATGAAATTGCCTCCCTTGAAACACCGTGAGATATGACATGTAAGTTCACAATACAATCCGTCGTTTTTAAATCCTTCATGTATCACACTTGATTAATTATATTCAAATGAATTTTGATCAAGGGTCATGTCAACCAAATCGTTGTCATGCATTTCGTTTTTTATTGTATCATCAACCATTTGAGACCAAAATTGTGTATTCCCAGGACTAACGAGTAGTGCTAATCATACTTCATATTTACATGATGTTTCCCACATTGTAAACTATACGATACGAAAGCAAAGAGATTTTCCCTACGAAAGCGTATGTACAAATCGAGAATAACAAAATGTACCACTGCATTTTGCTTTCGTACGTGCACGTACGAAAGCGATATCTGCTTCCTGTTGGCGCAGAGCGGAGTCAGTTCTATATTGGTTAATTTTGATTTCCCTAGCGAGGCTTTGCTTGCGGTCAACGAGCGTCCTCGATTAATTATTCTTCTATCTTTATACACTTCTTGTAAACAAATATAGGTAGATTTCCATAAGCTCATTGAAACCTAAAATTCAATGCAGTTAAATCCCATTTTTCTCTCTCTCTCTGTCCGAGGTGTATTGTGTGTGCGTCTGTGCGTGTTTTCATTTCCTTCATTGTAATTCATTCCCGAGATATTTGAAGAACAACTATGAATTTTGAGTCAGATTATTAAAATAAAACAAATACGAGAAATAACATTTATCCCGTTAAATGCCGATATAATTCAGAATGGAAAAAGCTTGATTACAAAAGATTACATGTCATCAGATGATACTGGTCTGTCTTTGAAATTAAAGCTAGCAAAAAAATAATAAAAGTCATAGCCAAACGGTCTTCGCCCGCCACTCCATCGCTCTCGATGATAATGTCCTGTATTACCACATGGGGCTGGATTCGCGACGGTTCTTCCAATACGCAGTGGTTCCTGTTGAGGAAAGAAGCGGAACTTCAGCATATCAAATACATAACTTACTTGAGACAAAATTGAACCTGTTTACAAAAGTATATAAGTCTTCTCATAGGATATTTAAGACCAAGCATTATTCAGAATAACAAATGTGTAATTTCAGATACAGTCATCTGATAGCAGGCATAACAGCAACCTATGCATTTAAATGATGTAAATAGTGACTTTTTGAAAAAATATGTGAATAGTAGTTTTTCCCACTTTATTTAGTGCATCTCTTAATTGCTAAATTATTGAGTGCATCTACTACTCAATGTTTGCCATCTATGGCCTATACTGTTGAACTTATTTGGTGCTACTTTGCATATCTCTGCTGTGAGGAGAAATTTGTATTATTTATGTACATTGTGTATATACTGTTTATTATATTAATTAGCACTATACCAGAGTACTCGGAAATACTTTCTCCTCTGGTTCAAATGCTATGGGATTTAGTAAAATTATCTCCATTGCTGGACAGTAAACATCAAATATCACTGATTTCTGATATTAAAAATAATGGGAAGGCAATTTCTAGGTTAGATAAAATGTCATTGCTGGACACTTAAGTCTACAATAATGACTATCAGACTCGACTGTTAACGCAGCTATTTCTCCACATAGTCATTGCTTTCCTCTCAAATGTGCTCGCAGTTATACATTGCAATGCACACTTTTATCATTGAGAAATCTAGTGTTCCTACTCTCATTTCTCAAAAAATTCGGGTATCGGAAAAATATTCGGGCATGTTTCTTAATTTGTAATATTAATCGTTGCATATATTTGAGCATATTGGGATATTTCGAGTATGCTCGAGTAAAGTTCCTCATTTTAAGCTTTTAAGTTCGATTTCAGCTCTATAATTGTACCTGACTCAAACTGAATGCAAATCTTAACCAAAAGCCGGTAGCGACAACATATTGTAGAATGCTTGAATTGATAACTTAACTTACAACCGAAAATTTTAGCGAAGCATTCTTATATAGGTACTCTAATACACAGCAAGAACAATTTTGTTAATTGACCTTGGAAAATCTTTATCAAATCTTATCAATTTTTTCTTCTTTGTAAAAGAAAAAAGGATTTTCACAGTTAGTTTTAATAATTATAGCTGTATGCTTCATATTTCTTACACGTCATATCACACCACACATGCAGACCACGAAAGCACTACCCTGTAACTTGGCTTTCACAAAACTAGTTTAGTTTAGCGTGAGTAGGATTTTGTGATGTAATAGATATCAAAATTATGCAAGTGCTACTCCCAATAGTAAAACATAGCTGAACCAGGGATGTCTATTAATCATAGAAAGTGTCAGGGATTTCCAACTCTCAATCCCTAGGATTTAGCGTAGGCCGGTCTTCTGGAGAATTAGGCTTCTGGACATATGGCTTTCATGAGTTATAGGAACCTTTATTTCACCAATCAACTGGATATGATTATGAGCAGTTACACAACGGTTGTTCAATTGTTCCCGAATTTCAAGAAATTGATCTAAATGCAGATGTATCATTGCAATTATCAGAAAAATTGTCAAGCGCCTGAGGAACACAAATTTTTTCTTTCTTTTCGAACGAAGATAGATGAAAAGTATTATAGAACGTTTTGAGACTGTGCAGCTGAATTTATGATCAACTGATGCAAGCCAATTATTTCTAATAAACTTCAATCAGTGGACGAGATAAAATAATAAGTAGGGTGGCGTAGCTGAAGTTCGGCAATGTGTTTCACTGAGAAATTGTTTGAGCTTTTGTGATCCTTCTGAACTAGTGAACAGAGAGTTCCGATTTGTGACATGATTATCTATCTTTAGATAAAGTATGAATATGGTATGAAAATATAATTGGATTTGAATATTTGAATCTATGTCTATGATTGCATTCATTCTTTTGATGTCGAAATCTGCGTATGCATCCATTATTCAATATTCGCGCGCAGTAAATCGCGAAGCCCTCAGTAGCTTGTTCCCGAAAGGCAAATAGTCGCTCAATCTTTTTGCAATTTCCATGAAAAAGGCTTTCATGATCTTGAACGCGATTGCCTGGTTGGGCCTGATAAATCTGAGCAGATTTTTCGAGCTTTTTCACCAATGATGATGTTGTAGGCGTTGTGCCAATGATCAAAGTTGGATACATCAATTTTCCAGCATCGGGAAGGGATCTGATCAATTGATATATTTCTGAAAATCATATTCTCAGAATGAAGTACTAACATAATTCTTATGTTAACCTCAGCATATTCACAAGCAACATACATTCGTGTGTAAAATGGATCTGGAAAAGGTAAAAATATTAGTAAATCCATCGCATATCATATGGAACATCGCAGTTCAAACTTAATTCAGATGGAGTTACAAACTTAATGATAAGATGTTAAATAATGCCTAGTTAGTCACAAGTATAAAACACATAAAGCAGTTCATAAACTCTATCGAAGACTGATATTATGAATGAGAATTAGAATATCAATATCAAGTTATCTAGTGACAAGAGCATTAGCTCGCGGTATATATTATAATATATCTAAGTGCATAATTTCGTTCGCGTATAAATCCTCAATTTCGCGTATTCGCGTATTTCCAGTCAAATTCGCGTAATACGCGAAATTCGCGTCAGAATCCGGCCACTGCACCGAATTATCTGTTTATGATTCACTATCTGGATTTTCACGTTCGCTGATGGACTTAGCAAAAGCCAGACTATTTATTGTCAGAATAATTTCCTTTGTCTTATTATCTGTCAATTACTGGTTCTACAACTTGACGGAAATATTATTTTTTGCGAACTAGTATAACTACAGACAAGTCAGAGAGGAATTCTACAGAGTATGCTGTGTAAAGTTAATCGAATACATTCAATGACAACTGTTGAAGACTTACTTGAATTTACACCAATTAATTGCTATTACCTGATTCCATGATGAAACTGCTCCAGTTCACTCAATCATTCAATTTCATACACTCGGCGTGAATTCAATTTCCAGTTATAAGAATCACTGGATTAGAAGACAGCTAAGTCGGGCAGTTAGGAAATGATGAAGGGACAGCATCAGTTTTTAGACATCGAGGAAGAAGTTTCTCTATATTCATTGACTTTCGTTAATCGGAGCTAATTGTCTGAATATCATTCGGTGAAAAATGAAGCGAGTACCTATATGAAGGAGTGCTGTGTCACCGTAACATAGCGCGGCATCCAATTACCGTATTTTCTCTAATTGAAGCCCCCGGCTTCTACTTTTTAAAGTTAAATTTACCCCGGCTTCAATTAGAGGTCGGCTTCTATTAGAGGCCGGCTTCTATTTTTTTAATCGACATAACTATGATAAGAACTCTATAACTATGATGTAAAATTCTTTATTTTAGTGATTAACGAAGCTTACCCTGTCAATTGGATTCATCACTGTCGCACCATGAAATATTGTCATCGTCACTACAATCGATCGCCAGCAGATTCTTCACAGTCACTTTCAACTTCATTTTCAGCTACATTGAGTTCACTCATCGAGGAAGCCAGTTGAGTCAAACCATCCTCACAACCTCGGCCAGGTTTGAAGCAAGATATTTGTGAATCTTCCGAACCATCCAAAGAGTTCGTGATACCACATTGTTTCATTGAGTCAGATATTTGAGAATTAGGTATCGCATTCCACGATTCTCGTATACCCAATCAACCAATTGATAGAATGAAGCTGGTCGCATATTCCCATTCTTGGTAAATGAATGTTCTCCGACATTTTGCCATTGATCATACTTATTTTGAATTCGTGATTTCAGTGATCGATTCCAGCTTACATCAGCTGGCTGAATAAGTCCCGTGCACCCTCCTGGAATCACAGCTGTTTGTATTCTTAATCTCCGCCGAAGAACAGACTGAGTTGTTTGTGAAATATGACATCTGAAAGCATCCCACACCATTAATCGCTTGGTAAAGGAAAATTCTCCAGCCACTCGTTTCAAATATTCTTCTGTAGGACAATCGTCCATCCAACTTTTTGTGTTGTATTGAATGACAACATCGCTCATATTATTCAACTCCGCAAAAGGTCTTTTTCTAGGGATAACGATGAATGGTTTCAGTTTGACTCCATCACCACGTCCAGTCAGAATTACCGTAACCCTGACTTTTTCATGACCTGCACTTTTCAATGGTACATCTGAAGATCCCTTCTTTGCGATCGTTCTTGATCCGCAACTTTCCAGCCATACCGGGGTCTCATCCATTGCGTATATGCTTTCCAGAGGATAGTCATTTTTCATTCTCATTTGACGAATGCAGAAATTTTGCCGGGTCTGTATATAGAACAAATTGAACCAGTTTAGTTTGATGATCAGCAGGAACTTTCTGACATATAGTAGTCCTTGACCTCATGACAAATTGATTTCGCGATAGAAATTTGCTAAGCCAACCATTACTTGCCTTGAAGTTCGTGGGTAACGGCAATTCAACTGATAAGGTTTGCGCCATCTTCTGAACATTTTTTCTGGAGACTCTAAGTCGTCTGTCTCTTTGCTCCACTATCCAAGCGCGCAATTTTTCTTCCAAAAGATCAGATTGTATTCGTCGTCCAGCCACTGTCAAACGCTTTCGTTTTTGATTGCCTTTTTGATCAGACGCCACCTTCCGAATATCGATTTCTTGTTTTCTCCATTCTCTTATTTGTTTTCCATCAACTTTAAAAGTTCTGGCAGTCTCTTCAACACTATGATGCTTAACAAAATCTATAGCTGCAATTTTCTCACAGATCGTGTACTGTCTTCGCTTTGCTGACATCACTGTCACCCCTTACTGTCCAGAATGAAATGATGTCCATCCCATGCGTAAGGCAAGACATGAGAACAAATGAGTCATCAGTTAATCAAGTTGACGACAGTATCCATGTTACGACCTGCGACTGCATACTGCATACTGCATTACAATGAATAAAACTTTCTATTTATACCCGGCTTCTATTTTTTTCTAGTACCGTTTACCCCGGCTTCTATTGGAGGCCGGCTACTATCAGAGGCTCGTCTTCAAAAATAGTAAATACGGTAGTCCACTTCTGCAACAATCATGCGTTATGCAGCAACGGAAATCGATGAAAGTATTTGTAGCTGATGCGTTGCTCTATCCACTCTGATCACTTTTGCATCCGGGCACAACTTTTGTAAACCAATTTTCGAGATGAATGTTCGAAACAAAACACAGTATTGCTCAAATTCACTCCATCGACGCACGGCGATCCAAGATTAAGCAATGATTCGAAGTAAACGGCCTGCTGCTATTCTACTGACAAGTGAGTCAGCCAAATCAATTCCTATAATACGAATGGCCATCAGATGGCACGCTTTCGTAGCAAGTGAAGTGTCCTTCCACCAAGCACTAGTTGTGCATGGGCAAGCTAACCAACTTGATGCTACCTAACGGATAGATCGATTGGATGACGTTTGCCTGAGCTATTCATAACGCAAACTCGGTATATATATCATCGACGAGGGATCGAAATGAGGACAGTAACAGAACAATGGCAGCGCATCCACACAATGGTGTGTGATGTATGACACCTCTCGTGAACGGTGGAGCAGTGAAGCGCGCTATCGAAGAAATCAAATCGACGTAGATAAGGGATCACTTTGAAGACAATTCGTTAAAAAATGGGAGTTGCATATCCCGGTACTCTAGATATCCCTGGGCTATTTGTAAATTTTTTTGCGGGAATAACCTGTTCTCAATTTCCCAGCTATATTACGCACCATTGCGTGTTTTAAAAACCAAACAGCAACGGAAACACAGCACCACCGCAAGTAAATTTAAGTGCAGATAATTCCCTAACTGTGATTAGCTATTTCATGTAGTTTATCATAGAAAAATGCTTGACTTGCCCTCCATTTATTTCTGCTCTGTAAACAGTGGGCGCATCAACGCCTCAGAAAAGCCGTTGAGGCTAATCACACTACGAATTGCTGAGATGCTCTCCAGTTTACTATTTGAAGTTCTTCGAGCAGATAGGACCTCTAGCACCATTGCAAGTTAAACATAAGAGGTGGCAGAACTTTTGCACATGTCCCGTCATCTCAACATCTTCATGCCACAAATAGGACTATGTGCATGGTCAATTTTCTGTTTACACCGCACAACCGGTGAAGAATAGGAATACACAGCAACATGGCCTGAAGACGAATTTATTTGCAATGAGGACATGCAAGCTTTAACAATCGCATCTACATCACATTTCACGTCAAATAGCCACCATCATCAACCACTGAAGAACATTAACTTTGATGGACGTGTCGCCTTGTGAGAAGATAAGCATAATTGCTACATTATTCACCAGAATCATTGCTGGACTAACACGTTGATCATCTCATGACAAGGGCCTCCATCACCCTATGGACTGTCAAATTATCTTGTGAAAGACTGGTCAAATCAAAAAGAAACAACTCATCATGTGACTGTTGTCTAGTTGTCTGTTGTGACATAAGACACTGTTTACACGTAAAAGCAGAGATAAAAAAGCTTTATTCTATCTCTAAACGTCACAAAAATGTTCACTGCCATATGTGTGGGCAATTCCATAGGGAGGACTGCTTCAATACAGTTCTCGATGCTCGATAATTCAGAAAATTGAAAGACTGATTATCGTTGCTTCTACAGTCCGTTTCATAAAAAGTGGATCATCCTAAAATTTGACTAAATAAAACATAAGTATGATACAGAAAGCATTTTTCATGTTATTTCATGTCCCTAATATATTTAAATGTCCTTATATAATCTGATAAGCTATGATACAGTAACGGTTCTTAAGAAGCTAATATTTTGTGGCCCTACCCTTATTGTCAATGACATCACCAATTCGTCTAGGCATTGATTCGATGATATCGTTGATTTTTGACTGATCTAACTTTCTCCACTCTCTTTTTAACAGTGACGTAAGTTGTGATACGCCATCTGTAGGTAGCAGTGAACGACGAACGTTACGTTTTAGAATACTCCATACATTTTCTATGGGATTCAGATCAGGAGAACGAGCTGGCCAAGATAATGTCCTAAGCCCTAATTGAGACTTGCATAAGTTGATTCTACTACTCCTGTGACACGTAGCATTATCATCCATAAATAATCAAGTCGATGGATCACCAAGTTGTTCTGTCATTTGGCCAATGTTCATTCGTAAAACATTCACATAGCGTTCAGAATTCATGGTTCCTTGCTGTATGTGAAGTTCAGAGCGGCCATTGGTCCAAATGCCAGCCCAAATCAGTAGAGTCGCACCATCTTGTACCCGGGGACGATGTAAATGTCTCGGAATTTCCTGATCAGATTTTATCTATAATCTCAATCGACCATCACTATCCTTCAGACGGACTGATGCCTCATCAGACCAGACAACCCGATCCTATTGATTTTGCATGTGACAATGACTCATTGCCCATCTGAGACATCTTTTTGTATGCTGATCTGATAATTCGATCTGAGAGGGCCTCTTACAGCTCTTGAAATTCGACTCAATAAGTCCTCTACGAATAGTGGACTTAGAAATAGACGAATCTAGTGCAGCCATCTCAGTTAACGAGAGACTTGGATCAACTTTAACAAATCTCAAAATTAGGCGGTTTCTACGTTTGGATGTTTTGCGTGGACGGCCAGAGCCCTCTTTACGACAGAGTCGAAAATCATCATTATGCCATCGATGCACATTCGTGTAAGGGACATTTAGTCGCTTGCTTGTAGCTCGCAAAGAAAACCCTAGTCTCAGCAAGGCTGACACTTTGCCTTTTGTGAATGCGATCTCGTTATTGTTCATTTGTGCTTTGTATTGCTTTCAACCGGTAAGAGACAGATTTCTAGCTGAAAGCAATCAGGAGTGCTGCCAACACCACCGCAACGAAGTCAGGAAGCTATGGAACATGAAGTCCAGTTAATCACATGTAGCAGTTACATTATTATTGATGAATAATGGTGCTATACTGGCTCTGATTGACCGATTTTCTTTATTTTTGTTTTGCTTGATAGCTTTTGGCTTGTAGAACAACATATTACATAACAAAGGAAACAAATGTAATTTTATAAGAGTGAGGTATGATTTTGTGTAACATTGCTCAATGAAGATCAAATTATCTACTTCTTTTTTATCTATAACAGGAAAACAACTCAATATTCATGCTTGAAATTTCCAACAATGATATTAGTAAGCACAACTGACATATCTTCCAAATTTCAGAGAAATTCGTTAAAGTTTGGCGGAGTTAGACAAAGTTGAAGTTAAGGCGATGTTTAAGGGTGAACCATTTTTTATGAAACAATCTGTACTTCTATGCGCTTGTTAACATAAAGTTTTACCAAACTTTTATTCTTCATAAGTGGCATGCAACTTTATAGTGCTCGCACTAAAATAACGTCTTTTATAGTGTTGCTCATTAAAATTTAGCAGGTAGAGTCCTTTGTGTAGTTTCAATAGTCAATCTAGCATCATGTCATCAATTCATGTCCATTTTTTGAAAAAATTACGTACATGTTAAACTTAGTTACATGCGAAAAAACAATCACAAAATCGGAAATATTCAAATCAGCATATTTTAGCGAGAAATTTGTAACACATCAACAAATGTTTCATATATTCTGGCAGCACACGGCATTGTCTATCAACACAATTCATATTATGGAAGTGCATTCGTGTAATAGAAGTGTCAGAAATCTTGGAGTACATTTCCCTGTTTGATCAACTGTCAAAACCAAACACATTATTCTGACTTAAGGAACGTGGCCATTGATGCATAACATAACTTAAACACGCTCACGAAGAGACCATTGTAACATATATCTCCCATTATCAGCCTTGATCATTCAAGAACTCTGAATAATCGGAAATTTACTATTCTTGGGTAGAGGAGCTCTGCCAATATTGTACGGGTCAATCATAGTTTACTGCTTACCATCGACAATTCACCGTGTTTTTTAACATGCTTCATAATAAAAATATTTGCTACTTGTGGCGAAATTACACACGCTGCACAGTTACATGATTCAGATGTCGACTAAAATGAAAGAGGTACTGAGTTTAAATTTGCGGAGAAATTGTTTCAATACAAACAATTGATGTAGAATTATAAACTATACGCTCTCACTGCTCACGTAACGCAACAGCAGTCCTAAAACAGATTGTAGACGCTTTAATTTAATTCTGTTGATTATATTATAGACCACACTGAGTTCCTACAAGTTATTTCTCTAGTTATTTCATTCGGTACATTTTGGTACATTTTCGTATATATTTCCGACAATATGTACGAAAGCAAATATTTAACTACAAAAGCGGATACAATATCGCTTTGGTATATAGGTTTTGTAGCGCACGATTTACAGTGC